>JASAOG010000033.1:207500-740000 GCA_030265305.1 Biomphalaria pfeifferi
CGAGAGTGTCATGTTGCCAACACAACGACCAACCGCCTTTACTATACTCAAAAGATCCCGAAATTTTGCCCAAGTTTAGCCTTTTGAAGTTAATGACTGGTACTTGCCATTTTTTCGTTTACCCAAAGTTCTCATCAAACACTTTTTTATTAAAGGTGCACTACAACAAACCTTCAATAAGGGGAGTCCCTTTCAACATACTGGTCATTTTATTTCTACTTTTGGAACAGGTTTAGATCTAAGATATAGTTTACATATCCTGTGCCAGAGAATGAGTAAAACCCCACGAACACTACTACTACTACCAATAATAATAATAATCTGTATTTCTTTGAAATGTATTGAAAAAGAGTGATAATGAGCTCCTTTCATTTAACACCAGGAAGTGAAGTACGGTAGTCACATGTCTAACTATGTCAATGGATATTTCTGTTTAGATTTAAGCTCCAGTGGTAGATGACAAGATGCTCAACATTCAGATATGTAGATTATGGTGTAGGTCTGTGGTTTAGAAATGGTTAAGGTGGTTCGGGCGGATGGTCTTAGGTTTGTTGGATAGCCATGTACAAAGAAATGACTACGCCTAACAAACTGGACAGTATTAACTTCCTTCCCCGCAAAGAACAATCTACAAATTTTCCAACTAAGAACAGGACACACACCACTTTTAAATTACCACCTGAACAAAATAAACTCCACACAACTACCCCTTTGCAGACACTGCGCCCATCCTTTGAAACCGTAAACCATATCCTCTTTGAATGCCCCTCCCTAATCCACCTTAGGCAGACCCTACTTCCACTACAGCCCAACATAACCAACACCCTGTACGGCAGTGCTGAACAACTGAAGAAAACAGCACACTTTTTTTCTTTGGCACAGTCTGCAATAAAGCTGGCTAGAAGAAGAAGAAGTTGGATAGTATGTGGTTCAGTGGAGGGTGGATCAGGAAAAGGTCTAGAATTCAATGAATTTGTCTGATGACCAGGAGGATGGTCGGGTTCTGTGTGTGTGTGGGGTGGGGCTGTGGATCAGTAGATGTTCTATAGTTCAGAGAATGGTCTGTGGTTCAGTGAATGGTCTGTGGTTCAGGGAGATGTTCAGAAATGGTCAGTGGTTCAGGGAGATGTTCAGGAAATGGTCAGTGGTTCAGGGAGATGTCAGTGGTTCAGGAAGATGTCTGTGGTTCAGGGAGATGTTCTATACTTCGTGAACATGGTCTGTGGTTCAGGGAGATGGTCTATAGTTCAGGGAATTGTCTGTGGTTCAGAGAGATGTTCTATAGTTAAGGGAATTGTCTGTGGTTCAGAGAGATGTTCTATAGTTCAGGGAGATGGTCTGTAGTTCCGGGAGATGTTCTATAGTTCAGGGAATTGTCTGTGGTTCAGAGAGATGTTCTATAGTTCAGGGAATTGTCTGTGGTTCAGAGAGATGTTCTATAGTTCAGGGAATGGTCTGTGGTTCAGAGAGATGTTCTATAGTTCAGGGAGATGGTCTGTAGTAAGGGGGCGTGGTGACTGAGTGGTCAAGCGCTTGGCTTACGAACCGAAAGGACTCAGGTTCGAATCTCGGTGAAGGCTGGGGTTTTGAGCTTCGTAAAATTTAGGACGCCCCTGATTCCACCCAACTCTAATGGGCACTTGGCATTAGTTGAGGAAAGTAAAGGCAGTTGGTCGTTGTGATGGCAACATGACACCGTGTGAACTATTGGCTATAGAAGCGCAATATGTCCTTTACATCATAAGCAAGATTCTTTTTTTTTTTAACCAAATGTTAGACAGCTATTTAGAGAAGATATTTGAAAAGTGTCAGAAAGTACGCCTGTCACTAGCGTACTTTTTCTCACACACACGGTATGTAAGCTGCCAACCTGTACTCATAAGCTAGAGCTAGTCATTAAATTTTAAGCACAAGAAAAAATTAAAGTTGGTCAACAGTGACGTCATGCTAGCTAGTCTTCTCCCAGTGCATAGGCTCGTGCTGTGAGAATATAAATATTGGAACACAAGATACGCGTGACTTGCAATGCTATTGAAGAATAAGTACCAAAAGACGTGAGTATAAGATACATTAAATAGGTACATTTGACTGCAAGAGTAATGTTCATTTCAAAACGCGACTATTTGTTTCAAGGACTTATTTTGAGCCATCGTACAAAATAACACATGAACAACTTGTTGAATTGCGCATCACAAACAAGAAAATATCTGGATTCGAACTCATGGCTCAAGCCTTCCCAGGCTTCTCAAGCCAACATGGCAGTGGAGAGCCTATGAACATTGAAGATTGTATAGTTATTTATTGTTTATATAGTCTTGTTCTATTTTTCAGGTTTGTGTTCACTAAGACTAAGAAGATCCCATATAAAGGGGACTAATTCAGCTTGTACCACCACATCTGTCAAGATTTCTTTCCCTTGTTCGAGATATTAACAAAATAATTTTTATTACCAACAGTTAATTAACTAATTGGTTAATTTTTTTTGTATTGATTCTTGTGTCAGGTAAAAGAAAAAAGTGTGCAAAATTTCAGCTTGATCCGATTTTGGGTGTGGTGCACAAACGTTTTACCAGACAGACAGAGTGAGTTGAGATAACTTTGTGAAAAAAACAAGGAATATATCTCAAACATATAACGTATACAAGGTGTAATTGTATCCAATACTTACAGGGAACGTAGAGGGGACTAATTCAGCTTATACCAACACTTCAGTCAAGTACAATTTCTAACTCTACTAATTGATTTATTTTTTTTTGTATTGATTCTTTCACGTTTTCAGGTAAAAGAAATGATTGCGCGTTCGCTTGACCCGAGTTAAGGTGTCGGATAAAAAACGTGATCAAACTTTTTTACCAGACAGAGTGAGCTTTGTAAAAAGGACTACAGACATTTCAGTTTTGAACCATATTACAAGTGCAACAAAAGTAGTGAACACAGAAAGTGAGTAGGCCCTACATCAAGTCAAGAAAGTCACTCTACCAGAGTCTACTCTTCCATAGTTTCTTTTACCACCAGTCTGTGTTAGTACCAGACTTTCATTGGGTCAGTCTTTCCTTACTTTCTCGACAAATATTTCCCTTTCCGTCCTATCATACAATTGGAGGCACAATCAGCCGAATTATGTTACTATGAGTAGAGACCGACCGATAAATTGTGTAAAGAAAAATACACCCCATTGATGTCAAACGAATTTTAGATTTAACTAATTAAAAATACATGGAACAGCGATTAAAATGGCATCTTAATTTTTTTTTTTTTCTCCAATAAAATCAGCGGTGACAGTTCAGTAGTCTTGATAACAGCTTGAATTCGATTTTAAACAACACAGTCTCACAATCATACAAAATACAAGTTGTTCATAATTCACACAGTGCGTGATTAATCTACGGGGTTGATTGTATGCCTTTGTCTCTTTCTAGGTTGAGGTTCGAAACCTACTTCTGCCTTACATTTTTTAAAACCAGACGCGACTGGACAGACAAGTGAATTCAAAGTTTTCACTAAATAAATAACTATGTCAAGATATTGACTTGCGTGTTATAGTTGAAGGCGAGTTAATCACTCTTACCAAAGTTTTGAAATGCGCCTATTTCATAAAAGCCATTATGATATATTTATCTTCATACAAAATTATGAACTGTCGAAACTGTCACTCTAAAAGTAACAGCATACAGTTAACACAGTTATAGCTATATCGAACTGGTGTATATCGTCCCATCTATTAAGTGCCCACAACAGACCTGGCTAATACTGCAAGATTCAGACTGTATAACGATTACACCGTTCTCTTATTCGATAAAACGACATGAAAAGAAATGAAATGAAACCTGAGATCTCCACTCATGGCACTATTTGGCCAGCTTTCTCATTTTATTTTAAGGTTTTATCCGCTGTTTTTATTTCATTCTCTGCTCTACGGCGCCAGGTAGTCGCCCTTTAATTGCCATTTCTTGCCTGGTGAGATAAATGATCTCAGTTTTGGGTGGAGGGAGAGAAGCTAAAGATCCTCTTTCAGACCTAATGGTCTATAGGGCAGATGATGTAACGGCACAGTGAAGATCATCTTTTTCTGTGGCCTACGATTAACGTGGGTGTCATGAGGCTAGCACAACGGCCAATCGCCTTTACTTTTCCCCAGGTATCCATTAGATCTGGGTGGACTCAGTGGCGCCCAAAGATCCAGAAAATTAAAAATCCCAGTCTTCACCAGGATTGGAACCCGGGACCCCCGGTTGGGAATCGAAGCGCTTTATCGCTCAGCAACCGCGCCTCCGGTGGAGGGTGAAGTACACGAATAATATCGAATTCGAATCCCAGAGAAGCTACTCGGTTCTAATGACCACGTCACATAAGAAAATTTGGTCGTTGTGTTAGCCACATGACGCCATAGTTTACATTAAAAGTAACATATGGACTTAACAGACCACAAGTCTCAATAGGAAATTTTTATTATTATTTTTGAACGTATTTAGATCACTATGTCTGCAGTTGTTTATCTCTAAATTCTATTAATTAAAGAGTTAAGTGTGAGCTGATTAAGAAACATCAAGATCAAAGAGTTTGAAACGTAAACAGGCTTTCATGTTTTTCCTAGCAACCTCTAAACATTCATTCTTCAGAGCTCTCCAGTCGGATATCACAGAAGAGAAAGAAGGAACTCAAGGATTCCAACATGTTTCGGTATTCAGACCAGCTTTTTTTTTTATTAAGCGAGCACTGACAAGAAGAAAATACAAAATAAAGTTACCCCCATCCCAAACAGACTCGCCTGAGCACAAACTTTGTGGCACTCTGTCATCCCATCCTCTAGGTAAGCCCCATCACATGTTAGCAACCGATGACATTTTCTTTTATTACATGGCCTCCTTATAGACAGCGTCATTTTTTTTCCCTGGATAACACTAATTTAGATTCTTGAACTGAAGGTTTGTTTATCTAAGAGTACCCACCCAAAACTTCCTGTCTGCCCATTATGTTCCAGTTTAGATTCTTGAACTGAAGGTTTGTTTATCTAAGAGTACCCACCCAAAATTTCCTGTCTGCCCATTATGTTCCAGTTTAGATTCTTGAACTGAAGGTTTGTTTATCTAAGAGTACCCACCCAAAATTTCCTGTCTGCCCATTATGTTCCAGTTTAGATTCTTGAACTGAAGGTTTGTTTATCTAAGAGTACCCACCCAAAACTTCCTGTCTGCCCATTATGTTCCAGTTTAGATTCTTGAACTGAAGGTTTGTTTATCTAAGAGTACCCACCCAAAATTTCCTGTCTGCCCATTATGTTCCAGTTTAGATTCTTGAACTGAAGGTTTGTTTATCTAAGAGTACCCACCCAAAATTTCCTGTCTGCCCATTATGTTCCAGTTTAGATTCTTGAACTGAAGGTTTGTTTATCTAAGAGTACCCACCCAAAACTTCCTGTCTGCCCATTATGTTCCAGTTTAGATTCTTGAACTGAAGGTTTGTTTATCTAAGAGTACCCACCCAAAACTTCCTGTCTGCCCATTATGTTCCAGTTTAGATTCTTGAACTGAAGGTTTGTTTATCTAAGAGTACCCACCCAAAACTTCCTGTCTGCCCATTATGTTCCAGTTTAGAATCTTGAATTGAAGGTTTGTTTATCTAAGAGTACCCACCCAAAACTTTCTGTCTGTCCATTATGTTCCAGTTTAGATTCTTGACCTGAAGGTTTGTTTATCTAAGAGTACCCACCCAAAACTTTCTGTCTGTCCATTATGTTCCAGTTTAGATTCTTGAACTGAAGGTTTGTTTATCTAAGAGTACCCACCCAAAACTTCCTGTCTGCCCATTATGTTCTTCTGAATAGAAGGGATGCGATGGGATAAACGGCCATGATTTTCTTAATTAACATTTGTGTGATGACAATTACTTAACGTTTGTGTGATGACAATTACTTAACGTTTGTGTGATGACAATTACTTGATTTTTTGTGTGATGACAATTACTTGACGATTGTGTGATGACAATTCCTTAACGTTTATTTGCTGATAATTACTTGATTTTTTGTGTGATGACAATTACTTGACGATTGTGTGATGACAATTCCTTAACGTTTGTGTGATGACTATTACTTGACGTTTGTGTGATGACAATTACTTGATTTTTTGTGTGATGACAATTACTTGACGATTGTGTGATGACAATTCCTTAACGTTTATTTGCTGATAATTACTTGATTTTTTGTGTGATGACAATTACTTGACGATTGTGTGATGACAATTCCTTAACGTTTGTGTGATGACTATTACTTGACGTTTGTGTGATGACAATTACTTGACGTTTGTGTGATGACAATTACTTGACGTTTGTGTGATGACAATTACTTGACGTTTGTGTGAAGACTATTACTTGACGTTTGTGTGAAGACTATTACTTGATGCTTGTGTGAAGAATATTACTTAACAATTGTGTGATGACAATTACTTGACGTTTGTGTGATGACAATTACTTGACGTTTGTGTGATGACAATTACTTGACGTTTGTGTGATGACAATTACTTGACGTTTGTGTGAAGACTATTATTTGACGTTTGTGTAAAGACTATTACTTGACTTTTGTGTGAAGACTATTACTTGACGCTTGTGTGATGTTTGGGGTCTGTATGTAAACAAGTCCAACTCACCTGACATGGAACTGGTACGGATCATGTGACGGTCATCATCACTGAATGCTTCACGCGCACGGAAGAAGAACCTGGACTTCACAGTGTCGGTGACGTCACACCACCGAGAGGACAGCATAGCATCTACCTCACAGGTGGACGCCCCTGGGTTCTGCACCTCAAGCTGACTGCGGTTTTCACTAACAGCACACAAGGGATATGTTGATGGAGTAAACAAAATATACTGAAAACTAACAAACGAGGCTCCCTTTCCCCACCCTCATCCCTCTAGTAAAATTAGGAGCTTCTGAGCTACACAATACCTAGCACAATTCTCGCCCGCCTTCAATTAGATCAACTAACCGAGACTAAATTCAGATTAATTAGACCGTAATTGGAGCCGGGCATCAGTAGACATTTATTTCACTGTGTAGATATAGCCAATAGTAGACCTAAAGTATACGTTTACACTATAGATAAACAATGTAGCTTATACTGGTTAGACCATTGATTCCCAAACTTTTTTGTCTCGTAGACCCCTTGCCGTGTTTTCTAGTTTTCGGTAGAAATTGCATTTTCGCAAATTCATCAAGTCAATTTTTTGTTAAAACTAATTTTTAACTGTAGTGAGTTGAAGAGTAAAAAACTTAACACCAGATACACCAAAAAGCTAGCTATTTTTAGTTATCTACCAGATGAAATCTCGCATTAAAAATTTCGGAAGAAGTTTTTTTAGACAATACAACTTAAAATAAATAGACAAAAGTTGTAAGCGACTAGGTTCTTGGGCAGGGCAGAAGACGAACAAGTCAAGAACTACATAAAACACTGGAGCAGAACTTATAATACATTAACATAACGTGATAAGATACTCAGAAGACATAAACATAAAGGCGCATTTCTTATTCCATATGCTAGGACACATTTGTAAACGTGCACATTCTTCTCTAGTGCCATTAGAGCATGGCATGGGTTGCTGAGCCAGTCGTTGAGTTTAAGTCTCTAGTTATCATGTACGACAAGATATATAAAGTTAAATGAAATTAGAAGTTCTCCACGTTTGAAGCTCCAACGGTGTAACTTTAAATTTAGGGAGGGTTTCAAACAGATAGTATTTGGACCTAGTAAAATACTTCCACGAACTGACCTAAATCTAACAGAACTAAAGCTGAAACATTCTGCTAATTGTATGGTGCTCATCTCACCTGGCCCATAATATGAAGGCGTGCTCCTCCAGGACTGGATCAGCCATAAGTCCACATATTTGGCTAGATCGTCGTGGTCGTCTCTGATTGTTGCTGCCAGTGGACTCGCTACTGCTACTTCTGTCAGAGAAACACAGAGATGCATTAGACGAAAGCTACTTCTGTGAGATGAGTTAGACTAAAGCTACTTATGTCAAAGAGACTAAAGCTTATCAAGCTAAAAATGCCGACTCGACCCCGACCAACCTTCTTTCATTTCCATTAGGCAGATTAAAACTAGATCTAATAAGTGTTTTTTTTTAAAGCAGAATTTTTATAAAAATGTAGCTAAGAGATGCAATGTATCTGAATAATATTAGGACGAGATATTTCTCCTGAGAAAGTAGGTTACAGAACGTGGGGACATTGGAAAAGTTATATTTCAAAATACAAAGTTTCTCCCAGACACCTCTCCCCCACAAGAGATTGGGAGCACCGGTGATGCTAGAAGAACATGGAAGACGAAATATATAAATATATTGTAGGTTAAAAAGAAAAGGTAAGCCTGTGCTATCATTGAGTCCTTATCAAGGATACCTTGAAAGTCTGTATATTTGCTTTATCAAATACCTCTACAATGTTACTTTATTGAATTCGTAAAACTTTGCCTGAATTTGTCGAATGTATAATCCATATCCAGGTCAAAATATTTGAATCCAACTACTGTCAAAACATTAAGGTGCACTAGAAGAATGGTGTGAACATAGTTCATTTGTTCTTTAACCTCAATGTCCTCAAACACACTTTTTGTTCAGCAGCTATTATAGTAGAAGTAAAAACTACTATCAACAAGAGAGAAAATCAAAGTGTTTGTTAGTGTTTACCTTTTCCTTGGCTTTGATTTCTTGACTGGCCAGTCCTCCTCGCAGAAAACATCATAGTCTCCAAGAGCTTCCTCCGCTTTCCTCGTCTTCTTTCTGAATCTCTTGCCTGGCAAGGTCACAGCGGCCTTGACCTCACCCTCTATGCTCGTGTTGGCGTTCTCCGTGCTAGAAGTTTCCTTGGCTGAAGCCTCAATGTCAGAGCCCACGGGGGGCAACGATGCACACACTCGGACCGTTGTCTTGATTTTCTCCTTAGAAATGGGCGTTCTGCCCGAGCAAGGGGAATGCTTTCCAGTTTTTTTAGATTTGATGGAAGACTTTTTTACGCGTGCTCGCTTGCTTTTCAAGGATTTTACCTTCGGGCTTTTTCGACTTGAATGCACGTGAGTGTCATTTGTTGTGGTAGATGAAACGTCGGGGGAATCGTCCCCGTCTTCATCGTATGAGTTTTCAGGCCACTGGTCAGCGCACGAGCTCTCCTTGGAATTCTCGCTCAAACTGGACGAGAGCTCATTGTAGTCTGAGTTGTTGGAGAGCATCTGATCAGTGGATGAGATCTTTTCTTCTCGAGCACGTGATACAGTTTCTTCAATAGACTGGACTATAGCGTCCATGACCTCGCGAGACATGGTATCTTTAGATCTGGAAGAATCTTTGAGTGACTTTTTAGTGAAATTATGCTTTTTGGACGAAGTTCCATTTTTCTTCTTTTGATTTTCCTTACTTATAGATAGCTTCGACTTCTTTTTACTTTTTTGAATGGAGGATTTTATTTTGGACTTGGCATCTACCGGCTTCATGGTTGAAATAACAGACTGATTGAGGCCTGCCGTGCTCACGCCGCTCTTGCACCTTATTCTTTCGCTCCGCTTGACTAAGTTTTTATTTTCGTGCTCGACGTCACAAGCCAAAGTTGGCGGCATTAGCGAGGCCACGGAGGTCAGTATAGTGCTTAGCGGAGACGCTGTTGTGAGTGCCGGTGCCGATGAAAAGGACGGCATGGTACTGTTGGACAGAGTCGGAGGCTTCAGGAGGCTTATAGTTTTCTTGGACTGCCTCATCTCTTCTGTGCTCATGTCATGGATGCAGACGGCACTAGCAGCAGAGGTCATGCATGTTGAGTGTTGCTGCTCGGTCAAAATCTCTTCCATAATCGGGTGTTTCGAAGATTTGTTGGACATCAAAGATTTGGTCAGGTGAGGATTAACAACCTCGGCATTAGGCTCAGAAGTAAAAGGGTGTCTTTTAAAATCAAGCTCCAAAAGGCGATCGCTCTGTTCAGCCGAAGGGCTCCAATCAGTTGGACTGTCTGTCAACATTATCCTCTTGGTTTCAGACTCCCCTTTACCAATGGAAACTTTGTCATGTTTCTCTTTACACCTTGACACCCGCTTGCCACTTTCTTTATCTATCCTCACAACGTGGACCCTTGCTTCCGAAGGGCAAAGTGGTGCAGCCCCTCTAACAGGAGGACTTTGAGACTTGTTTCTACCAACCACTTGGTCTTGGCTAGAAAATGCTGCATCCATGGAATAAGGATCGCTGAACGTGTGAGCTGCAGGCAGAAACTGTCGAATTCCACAACCCACTCTGACCATCCCGGACGACGTCTTCACCATGTTCAGTTCCTTATTTTTATCTTTTGACAAGGAAACGAAAAACGGCTCTCCGGGAACTTCCGGTATGTGCGAGAAATCGGAACGTGGTTCATGTCGGTGATCACAATTTGGGAAAAAGCAAATCGGCTGAGCGAGAGGAAAGGTGGACAGGCTCTCGTCGTTAGTGGTCTGCTTCCGGTCAGATGTGTCAGATCTACATTCACGGCTATTCGGGTTACAGTTCTCCACATCTTTTATTTGATTGCTATTCTCTTCTCTTATTAGACAAACAGGGACAGTGGGTTCTCCTTCAAGAAGAGATAACAGTATTGCTGGCTTCCTGCTCTTCTTGAGGATTTCAGCTGCCGGTGCATCATTACAAGATCTCGCGGTTTCGGGTTCCAAGGTTCGTTGTTCTGACTCAACGCCTATTGTGGCACATTTAGTAGAACATTTTTTTGTGGGATTAATATTTTCCTTTTGAGCGCCCTCAAGTCTATCCCATATATTCGAAGTTGGATTTGGGGAAGTGCTTTTTACCGGCGACCCATTCACACCTTTCTGCTCGGCGTGTAAAGATTTCTTTTCAGAGATTTCTTTAAGACCAAATTCAGTCTTACTATTATTGCCACCTTCTACACCAGAAACATTTGTTTCTTCCGCTGCTTTCTGCTGATGCTGCTTCCTTGAAGGAGTTTGCCTCAAACGACGAGATTCCGAAGAGCTTCCACCTAAAGGTGTTCCACTGCGAGTCCGTCTTGATGACATGACTTGAAAGCAACACAAAACAAATGTATTCACACTAGTTCCTATATCGAGACGACTCAAACAGGGATATCTTGTTTCCTTGAATACTGAAAAACTTAGAGTCATTAAGGAATGAAATCACATTAACTAGCTAGTCACTCTAGTAGGAATAAATAAAAAGAGTGTATATATCATAAGTGGGTGTATAGCTAAAAGGTGGTTTCGTTAGGAAATGTTGGGGACAATGGCAATGAGTTTTATGAATATTGTTTACTTTCATTTTTCAAAAGACCCGAGGATGCTTTCACTTTCCTAGATATTAACTCACCAGCTCAATCGCGAAAGCTAACTAGTTCTCTAAATAGATCTAATCGAAATATGAGTTGTTAAGTGAATCCTATACTGTGTGTATTTTGAGCAAGAAAAAATGAACATAAATATAAAATTTAAAAAATATAACTGTATTGAGATAACAGCTTCAACAGATATGGTGGGAGAAGAGGAGAACAAACATTATAGTAATTAGTAAATATGTAAGGTATAAGTTGGAATAAACAAATAATGTATGGCCTCCTTCAGTCGCGAAGCGACTATGGATTATCTCATGTAAATGAGATGAATGGCTGAGCATTAGCTGTGGTAGGAACGAAATCGCCCACACATCAGTTCCCCCATCTTCGGGCAGCTGATGTATCCAATGGAGCGGCAAGTGCCGACACAATTAGCGATCCGCGGCGTTGCAGGTTCCTTCATGGTGTAGCATTGAGTTCTGTATGCTGCCTAAAAATCGCCGTATACTTCGTATACGAAGTGTCAATGTATCAGTTTGGATCAGTCATGTAATTAAATTTGTAATACATATAGAGTCCTAGACCAACAACACTAAATCCGTGCGATTAATAACATTTTTATCAGCTGTTTTGGTGTAGCGCTATTTCAAGTTTTTAGCTTTCTATCACTTGTCTGGACCAGTTTAGAAAATTGGGGAGGGGGGAGAAAGAAAGATATCTGGGTGGATTTTACAGTAATTGGTTTTTAAAGCAATTATTTTTAAAAATCCGAACTCGTAGCTTTCGCCTCCTCGGACGGACGAGCAAACCACCCTGCTAGTGTGGTACTTATCACTAGAGAAAATTTTTTAGTTATGTTTGTTTTTTTTTCTATTCAAACCGGCGACTTATAAAGAAGACTAATTCAACTTATACCACCACTTCAGGTACACTAGAAATAAGCTTTGTAAAAAAGAAACAGTAAAAGGTAAACTATTAAGTTACATAAATAACTTAATTGAATATATTTTATAGAATAAAATTACAACAAAATGCAGATAACTGCATACCAAATAAAACATAATATACATTACATGGCAATTAAACAGTTTAAACATTTTTTTTATGATGTGAAGAGTATAATATAAATTGGTGCATGTTATGCCATTCAGAAAGATGACATTTTTAAGATTACAATAACTAGCAATCCAAGGACTTCTCAAGTGAAATTCCTATTATAATTTTAAAAATCTGGAATTGAATACTTAAATTGATGAAATAATTTAAAATCAAACAAAGTGCTAGGATTTGGAAGAACATATATGTTTATAAATCAAATAAAAACTCTTTGACTATATATGATAAATAAATGTCAAAATATGTAACTGTACAACCTTTCTTTTTTTAAAAAAAAGGCCCCTCAAAAATATGTTTCTATTGGCTACGCTGTCCCATTTTATGAGAGGAAATCCAAGGACTTAGGACAATTTAAATTTCTGCTTCTCAAAAACAAATGGAATAATACAATACCATGCAAGATAAGTAAGACTTAAAAGATTTTGATGGAAAGAAATGTAATTTATAGGATTAGAATTTTCTTTTTGAAATTCTAATAACATTTGTCAATTGTTATTTGTAAGTATCTTTGTCATCTTATTTCAGCATTTGTTCTACTCAGTTTAATTTTAATATGAAGCTAAATGAATATGTTGAATTATTACATTTATTTTCTAAAAATCAAATTTTAAAATTAAATTTTATTAAAATTAAGGAAGTCTATTAATTTTTTTTTAAGTTCTGACTTCTTGTAGTTTGAAGATCTTATTAAAGTGCTGTCAAATTAAAATAATCTTATAATGTTTAAAAAAAAAATTTCAAACTGGAGCTCTTGATTATACCTACATGAAACTATTAAATGTCCTAGCAACAATGCTTTTATCCATATTACAATCAATAGGTTAGCCATAATGTGCAATTGAGCATGACAGTTGCCTTTATAATAATATAATTATTCAATGTAAAGAAATTAGAAAAAACTTGTAGGCCTAATTATGGTCATGGGGTAAAAAGTCAGACAGTTTAATATTCTTCTATCATGTTTAAAATTTACGGTTGATTCTTTAAGCGAAGCGACTTAAGAATCTCCTGGAGTCCACTGTCTTTTTTATGTATTTCAACTTTGTTTACACAAAATTATTTTAAAAGACCTAATGATGAAGAAATCACAGTTTCCAATGAAAAATCTCATGGGAATAAGAATGGCTTTGTGATTATTTTTTTTGTGTGATTTTTATTGAGATTTGAGCTATAATTAAGATTGGTTTAAATCAGGTGATTGCAACAAGGCAATAGTAATAAGCAGGTAAATTTATATACATATATATAATCTATACAATATCTTCTAATCAGTATCATATCATAATAATAATAATAATGGCTATTTTATTGCATTTTAAACCTTTTTTTTTTGGCCAAAAATTTGCAAAATATTTTTTTTTTTTACAAGGAACCAGTTTATTTTCATCACACTAACCCACCTCACACATTTGTTCTACTTTAACAAATGACAAAATTTTCATTTTTATAGTGGCTTTGACTACAAGATCCATGATCTACAAAGCTAATATTTGTTGTTTTTTTATTTATTTATTTTTATTATAAAAGATTCTATCTGATTTCATCAAAAAGACTTTACTCTTTTTATCTGGTAGATTGTAGATCTAGATTTATATAACATAGTTTCTTAAATAGATTTCTACACATACAACATTAACATTGTGTCCCCAACTGACCAGATTAGATCAAAAAGTGAAGATCTAGATATATATATAGAGTCTAGATATAGATGTAGGATCAGAGAGTCATGAAGCTCTAGACTCTAGACAGTCTAGATAATATAATATAAGATGTAGGTCTACTTACTTCCATTCCTATCAAATTATAAAGCCTTAGCTAATGAATTGAACTTAGTAGATTATATATATTTAAACATCTAGATCCAGACTTAGACACTTAGTCTAGATCTAGATATGTGGAGAGATATATCATATAGACCTAGATCAAGCAGAGTAATGACAGTAATGATAAAAATAGTAGAAGATTTATAGCGGTATCTAGATCTAGATCTAAATAATCCATCGAAATCATTATCTATATAGATCTAATAATCTGTAATAATCTAGATCTATATTTTTTTATCTTGACCATATCTAGATCTAGATAAATCTGATCAGATAATAATGAGATAAGTCATCACAGACATAAGATGATAAGTGATAGTGACATAAGTATACATATTTAGATTACACTAAAATTACAGATTTAACAGCCGAGGCTCAGCCTTCAAAGTCAGAATAACTTGAGAAAGACATGACATGAGAATGATCTGATTATAATTATATTCTAATTCTGATCATTCAAATTTAATATCTGATAATGACTGATATAAGATCTAGATTAATATCAGAATCAGACAATTTAATGCATGACGATGATGCCAATGATTGAATGATCATGATGGCAATGATGGGCTAGGGCTAGAGTAGATAGTAGTAAGGAAGAGTCAAAATTAAAATAAGATAATCATTGATGATTCATGATTGACAATGACAATGTGAATGTCACTTCACTATTTCAAGTATTTCACTATTTAAATATTGTCACAATCACAATGACAAACGATAATAAAAGTAGAGTAAAATTAATTCACCAGTTATTTACACTCGATTACATCTAGACTAGATCTAGATCTAAAAGTATCCAGTTATAAGTCTAAGAGTCTGGATAGTATAACGTGTCTACATTACTTGCCAAATATTATTAGGAAGAAAGTAAAAAGGCTATGGTTTCAACGGCGACAGTACCCGTCTTCTTTGAAAGAGATGAATAAAGTGTCAAAGCAATGGATTTTAAAATGATTAATTAAACGATTCAAAATAAATACGCCCGATCTAGATCCATAGATATAGATTATATATAGATCTAAATCTAGATCTAGGACTATGTATGTCTAGGTCACTTCACTATTTCACTATTTAAATATTGTCACAATCACAATGACAACGATAATAAAAAAGAGTAAATGTACTGTCTAGGATGGCTGCGGTTTGCACGCTAGACTGTCGTTCAGATTTATCGATGGTCCCGGGTTCAAACCCTGCCCGCTCCCATCACCCGTCGTCCTGCGGGAGGTTTGGACTAGGAAGTAATTATCTTCAACTCTGAAGGAACATCCGAAACATGTAAAACATTTCTTACAGATCTAAAATCTAAATCTTATATTTAGGCCTACCCGTAATCTTATTAATTATATACGTTATTCAAATAATTACTTCCTACGAGTAGGCCTATCCCTGCGTCAGTCTAGTCAATTTACGCTTGTTAATCTGCAAGTCAATTTGAAATATGCCAAGTCTTGGTTTTACTGGCAGAATCAGTCTACCCATTTATAGCACTAGGGAAGAAAGTTTGACCTAGCATATGAAATAAGACATGCGCCTTGTGTATTTTGATACGCTTTGATTTTTGTATTTGTAAATTATGGTTCAGTTTTCTAAATGTATTATTGCTACTTTACTTTTAGTCTTCTGTCTTAAAGGTTCTATAAATTTAGTGATTAAAATGCTTAAAACAAATCACTCTTCCTGTTTGTCTGCTAAAAAAAATGAATACTTATTTCTCCCACATCCATTCTCGGATCAAACTGAAACTTCACACAATTATCAATGTTACCTACCAAAACAAGAATCAATTTTAAAAAATAAATAAATGACCAATCAGTAAATTAATTCTTTGTAATTAATTATTTTGTTTGCTGCCAACAAAGGAAATTAGCCATTTAGTATTAAGGAATATAGCTAAATATGTGGGGTTTTGTCCCCTTAGATAATTGTACATGTTAGTTCTCCAACAGCCGTTTTAGTATACAATCATCTGCAAATAATCTAACATTTGTTCCAGATTTAATGCAATTTGTTAGATCATTTATGTAAATCGGAAAGAGTAGAGGTCCCAAGACTGTTCCTTGAAGTACACAATACGACCGAGTTTACTGTTATTGGTGCTGATTTGGAGCCATTTAATATTTTAAAATTTTTCTTTCCCTATCAGGAAATCATAATTTCATTGGTGTAGCGGACCAGTTATACCAAAATATTTTTTTTAAGCTCATAGCTTAGTTTCTTTAGTAATCTAGCTTGACATTGCCTGTTAAATGTTCACCATTGGTCAAGAAGGTTTAAAGGCTCGAGAAACATCTGAGATAGAAAGAGGAAGTAAGAACAAATAAATTGACTTTCAGTCAGTCGTAACTTTAGTTCAGTTGAGAGTAGTAACTTGAAGTCAGTAAAAACAGTATAGGTATTTTTAGTAGGCTAGTTGTTTTCTGTACTTAGAACTGGATACATATTATTGAAGTTATGCTGTTACCCGCTGTGATGCGGACGTTATTTGTATTCTAGAGGACTTAGCATGTTTGATTTATTTGATACCGCTGTTATGCGGATGTAATTATCTTTCAAATTGTATTAGCTCTATGTAACTACCAAGAAGCTACAGTAAAATATTATTGAATAATCCTCGTATTTGTGTACTTAAGATTGACAAAATACTCTCTATATGTTTGTTACGTGTTAAGTGGACACACGAACCCAGCATTCCATAGCATTCACGACACATAGATAGCAATGCATGATTCTGCATCTTAGTGACCAACACACACATATATAAGTAACATTTTGGTGACCAGGCCTTTGTGTAATATCAATACCACGTCAAAAGAGCAGTTACATGTACCATCAGGTTTAGATGCTTTATTTGGTTTAATGTTAGATAAGTGTGCTAGATTTCCAGCATGTGTAAGCACTCTCTTGCTTACAAAAAAAACTTAACTCCTTTTAAAAAAAAAAAGTAACATAAAAGATATAAAAAACAACAACACTTAAGCTGCATCCGCTGCCATGAGCAAACTGTGGAATATGTGGAAGAGTAACATCAGCCTCCAAGTCAAATTAAAGTTTTTTTGTTGGCCACTGAATTCTGAGGCTGAAAGAAGAATTTAAGCCTTTGAGAGTAAATACTACAGAAACAGTTGCGTATCTGAAGTGGGGCAAGGGGGGGGGGGTTCTAATTTGAATATCACCCTCGGGCCCCCGCTTGAAAAAAAAAAGGGGGGGGGGGGTAAAATGAGTGTCCAAAATTTGTTTTTAAATTAATTATTAAATATTACACCATTATCTCATGTCAGCATGTCGAATGTCAAAATGCAGGGGCCCCTAAAGAGGTAAAACCCACCGGGCCCACCCATCCCTAGCTACGCCACTGTACAGAAAAATGTTGGGTACCTAATACCCGAAAAAGAAGACAAATGAGCTTGTACTGTCGCTAGTCAACACTCTGGCTGGCAAAAAGGAAGAACTCCTTAATACTGGTAAAAAACGAAAGCTGAGCTGGTTTGGTCCTATTGTAAGACATGACTCACTGTCTAAAGTCGTCCTTCATAGTACAGTAGAGGGAGCACGAAGAAAGGGTCGTAGAAGAAGGTTTAAGTTTGGTGACAGGCATTTAGACCTAGACTTGGAAGACGGTGCGCAAAAGTTACTGAACATCTATTTATTTCACTCTTACATGCGGGAATATCCGCTGACGTATATGTTTTTAAGAAATACATTGTTTATACCATGGTCTATACTTCCAGACCAAATTTAATTATTAGATTATATTTTTATTAAATCGTAACCATCAAAACACGTTTTCCGTGGGTGGCCTTTTAGCCAGTATTTTTCTCTAAATTTATAGATAAACTGTCAAATTTCTCAGAAAAAAAGTTAGAGCCGCTTTCGAGATCCGTGTCCACCCAACCAGTTTTTTGAACCCGTGAATTTCCAAGCTGAACAGAGGAATGGTATAATAATAATACTTAAATCTATAAAAGGGTGTTGAAACGTGTTTAGCCATTGTGTTTGTTGTCACGTTAGAATGAGTTCTAAGCCGCTCTTCTTCCATCGTCTAGATTAGGAACTCTATGATATATTGATAATGTACTAAGCAAATTTATTCAAAAAATGATTTTAAGAATTTCTAGATCCTGCCTTAAAAATATCACCATTGAGATCAGAGGTATCACTAGGGTCACAGTGTCACACGGTGAGATTTACTAATGCTCTCATTCCCCCAATCACCCCTCCCCTTTTCAAAAAACAAATTCACAATGAAAGCTGTTTGCTAGTTTATTTCTATTTATTTTATTTATTCATTTATTTATTACATGCCGAGGACAAACGCAGACGACGAAAAGAAAATCTAAATCGACCACCTGCGGACAATTGTTATGCTTGCCCTGAAAGTGGCAAAATATGTAGGTCACAGCTGGGGCTGCGCAGCCACGGGAAATACCGTATTCCTCACTAATCTTCGGACTCGAAGACAAGTCTTATATATATTCATGTTGACTTAATACTAAAAGATGATTAGCTTTATTCATTAATTAGTATTTTAAATAAGATTTTTAAATATTCCCAGATTTGTTTCTTCAAACTTTGTTGTTTCTTATTTTAATACGTTGTTGTCATTCCTCGTTGGGTGTCAGCCGGTGCGGTCCGCACTTCTCAATACACACACTCAGTGTTATTTTTCTATTTCAGAAAAACGTCTTCTTTTCTAAGCATCCCGGGTCATTACAACGTCATTTTACGCGATTCCCGGGTTCCAGAAGGAGATTTCCACGGCCGGAGTCAAACAGAAATAGCTATCTCTATATCTAAATATTCTTAGATCACTCTGGTTCTTGTAGGGATTACAATTTAAACCAGGAAAAGAGGAAGGGTGGTAAACGTAATCTCACGCAACCGAGGTAAAAAAAAAAAGGTAACTGGGTTGATGTAGTTATAGTAAGTTAGAGTAGTTCCCCTTTCAAGAACTTCTGGTTCCTAAGTTCACACAAGCGTATGGAGTCTTCTCTGCTTGTCTAATTTCAAACACAAGTGTATTCTATATAAATATTCTTTGTAACTAAGATCTAGACTCGATGGCATTTGTTTGTGTATATTTTAAGAAAAGTTTCCTCTATTTTTTTTATATTTTTAGTCAAGTTTAATTATTGACAGTTGCTTAGCCTTAGAAAACTTTTGACACTAGATCCACTAGGAATAGCTTTAGGCGGTAAAATCGTATGTATCATAATGACAATGTATGCCATCTAATGATCTCGTTTAAACACAGTTCAGGACAACATTCAATTTGAAACATGAAAGATCTAGACTTAATACTAGGTTGAGTTGTTCACTACAATTCTTTGGATATAATTATAGATATCAACCGGCCCACGATGATGCATTAATTGTGTCCAGGTTTTGGAGTACTTAATCATGGTAAAGATTAGATGTAGTCTAGATCTATTCTATATTACATTCAAACCTCAATCATAATAACTTACTTCCTAGGACAAACTTGATTTATTTACCCTTTATGATGGATCTATTTTAGAATCATACATAAATATTCACCAACTTACTTGATGCATGAAAATTAAAAATAAATCTTTTTGTGTGTTGGAATCGGCCAGATAGTCGTCCTTCTCCAGAAATAACATTCAGCCGGATTTAGACCGGATTTTTTAAAAATTGGAAATCACCTTCACCTCTATCCCTTAGTCTGTTGGACCGTTACGGTACACCACACAAGATCTGTTGACCGTCTTTCTTCATTCCTCTGTCTTTTGGCTTGGATAAAATCTATTTCACATGGCGGGAAATAAGGCCTTTGCAAGCCCTGAAGAACTTGCAATATGGCCATAGAGTTTTAGTTTGCGTTTTTTGACAGTAGTTAGCAGGCCATCGTGGGGTCAATACTGCACTAATCCTGTCTCTAATGTCTTCGTTTGTGATGCGGTCTTTGTGTGTGATACCTAGGATCTTTCTGTAGCATCAATTCCATTGCTAGGATTCTCCTCTCTAGTTCGGCTGTCAACGTCCAAAGACTTGCAAGCATTTAAGAATGTGTCCATGGCCAGGGAGCGCATCAGTCTGAGTTTAGTGTCGCGGGCTATGTCTTTCTCTTTGGAAATAGAAACGATAAACCTAATATTACCTTGTCAATTTCTGCTCATGCATTTTCTTTCTCAAACTGGAAAAGATCATGTCGGAAGATACTCTAGTTACATTTTTAACCCAATTTTCAATGCTCCACATTTTTCTATATGTCTTTCACCTCCCCCTGAGGCATCAGTACCATCACTTCAATACATTCATCCTTTCTTTTGTTGCATAATTTGCTTCTCTGAGCGCACAGAGTCCAATGCAAAACTTGAGGCAACCACGAATTTAAAACCGCCCTCTGTTCTTCATCGTGTTCCCGTTACCTCTGATCCTACTCCCTTTAGACCAAGTCTTCCATCAACTATGTTATCTGTGTTTTCTTAAGCCAAGATGTTGAATGTATATTGATGTATTACAAATAGTTCTACAAAAAAAAAAGGTTATGTTATATGGGGTCATTGTAAATGACAGCATTAAAGTACAATCATGAGTAGGTCTAGTTGCAGGCTAGTTTTTCTCTAGTTGCTGTCTTGTTTTAGTCTACATCAGTGGCGTAGCTAGGAATTAGCAATCTTTGGGGGGGGGGGGGGGGGGGGGGGGGGCTTGGCCTCTTTTTGAGCCCCTTCATTTTGCATAATATTTAATGTGAAAAAACATTCATTTGGGGGCGTGGGTGCATTTTCGAATTCTCCCCTCCCTCATCCACCCTAGCTTCGCCTCTGGTCTAGATGTTGTCTAATTGCAGTGTAGCGGTTCGCTAGTTGTTGTCTACTTGCTCTCTAGTTCATTAGTTCTTGTCTAGTTGCAGTCCAGTTCTTGTATAGTTCTTGTCTAGCTGTTAGATAGTTCTTGTCTAGTTGCAGCCTAATTGTTGTCTAGTTCTTGCCTAGTGTTTTTCTAGTTTTTGTCTAGTTTCGCGTTGTCTTCAAAATCTACACGCATCTCCCTGTACTTACGAATCAGCCAGACGAACACACACACAGATATTGCGGTATTTTTTGTTTGTTTTAAAGTGTAAATAATGAGAAGAGCATTTGTGAAGACTTTAACCCAATGAGCGATGAGTCACGTGAGTGTTCAGGTCAACCTAATCTAAAACACGTGTGGGATTGTGGGGACGTCTTTAAAACTTGAGTCGAGAATGCGTTTAATTTAGGTATGTGAGTGTTTTAGATTCACAGGAAACATTTGTCGAAACAATCCGATATAATGTGCATTATGAGATGAGACATACACACAAGCACATACTTCCAGAGAGAGAGAGAGAGTCAAAGAGAGAGAAAGAGAGTCAAAAAGAGAGAGAAAAAGAGAAAGTCTAAGTGAGAGTCAAAAAGAGATATTATCTCAACTAAAAGAATTTCACTTTTTTATGAAATTCTTTTGTCCAACACACACACACACAAACAAATACCCCGCCACCCCTCCCTTTTTTTTCTAAAGTGCTGAATATGCCTTTGAGATAACAGGTGACTCTGGAATCTAACAGTTGTTGAAATCTACCTTGTTCACAAACTCCCATTAGATATGAAAGACTCCAATGATAGCTTACTCTAGACACCAAAGACTAGTTCACTTCAGACACCAATGACTAGCTCTCTAAGACTCCAGAGACTAGTTTACTCTAGACTCCAATGACAAGCTCACCCTTGACACCTATGGCTAACTCATTCCAGACACCTATGACTACCTCTCTCTTAGACTCCAGAGACTAACTCACTCCAGACATTAAAGACTGGCTCACTCCACACATTAAAGATTAGCTTATTTCAGACACCAAAGACAAGGTATGTCATGCGATAGAAATGAAATTACACTAAAATACGGAAATTAATTAACAATAAAATAGTGAATGCATTATCTTGAAGGCACCTGGAGGCCTAAGTCACGTGGTTGAAATAAAGTCGTTGATGTGAACTAAGTCACCAGCTGGGCAATAAGCTCATAAAAAGCCAAAGTCCATGATGATTACGTCAGAAAAGAGGATTCTCAAATTAACCTTATGAAAATGGCGCTCGCGTGTGTCTATAACGCAAAAGGTAGACACTAAATCTTGACAGGTTCTTCGGATGGAGGCAAAAAAAAAAAAGATAAGAAAATGCCATGGACAATGTTTAGGTTTAGAGAGTTCCATCATTTAGTTGTGCTAACGTAAACAACTAGATGTACTGATGTAGGCTTATTAGATGATGCATGTTTGCCATGTATATATCCTTTAGCTATCTTTTTGCGCGTGTGAAATATACGGATCCGTAAGAGGCAGGTAGAGGTAATAGCCTCCCTCCCCCCCCCCCGCCCCCGAAACATCATTGTCCGCTGGAGGTTGATTTAGATTTTTAAATTCGTTTTATGCTAAATTTAAAAAAAAAAAAAAATAGCACCTGAAGTTACGTACAACAAATTAGGAATCATTTGTAAATAGAAAAATAGAAGGAGGGCGATAGCCGTTTGTTTAAGTTTCTTCTATATCGGCCTTCATCACCTCTCTCTAAAAACAAAAACAACAAGAATATATGATGGTGTTGATGTTGTGCTGAGGAGGATAAGGGCGTAGGGTCAGCATTGTCTTACTCCCCCCCCCCTTTTTTTTTTCCTGGTGTCCTGCATTTCGGAACTGGATTGTAGCATTTTTGTATTAGTAGGCTCTAAGTTTCTGTGTTTTCTATTGGTCATAGACTATATGCATATCACATTTTAAATTGAAAGAGTTTTTGATTTGTTGTTTGGAGATCGTGGAACTTTAATATGTACACTGTACTTTTTTATTTACATCTGTCAGGCAGCGGAACGAGTGCAAAGAAGGAAAATCAGACCTCTAACCAAGAAACACATTTTTTCAGATGACAAAATACGAGGTGAGTCTCTCCCTGTCTGACTCTCTGTTTGACTCGCTCTCACTCACGTGTTTGGTCTCCTTACAATTGGTCGCGTTATGAGGAGGGCTGCCCTAATGTCCTCCCACAATTTCACTCTTATCAATAGTATTTACAAAATGTATACCAGTCTCACAAAGGAAAAAAACAAAAATGTGGATAGGTCTATGTTTTTAATGTTATAGTTAGACAGCTACACTTGGTGATAAAAAAAAAAACAACAGGTTTGGGTTTTTGCAACTAAACGTATTAAAGCGCTAAATAGAAGTAAAAAAAAAGTTTATTAAAGGCCAGGAAGTCAGCGTTGTTAACCACAAGACCCAGATCTAGTAGTAAATACCCAGCAGTGGAAGCACTTCTTGTGGAAAGGCTAGCTTTAGAAATACAGAGTTTAAATAAAAACTCAAACAAAAAACACAAAAAGAAAGAAAATAAACAAGCACGGTGTCACGCAAGTAGGTCATGAGCATAATGTAAACTATTTATAGCTGAGTGTGTCTGGCAATTAAATCTCTATGGCAGTGCTGTGTTACATAGATCTAGATGCTGCTCTTCCATCCTTCTCGCCGTCTGGTACAGACAATACGCACGACACCATCAACATGATAGAGATTAATGGACGTTTTCCTTGGTTTCATCTAGACAACTTCTTTGGTAAACTTGGTTTTTATGGAAACGTAAAGAGGGTTCTCCGTAGAAAAGATTATTTGATAAAATTTTTCTTTGTAATCAAAGAAAGTAGGCTGCAATTAATATAAATGCATTACAAAATAGATAGATAGACAGACAGGTAGGTAGATAGATAGATAGAAAGGCAGGTAGGTAGATAGATAGAGAGACAGACAGATAGATGTGCACACACACACCTTGTATAACAGGGCTGGGGAATATGGAACGTGATGAGATGGAAAGAAATAGGAGGGATAACAGTATGAAAGAGAAACAGAGAAGAGAATTTGAGGTGGGGGGGGGGGGGAGGGAGGAGTAAGGAGAGACCAGTAAAGGGATTAAAATAAAACTAAAACCAATTAATTCCACTTATCTTATTCATGGTAAACCAGTAACACAGACTAAAAACGCAAAATACCTAGGTGTTGTAATAAATGAAAAACTGTCATGGAAGCCCCATATTGATGAAAGTATAAAAAAATCAAACAAAGCATTAAGGTTTGTTAAAAGAAATTTCTATAAATCAATAAGACCATAAAATTAAAATGTTATTTAACCTTGGTTAGGCCAATAATAGAATATGCATCCTCTGTTTGGGACCCCTCAACTCAAGAAAACATAAGGAAACTGCAACAGACACAAAATAGAGCAGTGAGATTCATAACAAACGAATATTCACATTAGACTAGAGTAACACCTTTAGTAAAATCACTAAATTTAGAAAGCCTTCAGGACAGAAGACTCAAAAGTAAAGTAGCAATTATACATAAAACACTGAACCATAATCTTTAAATACAAAAACAAAACTTAATAAAATACTCTGAAAGACACAAAGATAAAGGCACATTCCTTGTAAAAAAATATTTTACATGTTTCGGATGTTCCTTCAGAGTTGAAGATAATTACTTCCTAGTCCAAACCTCCCGCAAGACGACGGGGGATGGGAGCGGGCAGGGTTTGAACCCGGGACCATCGATAAATCTGAACGACAGTCCAGCGTGCAAACCGCACGACCAGGCAGCCATCCTATTCCTCATCCCATATGCTAGGACAAATTTGTACAAATTCTCCTTCTTCCTTAGTGCTATTAGAGCATGGAATGGTCTGCCTGAGCTAGCCAGGAAAACCAGTGACTTGGCAGAATTTAAGTCATTGGTTAATATGCATGACGCGTAGGACATAATCATCTTTTTTTGAAGTAACGTCTGTATTATATAAGATAAGATAAGAAAGAAATAATATATAACTGCTATTAAAACAAACATTTCGAGTCATTTCGAGAGAATGTCCGAGTAAAATATGGAACGCTACTGTACATTTTGCGAGTAGGCAAAAAACAAATTCAGAGAGTTGAAAGAAAGGTAGATGAAAGCTGCATCCAGCGAGTCTAACCCGTGAATTAGAAGACTGTGTGTGTGTATGTAGGCTACCACTTACATTGTAAGAGGGAAGTTCCCAAGACATATGTGTATATGCTTTTAGTGCAGGAAGCACAACACCTCTGAGGTCACTAATATTCCTACATAAAGCTAACCAGAGCCAAAGTCACGAGACACAGGGTTACCAGACAGCTTCACTCCCAGATGAGGACGAAAAAAGGAGGGCAATTAAAAACAAGTCAAAGTTAACTGTAAAAAATGTAGTTGATTTCAGTAGGCCGCGAAAGTACTTTTACTGAGCATCATCGCCTATATTTCAGCAACTCCCCCCCCCCCCCCCCCCCCCCCCCCCCCCCAGTAATTGGTCCTTCCTAAAAGATAGCGAAGATTACGTAGAGATCACCATTCACATTTACATCCTATCGTCATTCACCTAAAAGGCGATTCAGTGAGTCAATGGAAACTTGTTGGTTTTCTCTCTCTTGTCCACTGGGAGGTGAGCACTGTCAATTCATTAGGTCGGGGGTAATAAAGAAGAAACAAGAAAAATCTTTTTTTTTAAATCCTTTAAAAAAAAATTTAAAAAGCTGACCGAAGGCAAAGAACTCCGCACTTACAACTATATCTATCAATACCTATTGACGTTATTTCCTTTATTCGTTATCAAACAAAATAAATATTAATTACCAATAATTGATTGACCAATTTGTTTTGTTTTTTTAATTGATTCATGCTTTGTTAGGTACAATAAATAATTGTTTAAAGTTTCAACTTAATCTGAGAATGTGTGTAGGAGAAGTATCGTGTTCAATTATCTAAGGGGACTAAACCCTATATATTTAGCCGTACTTGTGAATTAATTTCCCTTGTTGGTATCAAATAATTAATTAATTACCAGTAATTAATTGACTAATTGGTTTTTAAAATTCATTCGTGTCTTGTCAATACCAATGAATAATTGTGCACAGTTTCTATTTGATCCGAGAATGTGTGTGGGAGAAATAACTTGCACAAACTTTTCACCAGACAGACAGAGTGATTTGATATAAGCTTTGTAAAGAAAAAAAATCCAAATCCTGACACACAGGATTGAATTTACGAACACGTGTTCATGCTGAAGGTTGTCAAAAAAAATCATATGTGCTTGCAGTTAACAGAGTAGCGCCTGACATTTTCACAACTTAAGCCAATGCCTGCCGGAAGGACACGATGCCAGTAGATATTTCCTCCTTTTACCGGACGTCTGGACTGGTAACACTGGATTGGTTTTTAAAACAGCTAATTCACACACAAAAAAATGAACTATTGGATAATAAGAGAAAGGTGCGAGAAAGATATAGAGATGATCAATCAAACCACCAGCATAACAATAAAATAGGCTTTATATCAAACCACCATCATTAGAATAAAATAGGCTCTATATCAAACCACCAGACGTATAACGATGTATATTGTAAGTATTATCCATTATCGTCTCATTTAACAGTGTTCTAATGTAGCTGTAAAAGTCTCAGTCCTATTTAGGGTGTTATATCTTTCTTCCAACAGATTTATATGTTTAAAAAAAATACATAAATAACAGAAATACTTTTTAAAAAACAAAGCGTAAATTAAGTGTAATAATTTCAATTATTTTGGATCAGTCATGTAATTAATTATATGTATGATTGACTAAGACATAAAAAAAATCTGTGCGATTAGAAATTTTTTTACCAATTGTTTTTGTTTACATTGCTCATTTATCACTTGTCTGGACCAGTTGTGAAAGGGGGAGGGAAGAAGGGGGTATCTTAGTGATCGTTTTTAAATAAATAAAAAAAAGCTCACTCAGGGCTCGAGGGGACTAATTCAACTCATACCACCTAATCTGTCAAGTACAATTTCTTTCCATTGTTCAAGATACCAAACAAAATAATTAATTACCAATAGTTATATAACTTATTGTTTTTCGTTGTTGTTGTTTTTAAATTGATTCTTGTGTTGACAGGTAAAAGAAATAATTGTGCAAAATTTCCGCTTAATCCGATATTAGGTGTGGGGGACAGAGGGAGTAGATATAAGCTTTCTACAAATATTTGACAGTCATTTCAATAGGAATATATTAATGAAAAGATGAAAGATATTATAAGTCCGAAACATCTAAGGGTTAGAGAGTTGTAGATTGTGTACTGTGAAGCTAATGAGATAGAATAATGTCATGATAATCTCTCTATCACTTCCATAGACTAGTGTCATGATAATCTCTCTATCACTTTCCTTCTTCTCTCTCACATCTCTCTCAAATCTTTACGTAGTCACGTGACTATTCGAGTCTGGAAATATAAATGTTTGAACTAACAACATTCTACTAATCTAGTGTTGATCGCATTATATCATCTTATCTTATATGATACAGACGTTACTTCAAAATAGAAGATGATTAAGCCATGCATTTAGTCATGCATTTAAACCAATGACCTAAATTAAATTCTGCCAAGTCACTGGTTTTTCTTGCTAGCTCAGGCAACCCATTCCATGCTCTAATAGCACTAAGGAAGAAGGAGTATTTGTACAAATTTGTCCTAGCATAAGGAACGACAAATGTGCCTTTACCTTTGTGTCTTTCTGAGTATTTTATTAAATTTTGTTTTTGTATTTGAAGATTATGGTTCAGTGTTTTTTTTTGTATGATTGCTACTTTACTTTTGAGTCTTCTGTCCTGAAGGCTTTCTAAATTTAGTAATTTTACTAATGGTGTTACTCTAGTCAAATGTGAATATTCGTTTGTTATGAATCTCACTGCTCTATTTTGTGTCTGTTCTAGTTTATTAATGTTTTCTTGAGTTGAGGGGTCCCAAACAGAGGATTCATATTCTATTATTGGCCTAACTAAGTTTAAATAACATTTTAGTTTTATATTCTTTTTTTATTTATACAAATTCTTTTAATAAACCCTAATGCTTTGTTAAATTTTTTTTATAGTTTCATCAATATGTGGATTTCATGACAGTTTTTCATTTATTATAACACCTAGGTATTTTGCGTTTTTAGTCTGTGTTACTGGTTTACCATGAATAAGATAAATGGAATTAATTTGTTTTAGTTTTTTTGTTACTCTTAATAACTGACATTTTTCTGGGTGGAAAGACATGCTCCAATTTGATTCCCATTTCTGTAATTCATCTAATTGTCTTTGTAAAATATCTGTATCTTGTGTTGTTTTTATTGTTCTATATATATTATCCAGGCTTAGACTCATTGAATTTTGCAAATATGATCCGAAGCTTAGAGAACGATTGAACACAGGGCCGCTCTTAGACCACTGCAACCTATGCGACCGCAGTGGGCCCCGCACTTTCATATACCCCGCGCAATGGGAATTCTAGGTGTAAATTATTAAATATTTAACCATTTTAACTTATTATTAAAGGGTTCTTGGAATTCTCCTGAAATTATAAAATATAAGAAAAAGTCATGAAAATCTCCTGCAATTATTAAAATCTTCTGAAAACTGATGCAAATCTTAAAACAGACAAAATTGTCATTTTGAGGTGTCATTCAATAGGGAAAACGCCAATCCTACTCGCGATTAAAAAACAACGGCATTGTCAACTTTCATTTAATAAAATAAGCCGAATTTTAACCAAAACAAGAAGTTCAAATACTTAATTTACTTTTATAATTACAGGTATACAAACATAAATCTAAATCTAGCTCGACCTCTTACAAAAAACAAAACAAAAAAAAAACAAAAGCGATATTTTGCTAGTGCATAGTAGAACTAAATCTAAAAGGCAGATCTGAAAGTTCATCGGCTTTTTGTCGGAAAACTACTATTTACTGTAGAAAGCTCATAAAGTTAATTTAACAGTGATTTTTTACTTAGTAAAATATAAAATAAAATGCAAAGACGAAATTTTAATTTTCACTTTTTATCCTTATCACAACCCAAACTAGTCCCCGCACAATCCGTTTCGCATAGGGCCCCGCAACATGTAGGACCGGCCCTGATTGAACATATCACTCCGCAAACGCCATGCAAGTATTTTTTTATATAAATAATAAACTTTGTTCAAAAGAACTTTTGGAGATTTCTTAGAGAGAGGTTCGATCTATTTCAAATTATTTTATTTAAAAAAAAATGGAAGAGATTTCTTTTCCAATATCTAATTCTCGCTCAGCAAGCTCCATTAAGCTAAAACTAGAACTAGATCTAGTCATTGAAAAGAAGTTTTGGCTGATAGGAAGATAACATGGCTCACACGTGACTATGAAGGTGAACAGTCTATAGAAATACCAAACAGAAATCTTGTCAACAATAAGTTCACGTGACAACACTGTAAAGACACGAGAACATTCATTCAAACATTCTGGAAATAAATAGCTGACTGACGACTCTCTCTTTCAGCCATTTTGTGCTTTGTTTTGGTAACAAGAGGAAAAACAACAAAAACCTCAGAAAGTAAAAAGAGAGATTTACAAAACGTTACTTCCTGTACGCAAAGTGCTGTCGTATTTACCTGTCGGTTCTTGTTTCACTAAGTTTGTTAAGTTCAAGATTGAGTTGCCAAGTTGTTTGAACTAGCCTACAGGCGTATGTTTTCATACTGGTCAAAGTGAACAGTAAAAATAAAAGGAGAAGAAAAAGTTTTTAGCAAGCCAAAAAAAAAAAACTTTAAAAAAAAAGCAAAATTTATCTAAAGGGAAAAACTCCACAATCTAACTATATCTCTCAATAATGTTGAATCAATTTTCCTTTTTCAACACCAACCTAAATATTTAAAGACCAATAATCAATTGACTACCGGTAATTGGTTATTTTTTTTATTCATGTTTTTGTAAGGTAAATGTTTAAAAAGTTTCCACTTTATCCGAGATTGGATATGAGAGAACTAACATGTACAATTATCTAAAAGGACATAATCCTATTGATTTCACCATAGCTCTAAATCATGAAGGATTAATTTTCCTTGCTTGTATCAAACAAAATATCTAATTACCAGTAATTAATTGACTTTTTTGTCTTTTTTTTTAATTGTTTCGTGTATTGTCTTCGTCAATGAATAATTATGCAAAGTTTCAACTTCAGCAAAGAGTATATGTGTCCTGCGATTGAACTGCTAGTATTGAATACATAAATAATGCTTTTATTTTTTGGTGGTTTTCAGTTAAATTCGGCTTATATACATACTTAATGCTTTCCTCCTCTTTTAAAACAAAGTGAACATTTTATTTGAAACGTAAGTAGCTTGTATAACAAAATGCACTAAATTTTTTATACAAATATTTTTATAATATTATTTTGAAAAAAAAAAAGCAAACCTTTTGCAAATTCATAGAAAAATCACCTCCCTTATTATCATAGCCTCCCCTGTTTTATTTTACTACTAACAGTGAATATTTGTAAAAAAAAATTATGAATTTTATGAAAAAAAACAACATTTGCTTGTGTAGTTTATTTTAAAAATTAAACATTTCGCTTTCAGAAAAAGAAAATAGCCGTTGCAACAGAACTTAGAAATATAAAAAAAAAATTTAAAAAATATGATATCGGATTTTCAATATCTTTTCTATTTTTTTGCGATATAAGAGGGGCGGACAGAAGGTAGACTTTATAAAACTGAATTGATCAACGCTTATATCTGTCTAAAAGATACACCTAAAAGTTAGCTATTTATAGGTATCCACTATAGACAAACCTCTCTAAATTAAGAATGAAAAGAGTACAAATAACTATAGACAAAATTGTAAGCCACCACCTTCTTCGTCTCTAAACAAAATAGCACTTGACCAAATATCGCGCTTGTATACTCCTTGCAGAGGAAGGGCGAAAGTGCAACAGCCCCTGGTGATTACAGATGCCCAACCTGTGACCGCGGCTATGTATCAAGGATTGGCCTCTTTAGTCACACAAGAAGTTGCAAAGGGAAAAGATACTAAAATGCCACAGATGCTCCTACTTTCATCGTTAATAGAATGAGGTATTATTAGACCTGGGACCCAGAGGCGTAGTAATGGAAGGGCAAGGGGGGACAATGGGAGCGGGCGCCAATAAAAATTGTTACATGTGCACGTTTCGCTCACTACGCCTCTGCTGGGACCTCAACAAAACATAGCAGGCGACTAGCGCCTAAGGAAACTGAAGACTGGTAGAACAGGAAGCTAAAGATAGCGAGACGAGACGCCTACAGAAGAATGCTTGATCCATTACGAACATCATCACACAACTAAAAAGAAACAGCTTTTAGCGCCTAGATTTGGTAAGAATGTCAGTCAATCATCCATCACTGACGAACTACAACACCTGAAACTCAGGTCAAGGTGAAAACAAGCAAAATATAAAAATACTTTTTAAAAAAAGAAGTCCGCATTAATAGTTATATTTCTCAATATTCTAGAAATTATTTTCCTTTTTCGAAATCAAACTAATAATTCATTGACCGATTTGATTTTTTTTTTATATAATTGCGTTAAGTCTCAACTTGATACCATAATGGGTGTGTGAGAAATAACGTGTTCACAATTGTCAAAAGACAGACAGTGAGTTCATATGTTGATGTAAGTTTTGGAAAGAAAAAGAAAGGCAAATTAAACAAGGAATGATGTGGTTAAATTGCACTTAAACCTAGATACAAATCGTGTCGCGACACGCCAAGGGATAAAGTAATTCAAATAAAGCAACAATTTGAAATTGACAAGACTTTCTGTCTGTGTTAAAACCTAGACAACAATTTTATTTAAAGACATTTTGTTTGTTTTCTGATTGATTTTTTAAAAACAGGTCGCTATCTATCAATCCTCACGCTACCTATTAAAATTGTAGTGCTCGATGGACTTCCTAATACAATGAAACGGAGACTTTGGGAGGCCTCTGCTAGCTTTGATAAAAATCTTGCGCTGGACATGTAGTGGTCGTTGGACTGGTCATGGGATATTCTCAGAAACTGATTACCTTTACTTAGTTTACCTAGATCCACAATTATGTCTTGATTTCAATGAGGGAATACTACGGTGATCTTTAGGAACAGGGCAATGCATGCTAGTGATTCTGCAGTACATACTCTTATATATATCTATTTATACTTTTTCTAGCATTTATGGAAATGGAAGTTCTCAATCAGACACAGTAGAAATAAATACCTATCACTGTTAATATTAGTAGCAGGAGATGTAGAGTCGGATCCAGGGCCTAGATCTAAAGATAGATGCAACATCTGCAAAAAAGTATGCACCATGAAACAGAAAGCCATTCAATGTGACACCTGCGATGAATGGTACCATGCATCATGTCTCCATATGAATACACCTGTGTATTATGCCTTAGGCAACAAAGATGCATCATGGCACTGTGTACCGTGTGGGTTACCTCAGTTTACATCAGGACTGTTTGATTCCTTTGATGCGGACACTTCTAACCCATACAACATCCTAAACACCATCCCAAAACAAACTCACCAACCACTAGCCAGATCCACTCCTGTTAAACCTAAATCTACTAAAATTAATACAACAGCCTCACTAAACAAACCTACTAAAGATGTAATACCAAAATACCTTAAAACCTTAGTAATAAATTTTCAAAGCATTAGGAACAAAACAGCAGACTTAGAAATTTTATTAGAATGTGAGAAACCAGACATAATTGCAGGAACAGAAACTTGGCTACATCCTAAAATTTATAATGCAGAAATTTTCAATAGTAATTATGAAATTTTTAGAAAAGATAGGGCTGATAATCATGGAGGAGTTCTTTTAGCAATAAAAAACACTCTTATAGCAGAAGAAATTACCTTACCTAACTCAAAAAATATAGAATCTACATTTTGTAAAATTAATACCACCTCAACATCCCTAATAATAGGCAGCATTTACAGACCACCAAATTCTAGTTTAGAATACATGCAGGAACTATGTAATCAGATTACTACACTTAAAGAGACAAAAAAATGCAGTTTTTTGGATTATGGGTGATTTCAACCTACCTGATATAAATTGGAAAACACTAACCATAGATAAACACCAAAACCTTAAGGACATAAATGAGCTTTTCATAGAAACTTTACACAACCTAAGTTTAGATCAAATCATTAAAAAGCCAACTAGATTAAACAACACATTAGATCTCTTCTTAACCAACAGACCTGGATTAGTAGTTGATTATGATATTATCCCTGGTCTATCAGACCATGAGATCATAAAAATACACAGTCAAAGAAAAGCAGTAGCCAATACAAAACCCAAAAGAAAAATCTTACTCTGGAATAAATGTAACCTAACACAACTACACCACTACATTCTTATTAGAAAAAGACATTAACCAACCAGTCGATGACCTCTGGAATTTCATCAAAAACCATCTTAAAAGCATTATAGAAAATCATATACCAACTAAATACACATCAAACAAAATAAATAAATGCTGGTTTAATAATAGACTAAAGAAGCTTTGTAAACAGAAGGAAAACCTATTTAGAAAATTTAAAGAAACCAAGGCAGAAAGAGTTCACAAAAAGTATATAAAAATTAAACGCCTAACCCAAAAAGTAAGCAGACAGCTGCAGAGTGAATACATAAACAATGTAATATCTAAAGATAACAACAAAAACCTATGGTCATACATTCAGTCTAAGAAAATGGAAACAACAGGCATAGCGCCATTAAAAGATGAACATAACATAATAAATAATGATAATGAAACTAAAGCAAACATCCTAAACAAATACTTTGCATCAGCATTCTCAGCCCCAGGAGACAAAGACATATTTCATAATTTGAACAACATAGAAGATTTAGTAGTACAAGAAAATGGAATTCAAAAACTATTATCCAACACCAAACCAAATAAAGCATCTGGACCTGAAGGTATTCCAGCTAGATTACTCAAAGAACTAAGCAATGAGCTAGCCCCAGTGTTCAAAATACTCTTTCAGGCATCGCTTAACCAGGGCAGAGTACCAAAGGACTGGAAAGAAGCTAATGTCTGCCCCCTATTTAAAAAAGGAGAAAAATCTGATCCAGGAAACTACATACCAGCATCACATGTAAAATCCTAGAACACATAATATGTAGCAACATCATAAACCTCTTAGGCAAACATAATGTTATCACCCCATACCAACATGGCTTTAGGAAATATAGATCATGTGAAACACAACTAATAGGACTAATTGACGATTTTTCAAAAGGTTTAGATAATAGTGAACAAATAGATACTATTTTACTAGATTTTTCCAAGGCTTTTGACAAAGTTCACCACCATAGTTTGCTTAAAAAATTAAAATATTTCGGCATTAATGGTCCACTGCATCAGTGGATTAAAGATTTTCTGATAGGGAGAGAACAAACTGTAATAATAAATGGCTCTAAATCAACACCAATAACAGTAAACTCAGGTGTACCTCAAGGAACAGTCTTGGGTCCACTACTATTTTTAATTTACATAAATGATTTACCAAATTGCATTACTTCAGGAACAAAAGTCAGATTATTTGCAGATGATTGCATAATATATAGAACAATAAAAACAATACAAGACACAGATATTTTACAAAGAGAATTAGATGAATTACAGAAATGGGAATCAAATTGGAGCATGTCTTTCCACCCAGAAAAATGTCAGTTGTTAAGAGTAACAAAAAAACTAATACAAATTAATTCCACTTATCTTATTCATGGCAAACCAGTAACACAGACTAAAAACGCTAAATACCTAGGTGTTATAATAAATGAAAAACTGTCATGGAATCCACATATTGATGAAACTACAAAAAAATCCTACAAAGCATTAGGGTTTATTAAAAGAAATTTCTATAAATCAAATAAGAACATAAAACTAAAATGTTATTTAACCTTGGTTAGGCCAATAATAGAATATGCATCCACCGTTTGGGACCCCTCAACTCAAGAAAACATTAAGAAACTGGAACAAACACAAAATAGAGCAGTGAGATTCATAACAAACGAATATTCACATTAGACTAGAGTAACACCATTAGTAAAATCACTAAATTTAGAAAGCCTTCAGAACAGAAGACTCAAAAGTAAAGTAGCAGTTATACATAAAACACTGAACCATAATCTTCAAATACAAAAACAAAACTTAATAAAATACTCTGAAAGACACAAAAATAAAGGCACATTCCTTGTCCCCTATGCTAGGACAAATTTGTACAAATACTCCTTCTTCCTTAGTGCTATTAGAGCATGGAATGGGTTGCCTAAGCTAGCCAGAAAAACCAGTGACTTGGCAGAATTTAAGTCATTGGTTAATATGCATGACTAACAGCATGACGCGTAGGACGTAATCATTTTTTTTTTTGAAGTAACGTCTGTATTATATAAAAAGATAAGATGGGATGCGAAAGAGAGGTGACAACATTTTTCTGCTTTTTTTCCCCTTTTTGCACTGACAAATGTGTCACATAATTCTATCAGCGTTGACTTTGTTTGTTTTTATAATAAAATCGTAAGAATTGTTTTAATTTAAATATTTATCAAAACTTATTTCAAGAAAGAAAAAAAATATTGTCACTCCAGTACACCTGCTTGTCCCTCCTCCAACAATTTGAAATGCATGAACTTTCTATTGATACATTTTCTTTAGGCTCGTTAGTTTCTGACGTTAGTTTACAAACAGAGCAATAAATAAGTCCGGTGTTGTTTTGTTTTGAAAGATCATGGAAAGAATGGGTTACACAAACTTGTAGGCGGCCCCTGTAAGTCAGTCATATTCACACATGACCTCACACAAACTCCCAGCAACTATCCTCACCTTCACCTATCCCTTAGTCTGTTGGACCTTTGGGGCACCACTCAAGATTTGTCGACCGTCTTTCTCCATTCCTGTCAGGCTGTCTTTTACCTTGAATTAAAACCTCTTTCAATGGCAGGCCATCCATTCTATTATGTTGTTTTCCCATCGCTTTCTCAGTCTGCCTCTTCTTCTTTTTCCTGGTACTGTTCCCTGAAGGAATGCCTTTGTTAGCCTGTAAGACTTTGTAATATGGCCATAGAGTTTTAGTTTGCGTTTTGTTTCTTTTTACAATAGTTAGCAGGTCATCGTGGAGTCTAATCGCTGCAGTAACGCTGTCTCTAATCTCTTCGTTTATGATGCTTTCTTTAAATGTGCTACCCAAGATCCATCTGTAGCATCTCAATATGATACCTAGAATCCTCTTCTCTAGCTTTGCAGTCAGCGTCCAAGACTCGCAAGCATATAAGAATGTGGCCATGACCTGGAAGCGCACGAGTCTGATTTAGGTGCCGCGGGCTACGCCTTTGTCTTTCCATATTGTTTTGAGTTTTGCAAGGGCTGCTGTGGACTGTGCAATTCGGGCCAGTAGTTTAAGTTTAGGGTTCCCTCATCTGAGACGATAGCTCCGAGGTAAGACTTGACCAATAATAGATCATTATTATCATTAACACACTTATTTAGAGAAAAAATAAACCTATTTAATGCAAAAAAAAAAAATAAATAAATGATAAATTGTTTATAAACTAGGTGAAGCTGATGTACGTACTTTAAATAGGATGAAGATACTAGTGATACCAAACTGGCAGTATTGCTGCACTAACATTCCATCTTAGTATTGCTGCACTAACATTCCATCTTAGTATTGCTGCACTAACATTCCATCTTAGTATTGCTGCACTAACATTCCATCTTAGTATTGCTGCACTAACATTCTATCTTAGTATTGCTGCACTAACATTCTATCAACATCTTTCAATTTTTAAAAATGTATGCAAACACATGTGCTTACAGTACATAATTTCACAAACAAAATATACTCTTCGGAAGACATAAAGTGGACGTTGTACCATGAGAATGATTTTGAAGAGCTAGAGTATTCGTTGCACCTATTTCTAGTACGCATAACTGTAATGTCTTCGGTTCCGAAGATTAAGGATGAGCGCAGTGTTTCTCATGACTATGCAAACCCAGTTGCGACATGCATATTTTCCCAAAACCTCAAGCAGACCAAGCCGTTGTCCGCTGGTGATCTATTTAAGCTTTCTTATCGTCTTCTGCGCCTGTCTTCAACAAGGTCTTTTCTTTAAGTATCAAATGTGTTTCCCACGGCTTTTGGGAGAGGTCTCATTCAGAGGATATCTGCTGCCAGCTACTTTCCTCTTTGCCTGTGAGGGCGAAATGGCACCTGAGTTGATAATTATAGCGCTTACGTGTGACACATCTGTTACGCCGTCCTCCTTTAAAATCGCCTTTGGCATGCGATCGTCCACCATGCGGGATAAGTGTCCGACCCTGCGCAGCTGTCGAATAGCAATTACCATAGTGCTTCTATACTGTCCACACCGGCCTCCAGCAGAGCATGGTTAACTGTAATGTAGTCTTGCCAGAGTATGTCCATTCTGGAGCGAAGGCACCTTCTAGTGTAAACCTTAGATTTGTATCTGTTAATGGTCGATCGTTGGTTTGTAGCTCCAGATATACACTAATACATTTAGACCGATGTGACCGTATACATTTTAAATGAAACAACTTTGAAATAAACTTGAACTTCATTTTCAACATAAATGAATGAAACTGTTATTTGTAAATATACACAGATTCAACTTAAAATGAAATCTAGTAGTCACAAACTGAAATATTTCAACAAATCCAAGCTGACTACAAAAACACGACTTCTCTGATGGGTCTTCAAAACAAGAAAAACATTTTTTATTATTATTTTTTTTATGTGATGCATTTATTAAGCATACTTTTTTGGATCAGTCATAGAATTAAATTTGTAATAGATCTAGACTTTCGGTCAGTGTTACAAGGTCATCTGTCGTCATCGATAAGTAGGCCAACATAGATGTCTGATTCACAAAGCGCTGGTAGTGAGTGTGTATGTGTTTGGTGTGTAAATGTTGGTTCGTTTTTGCATCTATATTGTTATTGTTACGGTCAAATTGTAGTCAAACTGAATTTTATTTGATTCGACCAATAAAAAAATATCTTATCTAGCACTAAAAAAGGATTTATCAAAATATTGTTTTGTTTTTTTAAAGGAAACTCACTCTATCTGTCTGGTCCAAAGTTTGTACACGTTATTTTCACCCATTTTCGGATTAAGTTGAAACTTTGCACAAATTATTCATTGGCGTAAACAATACATGAATCAATATTTGAAAAATATGAATTAGTAAATTAATTACAGGTAATTAATTATTTTGTTTGATACCAAGAAGGGAAATTAATCCCTATGTATTCACAGATATGGCTGAATATGTTGGGTTTTGTACCCTTAGATTATTGCACACATTATTTCTACTACACTCAGTATCCGATCATATTGAAACATTTATTGCACTTAACAAAACATGAATCAATTTAAAAAGTAACCAATTAAATAATTAATATAGGTCATTAATTATTTTGTTTGATATTTATTAGGGGAAATAACTTCTACATTCTTCAGAGAGTATATCTACAATAGTTTCAATGCCGTGAAAACCTTGCAGCGTTTCTAGTTTTCACAAAAATACAATTAAATCATATTTCAGCATATTTTATTTTAGATATACTATTACAAAATATGTTGTAACTAGCATATGTATTAAAACCTTCATCAAGTTATTTCACAAATTCTAGAACTGAATGGTCTTAGTCTCATTGTAGTTTAGAGAATCCAGAAACAGACCGTTTCATTGCATTCTAGAAATCATGAGACATGGTAATTGTTTTCGGTGCATTTCATCATAAAACTGACTGGTCTGGTTATGTTTCAGAAATCCGTGATACTTTCCACATGTTTGACAAAAATGGTGACGGGATGATCACGTCTGATGAGCTGGGTTCTGTCATGGTATCTCTAGGGCAGAGACCTTCAGTGCATGAACTGAAAAACTTTATCAAAGCTGTGGACACTGACAGTAAGTTGACTCGGGATCTCTAGTCGGTCTTATTGTTATACTCAAGACTGTATGTTAATGTGATTACTATATCAAAGACTGTATGTATATTAATCAATTAGGAAGAAAATTTTATAATGGATTAACCACCTTTTTTGAAACCGAACTCTCACTACAAAGCCCAAAATGAAAGTCTAAAAGGCATGCACTCTGAGTGTGCGCAGTGAGTCGGGAACTACTTACGCAAAGGAAGAGAAAATTAAATTCATTTTACTTTTGCTGAAAACCACATGGCAAGAGAGAGTGTGTAACACTGTGATACTTGCTTGAACGGGTCTTACCTGCATTTTTACAACCCCAGACAACGATACCTGCGCTGATTTGGTCATGTCCGCCGGATGAAGGAAAACCGTATCCCGAAAGTCATCATTTTTGGACATTTCGCGACTGGCTAAAAAAAAAAAACCTGTCGTCCCTACCTCCGATATGTGGATGTATGAAATGGGACTTCAAAGGGGTGAACATTGATGTTGACTACTGGAAAGATATCGCCCTAGACGTCATAATTCTGTTCCAATTGAGTCGTACTTTTCTGAAGAGTCAACTGACGTTTTCATCTGTCAATCTAATTCTGACACCACTTTTTCTAAGTTTCATTAATAAAAAGAAAGCTGCTCACAAACATACGAAGATTCAAACATCGCACTAATTCTTTGAACATCTAATTTGGAAAGTTAGATTTCAACAAGGCCAGCATGTGGAACTTTTGGAAAAATGAGAAATTATCGTTGAGGTGATTTTTAGGTGGAAAAGATGATTTCTAGGTGGAAATTCTTTCAAACCCCTTATTTTGTCTAGCAACTGTCCACTTCTTGTTTTCTTTTCTCATCAGTCATGGATACATACACTCTGCTACTGTGAATTAAAGTCACGAAGATTATTATTATAATCTCAACGGCTACGGTTTAATCACAAATAAGACTCAGTGGTTTGTCTTTAAAATGTATGAAAAGTACTTCATGTCTATGGAACTACAAAAACCAGACATTCTGAACCAATTCTACGTTCATTATGCGACAGTTTGGAGTTAAAATGTTTTACGAACATGCACACGAAGTGAGATATTGAAACATTAAGCACCAACTCACTAGCCGCTTGTTTGAATAACTATTACCTTACACCGAAATTCGTTGACTGCAAGTTTCAAGTCGTCTGAAGCAACCAGTAGTGAACCATAAACAAATTTAAATTTGCAATGTTATTACAATGATTTTAAAAACTTTTTATTTATTTATTTTTTTACATTGTGTGGAAAAGTATATTAAATTATGTTTACAAAACATGTTTCAGGTTGAATATAAGAAGTTGGCACGTTTGCCCATCACTGATTTAGGGCATACACAGAAAACAATTGGGTAAAGAAACACTGACGTGAGGGTTAAGCACCTGGGGTCCTGAGTTCGAATCTTGGTGAAGACGGGGATTTTGAATTTCGGTTTTAGGATGCCCCTAAGTCCACCCAACTCTAATGGGTACTTGACTTTAGTTGGTCGTTGTGCTGGCCACCTGACACCCTGCGCGTTAACCGTTGGCCAAAGAAACAAATGATCTTAACATCATCTGCCCTATAGACCGCATGGTCTGAAAGGGGTATTTACTTACTTACTTAACATTGACGCAGAGCACATACTAAACATTAGCAAAATGAAACATGGTAAAATGGTTCCTTATTTCCTTAGGAAGTGGCACCATTGACTTCGAAGAGTTTGTCGACATTTTCGCTCGCAAGGTCACAATGGACCCAGAAGCAGAACTGAGAGAAGTCTTCAAAGCGTTCGATGGTAATCACGATGGCTATATCTCTCCACAGGAGCTCTTCAACGTCATGAAAAAATTAGGCGAGAATATAACTTTGGTAAGTAGTGCTCTCCATACCTGGAAAACAAAGATAGTACGATAACATATATGCATAGACATAAATAAATATAGACTGGCCGATTAAAGAGTTTTATGAAACGAAAATTTGTGAATTGCAATTTTGTGTACTTTATTATACAGCATTTATGAGCAGTATAAAAGTTAAGTATTCATATCTATTTCAGCCACACACCTATATGTATATTGTAAATAAGGAGGCAGTGTAGTTTTGTTTAATCTCTAAGAATGAAGATCATGCAATTTTTCATAATTCGGAAATCCGAATACAATTGATATGCATGTTTTCAAGTTACATGAAGTTACTTCCTTCGCCTAGTCTATATTTATTTATGTCTATGCATATATACTTATGTTAGAGCTAGCTTCACATTCTATATCTTTTACTGAGTGGCCCCCACACGGAAAAAACAACCAACAACCTTCATTCAGTCTCGTTTAGATCTTTAAAACTTAAAGCACCTGCTGATAATTTGATTTCAAACATCATGTTCATAATATATCTATAGGTCCAGAAGCTATTTTTAGTCATCTGAAAATTTGTAAAAGGCAGTACTTTTCTTTTTTATAATTCTTCTATGCAGCTATAAAATTCATTGGCAAAACCTGGACACGGATCACGAAAAGGCTCTAACGATTTTCTTAGAATTTGACAGTTTATGTTTTATCTTTGGGAAAAAAAACTATTAGCTTATTTGCCACGTTATTATTTTGAAATATAATAATCTAATAATTGAATTTGGTTTGGAGACATGTTATATCTTGGACGTTAGCGGGTATTCCCGCATGATGAAAGAGTTCAATAAATAAATAATAAAGACGCACCTTCTTCTAAGTCTGTCTATAGCACTAGAAGTTTATATACTAGGTCTTACTTTGTAGATTTATACATTCGCTTAAACAGTATTTTTTTTTTTTGGAGGGGAGATTAGATGGGGTAAAAATCGTTCAGATATTAAGTGCAAAATGATCGCTCTTACAAAAGTTAGTCAGCTGTATAAAGGTGGAATCGTCTTTAAAACAACAACTTTAACTTGTTCAACTTGAGCTTGTACATTGTTTTGACATACACACAGGCCTTTCAGGTTTTAAAAGTCGTTTATATGGTGTGCACAAAAGTCAAGTGTTATTTCATTACCGTGCTGGGTGTACTGCAGCTGAGAATTAATTCTGTTCGTTTGTTTGTCTGTTGAACATCATGAACTGTTCATGTTGGCCGTACTGAAGTAGATGATAAACAGGATCTCACGCTGGGACTGCGAACATTGTTTTCACCGGTACTGCAATAGAAGGCAATCCCGTTTTAATTGGACTGATTCTATGGAGGAAGATAGGACTTTTTTTTTCAATATATTTTATATAAAGGGTAAAGCTCATCTCTACCTACAGCCGACGGTTTACGAGGATGATATGAGACCTGCACAACCAATCACCTTTAGCTCCCCAACATATGACAAGTACTCAGCCAGGGGCGTGTTAAAAATCCCGAAGTTTGGATCCCAGGCCTTACCGGGATTCAAACCCTAACACCACCACCCCATCCCCACCCCATATGCAATGCATAGTTGTGTGGTCTTCACGCATGAAGGTTTCCTGTTCAGTTCAATTAACCCAAAGTAACCCTTACTTCTTGAGATTAATAATTTCTACTAGTCACTTGAAATCTCATTTCGCCTTCATGTTCGTTGCGCTCAAAACTAAAAAAAAAAACAAAAAAAAAACTCCAATTGGCCTGCAATGCTTACTAAACAACACAGAGCCACAGGGAGCAAATAAGAGTACACAAACTCCCTTCTTTATCTTTAGTTTTGTTTTATAGCAAGCTGCCTAGTGGTAAAAACACATACACACTCTCTCATACACACACAATGGTAAAACACATTTGTTTTATTGTGTAATATTGATCAGGAGGTGTAAGGCAGATTATTTTCAAAATGAAGGCGAAGACATTTACCAGCCCTTTAACGTGGAATATTTGACGTTGACTGCAGAACTGTATAGGAGGATCCTAACTATGAGACAAAGATGCTATAGAACACTTCTACAGAGATCGCAATTCAAAACAGGATCACAAAGTCCATTGAGCCCCTCGATGACCTACTACATACTGTCGGAAAAAGCAAACCGAAATTTTATAGCCACAACACAAGGTCAGCAGGTTTCGCCAAGACATTCCTTCGGGTAACAGTACCAGGTAAAAGAAAAGGCAGATAGAGAAAGCGATTGGAAGACAACATAGAATGGAAAAGCCTGTCATTGCAAGAGATCCTATTCAAGGCAGCAGACATGAATGTAGAGTCTGACAGACGTTGGACAGATCAGGTCTGCTGCTAGAACGGTTCAACACACACTCCAAGGAATAAGACAGGTGAAGGAGATGTAGGAAGTGTGTGTAGTATGTTTAGGGTTCATTCCCTTGTCGAGCTACAGCGTGGATTGACATGCATGTTGGACGGAAGTCAATTTCAACATTTACTTTGCCCCCCCCCCCCCCCCATAAATTAATTTAAATTATAAGTATTATTCTTAAAAATTTTTAAAGAGATTTTAAAAAATAAGCAGCGTATAACCATTTACTCGAAGTCCTGTCATTGATACTCTCAGGACAATCGATAACATTTAACGCAGGGAGGCTACAGCCTATTAAAGGCAAAGGCACGCTTTAAAACTCCACCAAGATCTCACTAGGGCTTTTCAAATCCGTGCCTAAGCTCAACAATTTTTTCTTTCAGTTTTCGCTGCATCATCAATCCAATTGACGAGCGGTGGGCCCTCGGTCTCCTGCCTCTTTAGCTTTCTGCCTGTAAACTACTTTCGCCCTTTATTCTCTTTCATTTTAGTCCCATTCACCAGCTGCGTGTCTCCCAGCCCCGTTTCATTCATGTATTGATTCTTTTATTAGTACCTTCTGGTTTGTAGATATTTTCATTGCACAAGTTTGAAAGAACACCAACAGCCTCATTCATAGTGATAAAATTAGAAGCAGAATTTGTTTTGTACTTTAATATGTGACTATGTAAACTCCCCCTTTTTTAGAACAGTGACAAGTCCCTTAACAGTTTGATTTACCCGTTATGTATATTTTATCGGACATTAAAATGGCAAAACTGAAGTGGTATTGTGGCTATGTTATAAAAAGTTGTATTACTGTAATTATTCCGACTTTGACTTCACAATAACTTCTGCCACCAATTCACTAGATCTTAATGTTTAAGTCTTCGTCGAGTAGGTACTTTATATTGTAGAGAGGCGATGTTTTAAAAGGCATTGACTTATTTACTTTCAGGCCGAGGCAACGGAAATGGTGAGAGAAGCAGACGTGAACCAAGACGGGAAAGTCGATTATTCAGGTAAGCTCCACATCCCTTTCTCTTATCATCTTATCACACACACACACTGATATCACTTCTCCAACCAAGTTTAAAGGCCTACTGCAGCGTTACTCAAAGCCTCAATGGATGCGCGAAAGCGGTAAATTTGTTTTTCAAGGGACAAAACGTAATTTCATTTTTTTTAATGCATTCTAGTTATTGGTTCCTATTTAAGTACTGATCAAGTAAAAATGTTCTTATTGAGGACATTCTAATACGTCTTCAACAATGCGATTCTTTCCATCTCTCAAGCGCTGAAATGTCGTTCTGTTGACGTCTTTTTACAAAGCTTATACCAACTCACTTTATCTGTCTGGTAAACATTTTGAACTCTTATTTCTCCCACTTCCCATTATTGGGTGAAGTGGAATTTTCCACAATAATTTATTGTACCTAACAAAACATGAATCAGTTTTAAAAAATAGCCAATTAGTCAATTAATTTCTGGTAATTAAGTATTTTGTATGATACTAACAAGGGAAATAAATCTTTCAGTATTAACAGAAGGGGTTTTGCCCACTTAGATAATTGTACATATTATGTCTCCCAAACTCATTCTCGGATCACTTTGAAACTTTCCACAATTATTTATTGTAATTTAAAAAGCATGAAACAATTTAGACATTAACCAATTAGTCAATAAATTATAGGTAATTAATTATTTTGTTTGATATTGAAAAAATGAAATGCATTATATTAATGAGATATATAGTTGTAAATGTGAAGTTCTTCTCTTAGATAAGTCTTTTTTTTAAATGTATTTTTTTAATATTTTACTTGGGCTTAGTGTTGTTGCTTTTTAATTACATGGCCTTGTACCGAAATATCTGATAGGATAACATTAATATTTAATATAAAACACAATAAAGTTTAATGGATTTCAAATATTCAAAGTACAATGGTCCTATCAAAGAATTATATTACCATATTTCTTTATTACAGAATTCAAAGCCATCTATTATTCCAAGTCCTGAGTTCATGTGCACCGTTAGATACTGTGAAGCCTTAGCAGTCAACAGGTTTCACTTGTGGCGTGAGATACATCACCTGTCTGTAATTAGGTTAATTAAAAGCAATATGTGTATAAATGTGCATATAATGGTTTAGCGTGTTCAATTCAGCTTCAGCATTGTGTTATTAACCTGGATGTATGCAATGGTGTATTGGTTTTATGCTTAAATATTGTTAATACTCTAAAGTGAAAGATTATATGCCTACGTATACGCCTTTCACCTATGGATAATTCTTACAAAAGTATTCAAATAACTGGATTCATCGTTGTCCACTAATTTTGCTACGTTGGTCAGTTCTATAATCCAGACTGGTGACCTACATTACTGTGACGTGTTCTGTCAAGTATGTGTTGTTGGTGTTGTTGTTGTTGTAAGAATATAAAGACCTTGTTCAAAGTTATTTATGCATACACACATTGATGGACAGTTCATAAATAGCAGTGTACAACGTGAGACTCCATTTTATCTGAAACATCTTTCCTGACGACCATGTGGAGACTGAAGCCCTTGGGGCATGGAAAAGGAAACGGGCTATACATTTAGGATCTCTTTTTCCACGAACAAGGAATAGCCTGATCCTGACCCTAAACCAACTCTCTCTGCCCCCTGTCGTGTTAGGCTTGACATTCTGCGTGAATGATCTATTTCCTCGTCCTCTCCGCAGTGGCAGCATTGTGAATCGAATTGCTCTCCAAGGCATCAAACAGAGGCACTAGAACAAGTCTGAATTGGGCTATGATTTTTTTTCTATTATCACGCTGGAGAACCAGGCCCGCCACCAGCAATTTTGGGCCCCTTTGCCTTCACCCCCCCCCCACGTCAAAAACATTCAGATACGTAAAGCAACAGCATTTTAAATGAGCCCACCTTCTTTTGGGGGACCCAGACTATAGTCCTGTCCTCCTGAGAGTGCTCAGAATGTGCTCTGGTTTTCTCAACCGCCTCAAAAGCTAATTTCTTCTTTTAAACTTGCTCCAACTATTGAGCCAAAGTGTCTGTTTCCACACAGAGACTGACGCTTCAGAATTAACATAGGAGAAAGGCTCATCGGGTAATGGGAAGAAAAGAGAAGCGGACACCAACCAACCACTGTGTACCTACTGCATACAAAACATCCACGATGAGATATCGTATACATCATCAGGCTGTTGTAGCAATGAGACCTACATAGGCTCTTGATTACGATTATTTAGAACTGAACGAACGAGTTTTCTTTTACATGACAATACATTCCAACTATTAATGAGAAGTGATCAAAGAGTACATCCTTTTTTGTCTTTCACAATCTAGAGACAGGATGTTCACACCTTTCCCCCTCACATCTATAGACAGGATGTTCACACCTTTCCCTCTCACATCTATAGACAGGATGTTCACACCTTTCCCCCTCACATCTATAGACAGGATGTTCACACCTTTCCCTCTCACATCTATAGACAGGATGTTCACACCTTTCCCCCTCACATCTATAGACAGGATGTTCACACCTTTCCCTCTCACATCTATAGACAGGATGTTCACACCTTTCCCTCTCACATCTATAGACAGGATGTTCACACCTTTCCCTCTCACGTCTATAGACAGGATGTTCACACCTTTCCCTCTCACATCTATAGACAGGATGTTCACACCTTTCCCTCTCACGTCTATAGACAGGATGTTCACACCTTTCCCTCTCACATCTATAGACAGGATGTTCACACCTTTCCCTCTCACATCTATAGACAGGACGTTCACACCTTTCCCTCTCACATCTAGAAAATACATGCACTCGGAGACGGACTATCACACATCATATTTTTACATGTCTTTGTCTTTACAAGAATAATCCGAGGGGGGGGGGGGTCTCGGGGAGGTTTTCAAATATGGAAGGAGGGGAAAACGCACTGTTTGATAACAATGGCTGCTTGGTCATTCGGTCTCGGATTTATACCCCGCCCGTCGTCCTGCAGGATGTTTGGACTAGGAAGTAGAGTCTCTTTAACTCGGAAGGAGCATCCGAAACAATGAAAACATTTTGTATACAAGAGAAAGGGGCGGAAGTAGTAGCCTGTGACTAGAACGTTAGATATACAACATCACTCTGATGCAAACTAATGTCATTTGTACTTGCACTAAAGATGTCTGTTCATCAATCATCATACATTGTATTTTCAACCATCACTGAATAGAAGTCTATCAAATCAACGTTGGTTTATACAGCCCGATTAAGTAAAGAGAGGGGGAGAAACTTTGTCTAGATCTATCGACCTAGCAACAGGAATTGTTGTTGTTGTTGTTGTTTTTTTGTGTGAAAGAACTACTTATATTTTTGTAGTTGGATTACCCAATGGTAATCACTAAATTACACTAAATGGATTCCTCGATGTAGACCTACTAGTTGTTGATTCCATATAAATGTGTTTTGACAGACTTTCATCTCGCTGATAATCACGAGCTTCACGTAGAGGTACATCTGCGAAGCAAGAAATCGAGTGTTTGTACATTTCATTTCTCTGATTTGAGTGTAATAGATTAAATATACACTTTTTTAGTTCATTTTTTGTTTGTTTAATGTGGAAGCTCCATTTAAACCGTGAGCGGCTGCACGGTGTTGCACGATCGTCAGTCCGGTCATGCATACACCTTTTTTTTAAATTAGGGATCTTAACAAAACTAGAAAGGTATACGTTCTCGACTCAAAAAATAAAAACTCTTGGTATCCTCTTCATTATTAGCTACTAAAATGGGTCAACTTGACTTCACACGCCAGACGGACCAGATCTGGAAGGAACTACTAAGTCATAATGTAGTAAAGACACATGTAGATTTGTTGTAGTCTTTTTAAAAAAACTTGTGTATAGTGTCCTCTGTTTATAGTCATTGTTAAATTATTATGACGTAAACACTCCGTGTATAGGGGCCTATTCATTGTGAAATTTTGATTTTGCTTTTGTTGTCAATGGCTCCAATGAAAGTGTGTATAACGTTCAATTAGTCTTCACTGTAGGCTTTGAGCCGCTACATCAGTGTCTGCTTGGAAGTAAGAGAGGAAAGAATGTGGCCAGGCTTTAGGAGGGTCACTTACGTGCACTTCAGCGACTCGACAGGTCCAGATAAACTGAATACGAAATACCATCAACGAAAGGCGGTCCATTAGAGTTCTGTCAAAATAATGTGCCAATAGAAATACTTTCACCTAGACTGTCTCTTGAAATATTTTTTGTTTTGATTCTAATCTATTATTTCTAAATCCATTCCACATCTCCGTGGTTTCTGTCTCATTACTGTCTGTGTAGGAACAAGAGATTCAAAGACAAATTGTAAGACAATTTAAAGGTTTCCCCATCTTCCAACATGTACACATTTTCTTCTAGAGACACATCCCTTCTGTTATAGGGAAACTTGACTGTCACAGACAACTTAATAGAAACACAAAGCAAATAGATGATTTTTTTAAATTTTTTTTTTTTTTGTCGTTTCAAGCAATTAAAAAAAAACGACTACAAAGCTTTTAATATAATTGTTCTAAATACATTAAGATTGAAAAACCCAGTTGAGAATCAGATTGTATGTATTCACTTATTGTATAAATCACTTAGAGCTCTTCGTGAAGTGGATGAAAGCAGAAGAATCAAATAAAACATTTCATAAAATAATCAAGTAACTCTCATATAAAGTACACGCTAAAATGTCAGAGTCGAGACCAATGTATGTTGCAAGGAAATGAAATAAACAATATAAATAGAGATCACAGGGTTCAAAGAAACTGATCACTGCATGACATTAGCTGGACAAAATATATAGGGCAGTATTTAAACTGGCTACTTGGGTGTAGTGAAACCACACTACACATAATGGCTTTTTTTTTTTACATTAAAACAATAACATAGCACAAATAATTGAACCATAAGAGACCAAAAATAATATACAGACAAGGAAATAATAATTGAAGTCAGAGGGGACTGACAAGAACAAAAGGAATACATCCAGGAATTCAATGTCATAACAATTTTACATTTTTTAAATTAATGATGTATGAAATAGTTTTAAAAACATTACATCAGATTGAACTTTAATATTTATTCAAAACAATTGGTTTTTTAGACCATTTCAGTTATTAATCAAAGTTTTCAAAAAATGCATGTGACCTTCTTCATAAAGTTTTAATGAAGTCAATTTGTAGCTTACTTGTACAAATAAACAAAAAAAAAAAGATCAGGAGGGGCCTAGGTTTGATGTCACACACAATGAGAATGAGGAACACTATATGGGATGGTTCATCTCCTAGCATGGACAAACAAGCATCAAGTCAAAGCTATACAAGAACTACACTAATGAAATAATGCTATTGACAAAGAAGATATCTGAATTTTCAGACAATAAATTAAGCACAAACAGCCTTAAGAAGAACAAAATAAATATGTTCTTCAGATTATATACAGTCTTCTGTAACAGGTTAAAGAATATTTTGTGTTGAAAATGACACTAATACAAAACTGCTGTATAGTATTTAACAAAAAAATATTTAAAAATCAAGAGATTATTAGTCAATTTGAAGACTACAGAACACATTAAAACTATCAATAAACAACTTTGGCAACATACTAATAAATATGTATAACACTGTAGTTTATTAATTACTTTATTTCTAAATATGATGTTATTGTTAAGATGCCATCCAACAGTGTAATTCACTTAGATAGTATACACTATCTTGTATAACACTGCAACTTGTATTGCCGTTTGCAAACTCATGGTGACAATGGAATCTATTCAGCACATCAAAGTAATTGGACCTGAGAGCTGACAAGAGCAATATACATCTATATCCTTTATGATGCAAAGCAAGAATTGAGATGTTGATGGTAAGCTGCAGTGTTTTTTTAATCTCTATAATTATGCTTGTCTTTTGCCCAAAAAAATCAATTATATGGCACATGTCAAATCAAATTTTCATCTTTCATGATGATAAAGTTTATGGTTTACATCAATAGATCTATTACCTTTGTTTATTGATGTCTGCTGGTTCCCATACAGGCACTTTGCATCTTGGGAGTGGTGTCAATCCTCTAATAATGTCAGATGCTTTCTCTGCCATCATGATAGTAGGCCCATTCAAATTGCCACTAACTACAGATGGCATGATGGATGCATCCACCACTCTCAAGCCTTCCACTCCTAACACCCTGCAGTCAGGATCAACCACAGCCATGGGATCCTTTGGTGAACCCATTTTACAGCTGCAGGATGGGTGATAAGCACTATCGCCCTTACTCCGCAAAAAGGCATCAATATCTTCATCAGAGACACAGTCTGGTCCTGGGGCCAGTTCAGGACCTCTAAACTCATCAAAAGCTTTCTGGGCGAATATCTCTCGCGTTAACTTAACGCCTTCAATGAATTCCTTACTATCTTCAGAGTTGGATAAGTAATTAAACAGAATTCTAGGATGCTCAAGGGGATCTTTAGACTTGATGGTGACAGATCCACGAGAGGTCGGTCTCATTGGTCCAATGTGGACTTGGTATGCATGGCAAGGTCCCATCTTCCGTCCATGGTCATTGACTGTTGATGGTAAGAAATGGTACTGTACGTTTGGATGTTCAACTCCAGCCCTAGAACGAATGAAGCCACCAGATTCTAGATGTGATGTAGCACCATATCCAGACTGGAAGAGGAACCACTCAAGCCCAATCTTGATCATATTGTGAGGGAACTTCCACTGCGCTGAGTATAAAGTGTTTGGTTGTGTACAGGCTTGCTGAACATAGACTTCAAGGTGATCCTGGAGATTCTTACCAACACCAGGCAGATGTTGAACCACAGGAATGTCCAAAGATTTTAACAAATCTCCATCACCCACTCCAGACAATGACAGAAGCTGAGGTGAGTTTATAGCTCCACCACTCAGAATAACTTCTTTTTCTGCCTCTACAGTTTCAGTCCAGCCTGACTTGAATATCTCTACGCCGACAGCATGGCGACCTGAAAATAGAACTTTAGTGGTCATGGTCTTTGTGAGGGTATCAAGGTTAGCTCTTGCAGTAGCAGGCCAAAGGTAGGCAGTGGCAGCACTCCATCTGATGCCATCCTTGACAGTCATGTCTAGCCACCCAACACCTTCTTGTTGGTAACCATTCATGTCGTCTGTGAAAGGATAATCAGCTTGCTGTGCAGCTTCAATAAAAGCTTGATGAAGTGGATGATTTGTTTTACCTCTTGAGACTTTGAGGGGTCCCTCACCACCTCTGTAATCATTAGGACCCAGCTCATGACTCTGAGACTTCTTGAAGTAGGGGAGACAATCAGCATAAGACCAACCAATGGCACCTTCCTTCTCCCAGCGGTCATAGTCTTTGGCATGACCACGAATGTAAACCATGGCATTGAGGGAGGAGCTACCACCCAGGACTCTGCCCCTAGGTTGGTACATAACCCTGTTGTTCATGTACGGCTCAGGCTCTGAGTGGTAGTACCAGTTGTATCGGTCGTCACAAAGGTTGTACATCAAGGCTGCAGGCATTGCAATTTTCCAAGAGTTATCCTTAGGTCCTGCCTCGATCAGCAGCACAGTAGATTTCCCATCCTCAGTCAGCCTGTTGGCTAAGACACACCCAGCAGAACCTGCTCCAACAATGATGTAGTCATACTTTGGTTTTGCCAGGTGGTACTCTTTTGGCTCTGGATAGGGCAAAAATTGTCTCCATCTGCGATCATGACCCTTTCCAGCCAAAGTGGAATAACACCTTTTAGGAACTGACCCATTAGTGCAGCTAGTGTATGAGACTGGGCGAGGACGAACTGACCTGAAAGAATCTTCTTTGGCTTTCAGATGTTTTAAGATCTCACTAACACTTGGTACAACATGATCTGCTGTAACTAGGTCTGCATGTGATCCAATACCAGTCAGGACTCCAATAGTCAGACCAACCTGGGAGAAACAAAAGAATTGTTAAATATCCTGCGTAAAGAAAAATATGCTATAGTAAATGGCATTTGTTTGTACCTGCAATTTTTGATCCATTTTGAGTTATAATTCTAAATTATATTATTTTATAACATTTTATTAGATTCTATATATTGTCATGTGTTAGTTTTGTTGTACAAATTTAAAGATTTAAAATATTAACTCATTGGTTTTTCTGACTGATTCAAACTCCTACCTTCAGCATTTCGAGAGAAAAGAAATTACATATATATGACTTAATTCAAGCATATGAAACAAGAACCATGTTTTTTATGCAAGTATCTTTCTGCATTGTTTCTCAAGTTAATACCTTGGTAAATAATAATTTAGTTCTCCATAGATATGTATATATTTGTTCTAGACTGACTCTGAATTTAAAGTTTTCAACAATAGTGTTACTCTTGTTTAGTGAGAATATTTAAGTCAAGTGTGATAAATTGAACTGTTTTTGTTTCTTTTTTTTTTCATCTCTGTATGTTTCCATGAGTAGAGGAGTGATTCCAGAGGATGAATAGACTAGAAGAATGATTTATGATAAAAAAAAAAAATTGTTCTTTTCTTATAAAATCCCAAACATTTGGTATAATAAACGATATTCTATATAATATTAATAAAGAGTTTCCAAGAAAGATATAATCTCTAGACAGAACACTGGTATTGGCAAGAATCTAGATTATCTGAAAGTTTATGTTTAATAAGTATGTACACAACTGAACCTTTTTACAGTGGTATTATTTGTCTGTTAAAGACTGTTGAAAAGGCAAACAAGAGGAAAACAAAAACAGGACCGTCTCATTCTAGTATGACATCGTACATCCTTAAAAACCTAAAATCTGTAGGCAATAATTGGGAATAAGCTGACCAGTCTCTGTGTAGACAGTTTAATGGGGGGGGGGGGGGGGGGGGGGGGGGATTGAAGATTAGAAATAAGACTTTGCAATTTTCATTAAGGCAGATGGAAAGCAAAACAGATGGGCTACCAGTTGTTACAAAAGTTAAGTGTTGATCTACACAAAGAACTTTTCAACACTCTGTCCTAAGGAAAGCAAGAGCCCTACGTCAATTTTGTAACTGAGGATGAAGTGACCTTGTTATTTAAAAGAGTAGAAGTAACAAAAGCGTCTGGACCAGAAAAAATTAGTGGCAAGCTGATCAAACTATGTGCGGAGCAAATCTCTTCTATCTTCTGTCATATCTTTAACCAGTCATTGCAAAAATAGATTGCTTAAATGATTTCTGCCCAGTAGCACTAACACCTATTGTTATGAAATGTTTTGAAAAATATATGCTTAAACAACTTGTAGCAAAAGTCAATAACAGCCTAGACCCTCACCAATTTGCATACAAAGCAGCTAGAGGAACTGATTATGCCATTCTATTGCTTTTGGACCAGCTTTATAAGCATCTCGATATACCCAAAACATATGCACAAGTCCTCTTCGTAGATTTCTCCTCAGCTTTCAACACCATACAGCCACATCTAATGATAAACAAACTGAGTAACTTAAATGTAAGCCCTCACTTACAAGCATGGGTTCTAAACTTTTTAACCCAATGGTCCCAGTATGTTAAAGTCAACAACACCAAATCGTCAACTCGAGTACTATGTACGGGTGCTCCACAAGGTTGTGTACTTTCTCCTGTACTATACACTCTTTACACTAATGACATAAGAAGCATCTATGACTCAGTTAAACTCATTAAATTCGCTGATGATACTGCCATAGTCGGTCTTATTTCAGGTGACGAAACTCAGTATCGAAGCTCGATAGAAGAGTTTACAAACTGGTGCACCGACAACTTTCTAGAACTGAATGTAACAAAAACTAAAGAACTTATAATAGATTTTAGAAAGAAAAAACAAACTATACGTGAACTGCAAATAAACACTACATCCATAGAACAAGTAAAGGCATATAAATATCTAGGCGTTATCAACAACAAGTTTTCATGGGAAGACCACCTTGGAACTCTGACAAAGAAAACAGCTCAGCGACTCTTTTTTCTATACAAACTCAATAGCTTTAAACTAAACAAGAAGATCCTTGAGACATTTTATGGCGCAACTATACAAAATCTGCTAACATACGGAATAAGTTGTTGGCAAGGCAATGCCTCATCTAAACTGTTGCGACGTCTAGAAAACATCATTAAAAAAGCATCAAAAATTACACTCACAACATTACCACATTTAAAGGAACTTTTTGAACAAACATGCCTAAGAAAAATCGAAAAAATCTTGGAAGACAACGGCCACCCGCTCCATCAGAACTACGCCAGGTCGTCGCGAAGTGGGTGATTGCTGTTAATCAAAACAAGAACGGAGCGGTACAAAAACTCGTTCGTACCTCACTCGGTCAGACTCTATCACCGCCACTCATTGATCAGGGAACATGAAATGCACCAAGATATCTGTGTGTAGTCGCTGAATGAACTCTTTATGTTGTCTGTTGTATTTATGTGTATTTTTCTGTTGCGTTGTCTTTATATGAGAAATGAGTCCTTGTAATCACAACAAATTTCCGTAAGGATCAATAAAGCAGTCTTAGTCTTAGTCTTAACTTAATAATGAAAGAGTAACTTATCAAACATTTACCTGAGCATTGTGACCCATTAGAATATCCTCTTTCGTGTCACCAACCATGACAATTTTCTCTGGGGTAGTCCCCATTTCCTCAGCAATCAACTGTATGTTGTGGGGGTCAGGTTTCACTTGGGATATAGGGTCATCACCACACACCATCATATCCACGCATGAGGTCAAGCCAATGGTCTTTAAGTCATTCACTGCCGTTTCCCTCCCTTCTGATGTGTGTATGGCTATTCTCATGCCATTCTCTTTCAAGATCCTGAAAAGCTGTTGAACATCTTTGTCAAGGGAGACCACATTGGCTACCTTCATGATATCCTCACAATCTTTGAAAGCCTGGAGAGAAAGCCACAGCCAATTTCATTATTTATATTCAATTCAAAGTTGAAGTATGACTTGCTGGTCAAGTCTTATTCCATTTCGCTAAGCTTTAAGTCCTGGATTCAAATCCTGGTTAAAACTATAGGAAATGGGGGATACTTGATTTTTGTAGGGGGGATACAAAGCCATTATTAGTTTTTATGCTGGCTTCATTTATCCCTTAATTTTGATGTTTTCAAAGGATAGATATGAATAATTCTCAAAGTACCTACTTAGGGTGTTAGTTTCCTTCAATTTGATTTTTTTTTTACTATCAATGTTGTAAATTACTTTTACTATAACTATAGTATAAATAAGCCTTTTTCATCAAAACTAGGCTTACCAACACACCTCTTGACAGAGCTGTATTTATTTATTATTATAATTCACTTATATAAATCATTAATTAATTATTCACAAAAATGTTCAAACTTTATTTCTATAACACATGCTTAAGTATAATTTACTAATTTTTATATTTCTTTTTTTATATCTTATTTTTATAACTTATTATTGCAAGTATAATGTTCACCTGATTGATTGTAATAAGTGCTTCTTCATAATGAAAACCTTTCTTCCTCAAGAGCTTGACCAGGACTTCTTTTAACTGGCAGTGTGATCCATACTCCAAGAGCCCAGTCTGAACTTTCTTTGTCTCCTGAGATGCACCAAAATGCTGGTAAATCAATGGCGCCAAGTTCATGCCAGTTTTATTCTCAAGTCTGCACAAATAAAACACAAAATAAATGCAAAAGGATGCCAGTCCAGGGTAGTTCTTGAAGCCAAATTGTGCAACTAAGTAAATTTTATGCAATAAAAAAACAACACAAAATTGGTTTTAAAAAAAAAATCTTTTTTTTTTTAATGAATTTTTTTTTTAAATTTGAGACAACAGTTCACTGCTGAGCACAATCTTAATTAACTAGATTCATAATTTATAATCACCCTTTTAATAACTCTTAACAAGACCCAAGAGCAGACAAAAAAAAGCACTAGTTAAAACAGATGTCCAATAATAATGACATCATATGCTATACCACAAATCAAATGTAGCTAAGAATAATATGGCATAATTATTGAGATTTAACAGATTTTTTTTAATGGTGGAATAGTGCTAAGTAGTACAGGAAGTCTCATATATTTACCAAGTTATATTATTTGTAGATAAACAGTAAATAAAACCTAACATAATGGAAAAATTATCTGTGCACATAAAAAAAATAATTTTTTAATTACTAGTTTTCTTGTGCCTTCACAGATCATTTTATTTGAAAATATTGAAAAATTAATGAATGAAATTTTTATAAGTTTATGAAAGATTATTTTTTTTCCTCTTAATATTATCAAAAATTCACAATATTAAAAAAACAGACAACAATAGCCTGACCTTTCTGACAGTTTCTCAAGCCATTTAATATATTTTGTGTGAGCGCAGACCAATGTTCCATGAAGGTCAAATATGACTACATCATACTTTTTAAGGTCTATTGGATCGACAGATGACCTCACACCAACTTTAAGATCTAATGGTTCTCTCAACACTCGCTCATATGAAGAATAAGTGTAACAGTTGATCCACTCTTTGTAAGGCATAATCAGAGGTAGAAGATCTTTCACACTGGCAATGTCATTGAACACAAGGTCAAGACAATCTCATTAACAAATGTACATACTAAAAAACATTTACTAATATATATCCTAAATTGTAAGGGAATAACAACTACTTAAATACCAATAACATTGCTTTATTCGACAAGATTGCATTAGACAGTGAACGAACACAAACACATCTCACAAGACATTGCTTAACTACTATAAACACACAGTGGCCTTACTAGTGGGGTGCTGGCGGTGCGGTCCATCAGGGGAGTGACACCCGAATGGAAAAAAAAAGAATATTGGCAAAAACTAGAAAATAAAAGCCCAAATGGAAAAATTGAATATCAGCAAAAACTAGCAGATTCAAAAATAAATAAATCTCAAGATATATACCCAAATATGTCTAGGCATATCTACTGTACTAATCAAGATCTACATATTTTTTAAGGTCTTATTGTATATATTTTATTTTATTTGGTAAAAATGTAACAAAACATTATGTGATAACAAGAGGATGCAAAGGTATTTTATTTTAAGAACAAACATTGTTTGTATTTGCATTGTATTTATTTTATATTTTAGTATTAATTAGGCGAAAGAGACTTTATTACTAAATTTTAAGACAAATTAAATTATTAATTATGTGATGTCGTTTTATCATCCAAGTAGAACTTTTCTATGTTAGCAGCAAGATCAATTCAAAAGTTTCTTTTAAAGAAAACAAATTAATGCCTCTTCAATAACGTGATTCTAGAGTCTTCCCCATTTTTACGGCAGTACAAACCAATTTCTCTCGACTAAAGTAGCAAAGTAGCATCGTAATATTGATGTTTTTTTAGATGAGGATGATTTGAGGACAAAGACAAATAAAGTTCGTGGCAAGGCTTCTTACTGAACATGAAGATGATCTTTAGACATACATTTGCTATAAGTACCTCAACCATCCTCTGTAAAATAGTATTAGCCAATGCTGCCTCCTTCTTTAATAGACTTAATTTTAGCAACTTTTTTTTTAAACTAGTGTAATTTAAATTAGTCTGCTCAGATTCCAAGAAAATATTTCTTTATCGGAATGTCCCACTCTGTTATTTAATATTGACATGGGCTCTTCTTACTATGGGAAGAAAATATGTTGAAGACAAAACAAGCTTAGAACGAAGGAAAACGCTTGGAGGAACTAACGGCGCTTCAACAGACCACCTTGCTGGATAGGGAATCTAGTGCCTCTTTAATACCATCTCCAGAAAGAAGGTTTTCGGTTATACAAGACAGTCTAAAATTATGTACATAGCACTATTTCTAAAAAAAAAAATTTAGTGGGCGGTGGTGCCAATGGTAAAAGTTTGAGAAACATTGTCCATTTGCTTCTAATGTCTCTCACCTCTTTTTAATTGAATTTTATTTGACCTCCAAACTTCTTTCTAGTAGAAATTGTACATGATAGACTGAAGGAAAATGAATTTCTAAAGCTCAGAAATGCTGAAAGATGCTTGGTGCCAGGGGCTGCGCCCATGCCCCGGACCTCAATAGGTAATCTTTAAACGCTCCCCAAGATAATGCTCCCAAATATCAATAGATGACTAAGGTAGCTGCAAACTTAATTTTACCCTTTAGATGGTAGTAAAAGTTTGAATAACACAGTATGTTATACCGTTTCGTCTAATAAAAGAGACATGTTAAGGTGATTTTAATAAATATGCATTGTAAAATATGCAAAAGTATTGAAAAAAATGCCATAAACAATTGGATTTTCTAATAGAATTGACTAATTTTACATTTGTGCAAATATCCATGAAATAGGTAGTCAGCTTACTGTATTGGTTCAACAAAATGAAATTCTATTAGAAAAAGTGGATAAAGTTGATTGAGCTAACCGCACCGGGTGACATTGACCCTAGTGACGCCACTGTAAACACACACACAATGGACATGACCTTCTGACATGCTGGACACACGCAGAAAAAAAACAACTCAGTTACACTACAATTTAGGATATTTTTAAAATAAATTTTTTTAACTTACACTAGTGCTAATTTTTTATTTATAGCCTTAGATTTATGCAATGCTAAGGATATTCACTGTCAATATCAACTTTCTGACCAACATCTTTTGACCAAAGAGAAATATTTTCCTTTAAGATAAAGGTATTAGCTTGATTTAAATATCTCGAAATGAAATATTCTTTAAGTTAACAAACTGTAGTGAACCAATCTTTAGGATAACAACTATAGTTTCAAAATCAATCTTAGTAGTCTTTTTTTTTTTACCCTTTTCAGTTGGAAACTACTATACAGATATGATTTTACTGTATTAATTAGTTGTCTGTAATGCTAGAATGTAAGATCTTTCTTGTGTTTATCCTTCTGTTTGGCAGATGAGCAATCTGAATTTTTAAATATATATCACCAAAACAAAACTACAATAAACTAGAATGCTTGTTCTTACTTGGAGATAATATAGTTGGCCTCGGGAAGCAGCTCTTTTGTGTCTCCAATGCCACTCAATACACCAACAACCCATCCTAGTTTGGCAGCGTGACCCATACCCACATCAGCTTTAGTGTCACCTACCATCACTGCATCCTGCAAAACAATATTTTAAATAAGTTTACATTTGAATATTCTGCCATTCAAGCGTTAGACATTTTTGTGATACCAGAAGAATCGAAAATTTGATTGGGAGTAACGGATGATGCCTCATGTTTTCAATATTAATCTTTGTTTTCAGCTCATAAAAATTATCCTAAAGCTTTTGAAAGTGATGCGATGCCTAAAGCTCCCCTTTGTTGAAGCTGTGATGACGATAGTTTTTAATGAGTAATTTTGTTTATTCCAAGAGATGGAAAAGAGGAATTTGGAAAGAGAGAAGAATAGTTTGCAAAAAAAAGCGCACTCATTTAATGTTGCCTACAGAAACAACCTTTTGGAGCTTTGTCTTAAAAGTGAACTTTATACAATTATTATTTTATCTCAGTCCTATGAAAAATCTATAATTTTTCTATTAAACACACAAAAGTCAACACTCTATTAAACATGCAGTTTACTTCACATAATAGAATTACTTTTTGAAGAGCTGTAAACTTCATGCTGATAAATGTGTAGATGTGCTAAGAAAAAGTATTACCATTGGGTCTACTCCTAGAGCCCCACATATTTTCCAAGCATTGTGTGGGGATGGTTTGGGCTGTGTACAAGGGTCATCACCACACACCACCATATCAATGTACTGAGACAAGTCTAAGTTCTTCAAAGTGTTTAGAGTACCTCTCCTGTTGTCAGCTGTACAAATAGCTATCTGCGAATGCAATGAGTTTTTTTCTGAATCTAGTTAATATTACAATATTTTTCATAATATGTCATCTGATATTAATGAATCTCTAAAGGGCAAAGCCAAGTTCCTTAAGTCTTGGCAGTTCAAAGGGCAGATGAAAATTTCACACAGTTCTGTGACCATTATTTTCTTTTCTTTACCCAACAAATGTCAGGTACTCCATTAAGGTGATATGTTTTAAAATCTTGAAATACAACTCCTAAGCAATTCAGTTTTCCTTCTGCCACCTTGTCCTGTATTGAAATGGCATGTCTTGTATGTAACAGGAAATAAAAAAAAAAAAATGAATTAGTATATATAATAAAAAAGGCAATCAATTATTTAATGAAACTGAATAAAATACCTTGATGTCTTTGTCCTTTAAAATCTTGAACAAAGTTCTTATCTCTGGGTGTATAGACTTGGCAGTCTTCCCCTGGCCTGTGTCTCCTTCAACCCAGCTGCTCTCTACAGCATTCTTGGCTACATCAGCTGCAACTCCTTCCCTCACTAAAAGCTTTACCAGCTCCTCTTGAATTACTGGTGCAGTTGACTCAGCCAGAAGTCCAGGATAAATTCTTTTAGTTTTTGGACAAACTCCCAGGGCTGTGTATAGTTTCTTGTGTATTTCTAATCCAACTTTTTTGGCAATGCTGCAATGGTTTTGAAAAAAAAAAAAAAAAAAGTAAAATTTAATACATAAAAATGTAACGTGAGCAGATTTAGAAGTACATATTTATTGTTTTTAGAAGCCTAACAAATTAAGTGTGACCAAATAGGGTATGATTTAAAGATTGCACATTTGAGTTGTTGTTTCTTTAATACTAATTATTTTTTTTATAATTTTTATATAGTGCTGCTTTCATGCCTGTAGAAGGCTCAGAGCGCTATGGACCAGTGGGGGGAGGGGGTGTCTGGGAGAAGGTTTTCCATGCTGCCTTTGGGCACTCAGTAAACACAACTCTGCTCGAGTTGGGTTTCGAACCTTTAGCCCCTTTCATAGGTAGAAGAGTCAAGTTCAAGCGTACTTAGCCTCTCAACCACTAGACTCAAGGTCTACTAGAAAAGATGTCATAGAAAAGGGGAAGGAGGAAGGAGTAACTTAATATTCTATACTAAAATAAAAGGAGAACTAAAATTACAGATATAGAGAGCTGAAAATTGTAAACATGTAGAAAATTTGAGGTTTTTTATTCTGAAAAATTTACACAGGCAAAGCTGGACCCATGTTAATCTTTTCTACATAGAATTTGAGGAAATAATTTTTAAAAAAGTAAAGTCTTTCCTTGTACACAGGAACAATGTGCTTTAATGTGAAAGTACCTTAAAGCCTAACTAACTAATGTTCTCTCAGTGTTGCAAATGCTGAATTGCACTTGGCTGACTAAAAAACAGTAAAACCTATTGTTAACACTTTTGAAGACATGCCAAAGTGTCTTGCCTATGGCATGAAAGTCACAGTAATGCAATCATAAATTGGCTAGTGGAGTAGAGTAGATTCCTCAATTTTCCAGCTAACAGAAGAGAGGTGAAAAAATAAGGTGGTGAATCTTTGGGTTTCAAGATGTATCAAAGCTCATTTAATATTTGGATGAAAAATGTGGATTAATTATAAACTTAAAAATTTAATGTACAGGCCATACAACATCCTGTGACATAGTGACCGCTTAAGACTTTATCTATATTGAAATGATATTTAAAAGTGTCCAAGTTACAAATTTTTTATAAACTTGTGTAAAGATCATTTATGGACAGATTTCTCCCAAAACTTTAGGAAAATTTCACATTTGTCTCAAATTTCAAGTACATGTCCTAGTATTTAAATTAACCTATAACCTTTTACACCTCTGTCCTTGATGTTTATTGAACCTTACAGCATGCTCATTTGTTTTAATTCTGACTTACCTGTCGATGACCTTGTCTGCCCATGATGACCACATGGAATGAAAGCATATTAGTGTCCCGTCCTTGTCAAATATGACAAGCTTGGCCCTTGTCTCTGTGGACTGCTTATGCCGAGCACTTCCTTTGGTTTCAAACAGAAAATTTCTTGTACCATCAAATTCACTGGCAGCAGCCTTTGAAGAGTGACATTTAAGGGACAAGAGCTGTACTCCTGGGTAAACGTTTAAAGAAATAATTAATCAAAAGTATTATATATTGTTTTCCCAACAAATAAATAATGAATATGATGAAATGGGTGACACAAATGCCAATTACAATTATAAACTGTTCAAATAAGATTACTAAATTTTTATATATCTTTTTATCTTATATATTGCAGACGTTACTTTAAAAAAAAATTATTATTGTTTCCTATGCTAATATCTATGCTACTAGCTAATATCTATGCATCACTAAAGTAAAATAGTTGGCATAGCATTTTTTTTTGTTAAGAAATTGTGATGGCTTTCTGTGACAGGTTGGTGAATGTGACGTGTGTTTGGAGCGTTTAATGTCTAGGGGATGATTATTTTTGAAACCATCACACACCAACCCGTCAGCATATAAATAGGGAGCAGACACGCAACGAGACAAGCAATGAAAGATAGATACAAAGTTAAAAATGAAGAATATTTATTTACATAAATATTTACATAGAAGAATAAAAAGGGGGAGGGTTTGCATCTATCTCTAAGCAATACTATGTTTAATCATCACTCTTGCACTTAATAAGAGAGTATGTCACTTTGTCTTCTGAACTTAGCTGGTTGTCTTGCTTGGGTCACAGCTGGCTGTGTCCTGGCTTGAGGTTCTGCAGCTGGAGGTGGCGCTCTAGCAGGTAGAGGGACGCCGGTGATATAGTCCTTGTGGAGTCTCAATCCAAAGTTCTGATATCTGTAGTGGGCACAGTAGGGCGGGTGGCCGGCTACCGTAGGCACAAGTGTACTGCGGGCAGAGCTGATCTGCCGTGGGCAGCGTAATTGACAGGATAAGTCCAGTGAGTTGCGGAGGGTTTGGCATAGCTATGACGTCTCGCACAGATCTGGGTCTATAGGGACGTCGCACCTAATAAGTTGACAGGTGGGCTGTCGAATAGGCGGGCAAATAGATCTGATAGCGCCAAGTAGTAGAGTTGAGTAGATCCACTTAGGCAGTAGATGATACTCAATAGCAAGTGGGCAAGTGATCCGATAAATAGGCAGATAATGCCAAATAATTAGGCAGGTAAATAGGTAGTTGACTAGGCAGACAATGCCAGAAAAATAGGCAGGCGATCCAAGCAAATAGTTAGATAGATCTCAGTAGGCAAGTGCAGTGCTGAATAGCACTTAACACATAGGCTGCGGATAAATAAAGACAAGTTAGGACATGTCTCTCATGCATCTTATCGATGCCCTCGACTGAGGTGCATTCGTCAGATTGGTAAAACTGCTTTTGAGTACAATGAGGAGATGATGACAAATGGGATTCGGAAAATAGATGGCAGATAGTAGCAATATAAAAATGTACATAAAAGGCAGAATAATAATATAAAAATGTACATATAAGGGGAAATAATAATCTCAAATAATCAACACAAGTTGGAAGAGAAAAGGGGGGGGGGGAATGGGCGGTGGTCAGCGACCATGACGGTTTGTTTACAAATGACCATCGGCCGAGAACAATGGAGAGCGCATTCAAGGGGCGCAACTCTCATAAGAGTAAAATGACTACATGGGAGATAATTCATATCTCTTTTCTACGCGCAGTATTAGTGCGCTAGTAAAATTATCAAGGGGGTCAGCCGAGATAAAAGAAATAAAGTAAGATATACATGGTTGCGTCAAGGATCAATTGAGCAACGTAGCATTAATAGATTAATGCAATATATAAATATATACATATGCCATGTTTATGTTTTCTACTTACGACAGTGAGAAATACACAATGCACTAATTAAACATTAGTGAAATGATAAAATGCACATGATAATATCCAGTGAGAAATATGCACACAAAGTAATTTAAATGGAACTTGTGATTAAGTTCAGCTTACCACCAGGTATTCCTCTAGGAGTAAGAATAAATTAATTGGTCCAGACTCAATTGCTCAGATAGAATGAGAAATGAGAGGGTCTGGCTTGATTTAATCTACCTTATATATATAGGCCCGGAAAATGTGGGCGGAAACAGGAAATGTCCTAGGCTTAAGATTTATCTTATTGTGGGTGAATCCGACAAGAGTCGCACCTTGGAGTGACACGAAGCGTGTTGGTCCAAGTGATCTCCTAGAGCAAAGAGAGACATGGGAGAAGGGGGGGGGGGAGAGAGATTGGTTGCATTCCACCCAAGGTGGTGCCAACTGCGGCCTTCAGACATCCGGCAGCTAATATCAAAGAGACTGTGTTTATCTTAACCCCGGTCAATGGAAGACAAGTGAAAAGGCCGCCAAGGTGGTGGACTCAGTCTAGCCTGGAGAGGAAACGGTGGAGCGGGTGAAGAAATCGGGGATAGGACGGGGAAATAACTAAAATAAAATAAATAAATAATAAATGATAATAATTAATGCTGTGATAAATTTGAGTGACTCTTGACAGCAAGCTTGTGACTTGTCACACTTTCAAATTTATTTTTAATTAATATTGATCAGAATTTTTTTTTTTTGCATTTTTCATTGGAGTGATGCACATTTTAATGTTCTTGAATAAATACTTTTGTATTGCTCCTAATAGGGCATTCATAAAAGGAAACTCACCAACTACAATTTAGCTATGTCCTTTTAAATACATGCACACACTTCATTTATTTTTGCCAGTGATGATAAAATACCTTGCTTTTTCTCTACCTTAGATCTGCTCTTTAAGATAAAATGCCTTGCTCCAGAGCCCATTACACACACAAAAATATAATGATTTTATTTTACAATATGTTACATAATCATCATACATGTTTACTCATTATTGCTAGCAAAACAAGATATTTAATATTATTATGAAAGTTGGCCAGACTGGCAAGTATCTGATATGACATCATGCTTTAGACCTTCGGTGTCATTATAAAGAAAACTAAACAATTAAAAGGTGATTTACTTCAGACTCTGAAAGATTTGTGCGTCTAGATGTTTTCCCACCATAGTCTAATTATAGAGTATAAATAGAGAGAGAATTCAGTCAAAGGAGTCCAGTTAATCAGTGCTTAATTTACCAGTTAATCAGTACTTAATTTATTTCATTGTGTAGATGTATTATTTGAATTCATCTATAGTGTGAATTCAAGTCTGGATCACTTTGTGTGCTTTTGTAATTCTGGGCATCATTTGTGTAATAATGCCCAGGTTAAGCTGGATTACTTGAGTCACTAGACTTTATGTCTAGAATTACTAGTTAGAAATCAACACATTAAACCAGTCATACAAAGCACTGACATTTCTTTGGTTCATTTGACTTTAATCATACACCTTTGTAGATTAATATATCTTTGCTTAGCATCCTAAATCCTACTATTTAGTTCCACACACACATATACATTCAAAGGGCTAAAAGTGCAGAATTATTCACTTTGCTTTTATAAGATGTTATAGTTTATTAAATATAGTCTGAATAATAATACAAATTGTGCACTTGCAAGGAGTACTGAAAATCAAAAGCGCTTAGTTATTTATTTTAAAAAAATAACTTATGTTTGAATGTCCTCTTGAGCTTATACTTCAATGCTATTGATGCAACTGCTAGGAAGTTTTTATTTCTAACAAGCATTATTTTAAATATAGTAATAATTATAATAATTATATAATTAGTTGATTGTGAAAAAAACATTAAATCATAAAAGTTCACGATGACACAGATCAGGCAAGATTGTTGATAACAAAGCAAATGTTTAGGTCACAAAATGATTAGGAACAAAGGTCAAGGCTAGCTGAGTTAATAAAGTAACAAGAAAAATAATTTTTAAAATACCTTTTCAAAAAACAAAGCTTATATTAATGTGTATCAATTAGTTTGGATCAGTCATGTAATTAAACGTGTAACAGGGGAAGTAAAATTTCACCTTACAATGTGGGATTAGAAATATTTTTAACAATTGTTTTTTTTTAGTGCAATTTCCTGCTTTCTCAAGGGCTATGATCCTGTCACTTCTCTGGATCAGTTGGGTAGGAGGGGAAGGAAGGGGGGAGGGCACATTACAGTGATAGCTTGATCAATATATTTACCCATTTTAGAGTGAGTTGATGTAAATTAGGGATTTTTATATTTTTTATTTACTTCAACAAAAATGTTAAGTTAATTTACTGAACAAAAAAAGAAAACTTTGACAGTTTCAAGTGCATTATAAAAACTGTTTTTATACATCGTAAAATTTATCATTCTTTACTCTAATTTAGTTTTAAAGTAATTTAAATTAATGTTAAACTTAAAACACATAATTTTGAAAGAAAAAAAAAAACTTAAACATTGTTACCTATTGAAGAACATCCCAGAAAATGAAAGTTTGTCAATCTAGAACCGAGAGTTTTTAGCTTCGCAGGATGGAGCAGGATTCTCAGCAATCGACTCATCTTTTCAGCTAAGATTATAAATAGAGTATTCCCAAGTTTCAAAATATTTTTTTATCTGGTAAAACATTAAATACATTAAAAATATATACAAAAATGAAAGGTGGAGAGCAATGTAAATCACTAATACTAATTTATATGCATTATATACAGCCAGGAAATTTATTAAGTGGGGAAAAAAAGCTACTAATCATCTCTGACTCCAAAAAAACAACTTTCTAATAGCAAGATCAGATAATGGTGGGTCTTCCCCTGTAAATGTGTCACAGTTAATTAGAAATACTACACTTCATGTCTAACTATAATTGAAATGTTAGCATGACTTAGCATTTATTGTTATAAGTGGGTCACTTGTTAAGAACTAAATTGAAAAGTAGGCCAGAAGGAAATCAATGTGCTTCGCAATTTGCACTTTAGTAATCCAGTCCATTTTGTAGCACATCTTTCGTGTCATAAGAGAGATAAGATAATTTTGTTGGTCCAAACAAATGGAAATTCAGTTTGACTACAATGCTTAGTCAAACATCGATGCTTAGTGCACTATGGTCCAATCTCTTTTGTAGGGAGAGGGGATATTTGGGAGAAAGTTTCCATGCTGCTCTGAAAATACAACTTGGCTCAAGTCAGGATTCAAACTTGAACTCCCTTGATAGGGTAGTCTTCCATTTATGCCACTCTGCCACACATCTCACTTTAGATTAATGTCATCTAGCAGTCTCATGTTTGGATCTCTACAGTTTCAATACTTTCACTGCCTTGAAAACATGATACTGAACAGGGGAAGTAAAATTTCACCTTACAATGTATCAATTCTATGCTAAACTCTTTGAATCTGTAAGGACGCTCCCATCCTTGATTTTACCCAGCTATAAAGCTCTAATCAACGCTGTCAACGTTAGTGTTTTAAAATTTATTTTTTCGTTTTTTTTTTCTCCCGTATATGTTTATAATTGCTTAATATATTATCTTGAATAGTTTCCCTTTGCTAAACATCTGGAATTTCCTTCTTTCAATGTATTACTACGGTGAAAGATTTTCGAAGCAGTGGGGTCTTAAAAAGGCTCTATTTTCTTTAGATTTAGGTTCTGGATCATAGTGATAGGGGATAATGGGATCAGAACATTCATATTATGTGGAAATATGAATAAATATCGTAAATAATATTTTTTTTTCTACTTTGGATCATAATATATTTCCAAGATCTAATATAGACTTAGAGCTGATGACTTGTCCAAGGTGGTCAGTTTTCATTCTTCCAATAGTAGTGACATGAATAATTAGCTCAAAATTTCCATTTTACGTGTTTTAGCAGTATTTTCTATATAAAGTTTTGTAACAATATGGATAAATATGTAAAAAAAAATATTTATTTTCAATATGGACCATAACTTTTTTTCCAAGATCAGGTCTAGATCTAGAAACTGGAGGCTTTTCCACAGTCGTTAAGTTGTATTAAATTTCAAACATTAATATAAAAGTAATTTTTTGTTTTATAGAATTGTTTTGTGCTATATAAAAAGGGCATGCATTCCTTTTTAATTCTATACTAAATAGGCTATTCTATATCATTTTCTAATAAAAAAAACAAAAAAAGTTATAAAAGTTTAATTGAACCAATGTTGTCTACATTACTTTTAAGAGGCACAGTGGCTTAGCAGTAAAGTACTTGGCTTCCAAACCGGGGACTGGGGTTTGAATCCTGGAGAAGACTGGGATTTTTAATTTCGGGATCTTCGGGCGGTTGGCCGTTGTGCTGGCCACATGACACCCCCGTTAACCCTAGGCCACAGAAACAGATGACCTTTACATCATCTGCCCTTTAGACCATATGTCACAGCCTGGTTCTTGTTGTAGGCGTGATGACGCGAATGTCTCTATGTGTTGTAGATACCTCTCCTGGTACTACTATAATGTTTTTCTTAACTAAATGCTTTCTCAGACGCACTAGATTTGCAGGTGCGTGAGAACACTAACATACTGAACTCTCCAACGACAACATTTAGAATCATTAATAAACTCCAGATTAGCAGACATGGTTTTTATTACATAAAATAAATCACAAAAGATATTGGCGACTTTCAGCCATTAGAAATTAAATATCCACAAGAAATATGTCCTGAATACAAATCAATTATAATTATTTCAATACTTTACTCCACTGTCAAATATATCCATAACACTCCTCTCTCTACAAGAGTCAACTGAGGTGTCCACCTCGTGGTCAGTCCCCGACCAGGAAAAATCTCGTGCTAACTGCACGGAATAGTTCAGTGACTACTAGTCAACAAATATTACAGGGGTTCTAAAACTGATATATGACAGTCTGAAAGGGAAGTTTATTTTTTTTTACTTACATTACTTTTGTTGTAATTGTAGGGAGATAGGAAATATGGAAAAGTATATATGTATCTAATGCACTGAAATTAAAGAATTCAATTCTAAACCAACATAATTCATTTTAAAACTAAAATTGTTTTTTTTTCTAATTCAAAAATTGATTTTTAGACAGAAAATTGGAACACTTCTTACTTCTGACAATCAGATTGAGAACACTTACTATATTACAAAATAAAATATGAAATAAAATTGACTATTGACTCAAATCTTCTTATCTTATATGATACAGATGTTACTTCAAAAAAGAAGATGATTACGTCCTGCGCATCATGCATGTTAACCAACTCCCCCAAGTCACTGGTTTTCCTGGCTAGTTGAGGTAACCCATTCCATGCTCTAATAGCGCTAGGGAAGAAGGAGCTTCTGTACAAATTTGTCCTAGCATATGGAACGAGGAATGTGCCTTTATTTTTTATGTCTTTCTGAGTATTTTATTAAATTTTGTTTTTGTATTTGAAGATTATGGTTCAGTCTTTTTTGTATAATTGCTACTTTACTTTTAAGTCTTCTATCCTGAAGGGTTTCTAAATTTAGTGATTTCACTAAACTTGTTACTCTAGTCAAATGTGAATATTCATTTGTTATGAATCTCACTGCTCTATTTTGTGTCTGTTCTAGTTTGTTAATGTTTTCTTGAGTTGAGGGGTCCCAAACAGAGGATGCATATATTCTATTATTGGTCTAACCAAGGTTAAATAACATTTTAGTTTTATGTTCTTATTTGATTTATTTTATAGAAATTTCTTTTAATAAACCCTCATGATTTGATTTTTTCTATAGTTTCATCAATATGGGGATTCCATGATTTAATTTAATTTCAAGTAATACGATGAATACCAAATTTATAAATTACAGGTACTTGATTGAAGGCAGCAAGAGAGCTAAAACAATGTTACATAGCTGAATTGTAAATTGTTTTCTTTGAGACATGTCTACAAATGTGACAACATCTTTGTCTTTGAGCATGTTAAAATGTTGATAGTAACTATGGCATAGGAACAGACCGATCAGAGTTCAGAGCACTACCCCTTTAAATGAAAAAGCTAAAGGCAATGCAGATGATACAGTCCCATCAAAATTTGCTGTCAGATTGAGAATTCTTACTTTATAATAATATATTACAAAAAAAAAATTATCTAGATCTAGTTTGTAGTTACTCATGACATACACTCAACCAATCATAAATCATACATACAGAGGTAACATCATACACTATCACTAACATTGTAACACTCAGTAACACTACACTGACTACAGTGAGTAGGTAACAGTTACAGTACAAACACTAGACTGGGGCCTGCAGCCTGGGCTGATAGTACTGATAGTGATACTCATTTAACTCATACTGATACATTTTTTTTTTTACAGTTCAATTTGTTCATCATTGAATGATTGATAAAATTGATTCAATGAAAATATTGAATCAATCATCATAATCAATGTAAGTTACTCATACTGGGTTAGGCCAACTTATTAGCCTATTAGTATTACTCTAGGCCTATCCTATACTAGAGTCTAGATCTATACTGAAGTTACCGTGTACGGTATACAATCTATATCTACTAATCTATTACCTGATCTATGACACTGGTTATGGTATCCTAGATAGTCTAGTTACGAAAGTCATTGGCAACATTGGCAGTCATTGTTGTCTTTCAATTCCATTTGATCAAAATACTACTCTCATCTGAGTTTTTGTAGTTCAGTAGTGATAATAGATCTAGCAATAAGTGACAAGTTAAACGGAGTTACTTTTTCTTGGATCAATAATGTGTGTGTGTGGTCTTGTCTAAATAATTTTATATTGACACTGTGCATTTGCGTAACCTACTATAGACAGATCTAGGAAAGGCCCATCAGCAAAATGGCATATAAAGCGAACACCTACCCGTATTTTTTTATCCATTCTAATTTATTTCGAAAGTAACTTCAGAACTAATAAATTGGTATTACAAAGGCTCCATTTTTCTACATTTCCCACATATTCACTTTCGTTTTCCCTCATACAATAAAGCAATGATGCCCAAAATACGTACGGCCCGCGGGCCAGAACCGGCCCGCGAAATGGTTTCATCCGGCCCGCCGAAACGTCGGTTCAAAGTGTAGAAAATCCCCCCCCCCCCTTTTTTTTTTCGAAAACAAAAAGGTGAAAAATGTATTTTTACATACGTTGAGCCCTGGCATTTTCTCTGATACATTGGTACCATCAGGGGCGTAACTAGGGATTTGGGGGCCCGGGGGGATTGACCTCTTTGGGGGACCCTTGCATTTTGACATTCGACATATGACATGAGATAATGTATGTAAAAATATATAAACCCAAAATCAAATTGGTTCAGTATATCGGTAAACTTATTTAAAAAAATAATCATTAGACTCTTTTAATGAATAATACCGTTGTTTATTAGTTAAATAATGCACAAGTGACAAATCTCAATTGATATCGCTTCACGTCGTGCATTATGTGCAACAAAGAAATATATAACATCATCTACATCGATACTTTCTAGTATTTGTGACTTCACTGACATTAAAGCCATGATAAGTCTTTCTTGCTTCATTGTGCTCCTGGGAGTTTTTGATGAGCTTGAGCTTTGAGAATAATCTCTCTTCTTCTGGTTGTTTGGATTACTGGGAATCCATAGTATTAACTACCTTCTTTTGCTTTTTCGATGGATTGGGTTTTGTCAGTTTCTCATCATTTTGCAGAAAGCATAAAGGGGTACAAATTTCTTCAGCAGCTTCCCGTATATGCAGTCCAGACTTTTGTAGTTTCTTCTGAACTATATAAATTGGGCGCAGGAGCTTTGACCAGAATTCCAGATAGGCAAAAAATTCTTAATTTTCCACTGCATGAAGAAGATTCTGTTCTTATATTATATGATATTACGTCATTGTTGGTTGTTTATGTTTTGTGCGAAAGCAAAAGTATTCAAAGCATACGAAAGTGTGAAAGATTCATATCTCGTTGTGCTCAAGTATAGAAATACTCCGATAAGCGGATCACAACTTCTAATGAGTAGAAGACTCAGGGAATCATTCCAACTGATCCCAAACTATTGAAACCATCGTTTGCTGAAAATGCAGAGACATTACTCAACGAACGACAGATGAAAAGCAAAGTGAAATACGATGCAAAAGCAAGACTACCTAAAGATTATTCTGTCGAAGAGTTCGTCTAGGTCAATCATGGCAGAAAGCAGTTGTCATAAAAAAAAACATTCAGCACCCAGATCTTACATCATAAAGACAAACGATGGAAAAACATACAGAAGAAATCAACGCTTTTTGAATAAGAGTTTCAATGAAGACATCCCTTGGTACTATGATACCGATGAAGACAATGAACTGCAAACTGTTGGAACAAACGAAACAGACAGATGTCTAGAGAACTTGTGCCAATCTAGAATACCAGAAGTGGACGAATTGTTAAAGTTCCTAGTAGATATCACTCTTAAGAACTTTAAAAGGAAGGATGTGCTAATATTATATGATATTGTTTGTTGTTTATGTTTTGTGCGAAAGCAAAAGGATTAGATGGGAATAAAAAGAGAGTTTTCATTGGATTGATGAAAGATTAATAGAGAGGTAATAACTCGAGTGTGAAGTTTAATTCTGAAATTATAGACGCCAAAACCGAATAATGGACTATTGTAGCATTATTAAGAATAACTTTTGGATCTGTTATACTCGATTCTGTAAATTTTGCTTCAAGGTTAACTAGTGTAGCCAGTGTAGCCATAAAATACTCGCCATTTAGATCTATTATTAGTACAGGTAACAAGATACCTGGAATTGGCTGTATATCATGCAGTTTTATTCGTGACAACAAAGTTTAAAATGTAAAACTAACTTTAAAAAAAAAAACTTTGATCTCTGTGGGAAAAAATAGTTTTCAAATGTCAACAAAGTCAACGTACTGATAGACCTAGATCTAGGTTTAGTCTTTGTTATAAATGTAATCCATTAATGTTGAAAAAAAAAAAGACACTTGTTGACACTATATGTCAATCAAATATATTAATTTATGTATTTACAAATAAATTTCGGACACCCATTTATGTGTCTTCTCCTCCCCCCCCCCCCCCCCCCCCGTCTAGAGGTACGCCACAGGGTACCATGACATTTAAAATGTGTAGTTTTATAAATTGGTAGAGCCGAATCAACAAGAAAAAGTTAATTGTTTGTGGAACATGATAATAAGCCACATATTTGTTTTGTAAAGTGTGGGCTGTTTTGAACAGCAACATATGAAAGGATTATAAAATAAATATGGCTACATTCTTGGTTTGAGCCGCGAAAATAAATTGTGTTACACTGCGCCTAGAGATGGGAGGATCGATGGGAATATTTAACAAAAATAGACAAGAAAATGAGTCGTTGGTAAAGCCAGTAAAGGTATCTACAATGTTACTCACATTTTAAGTAGAGAAATGAAGCCAGTTTCCGACGAGTAGAAAACAAAAAAAAAAAGGGATAAACTTCCACTAGCTTATTAATTAATGCATAAGATCCACAAGTTTCTAATCAAATTGTTTTAGGTCAATTTCATTTCGTTTTTTTTGTACATTTTGTCATGTGGCCCGCGACACACGTGTCGGAAAATAAAATGGCCCGCAGGTCAAATTAGGTTGGGCATCACTGCATTTAAAGCATAGCTGAAGGTCAAAGTTGACATGTATGGAAATTTCCATTGTCAAAATGTTTCCGGATTAACGAGATTAGGTCCGAACTTAAGGCGATTTTAAAGCACCAATGGACATCGGCCGAGAAAAAAGCGCATATTATGCTTCTAAATAGATGAGGAAATAGTTAGCTAGAATAGCCAAGGCTGTTCATTCCGTTGAAAAAAAATTATTGAGGGGTGTTCGATCAAAATGACCTTTTAACTGAAAAAAACACTATTCTACGAACACCCCTATAATAAGCTTAAAAGCCATTAATGATAATTTAGTGATTGATTATATTATCTGTTTTTCTTTTTGTTTAATTCATTGTTGTTGTTTGTAAATTGAAATATTAAAGTAATAGGCATATCTTTATATGAATGGCAATATCCTCGATTTTGAAGATTAAGGATGAGTGCAGTACGTGTTTCACATGACTTCGCAAGTCCAGCTGCAACCAACATATTTTCCCGCATTTCGTGCAGGCAAAGCCGTTGTCCACTGGCGGTCTATTTTCTTTCCGTCTAAAATGTTTGTCTCGCAGCCTTTAAATGTGAGAGCTCTCCAAAGTCTCTCTCAGAGGCCATCTGCTGCCAGCTATTTTCCTCTACGCCTGTTAGGGTGAAATGGCACCTCAGTTGATCTTTATAGCGCTTATATGGGGGGGGGGGGCACCTCTGTTTTGCCGTCCTTCTTTTTTAAAACTGGCTGGTTAATCTCTTGTTACTAATTTATGATATTAGGCCTAATATGTGTAGGCCTATAAATGTTTTTAAAAAATTGCAGAATTCATTTTCATTAGTTGGCCTATAGTTTACGCACCCATTTTTTTTTATACTATAGGCCTACCTATAGGCTACAAAAACAAACAAAAACAAGGTTACAAAGACAGTTTGGTCCTTTCCCATAGGATAGCATTTTAGTTTTAAGCCTATATTTAAGAAGGACCGTTATTTGGCTAATAGGGACCATAAACACGGAGCGTAGATGGGGACTTATTTCTTAATGCATACATGTCACCATACAAATCGAATATTTTTGGTTTCCCAGGCCTGTCGAGACGGAGATCAGCAAGTCTGGGGCAGTCAAACAGAATATGAGGCACTGTTTCCTCGTCTTCCCCGCAGCGGGGGCACCGGCAATCAAACCATTTTTCCATCTTTGTTTTTTGAATTATAGCCAGAGCATGATGAAAACTTACAGCCTGTTCGGTGGGTGGAATTTGCCGTCCCTGGTGGGCCAAGGAGTCTGCAATAGTGTTGCCAGTCACACCTATGTGACTCGGTACCCACGGCATTATTACAGGGGTGCCATAGCCATGATGACAGTGTCGATATTGGTGGGCCATAGTCCAGGGCTTTGCAAAGCCTGTAGTACAGGTTTTGAGTCAGTGACCACAACAATCTGTCCCTCGCCGAGTTGAGAGTCAATGACTACACAGAGACACAACAATCTGTCCCTCGCCAAGTTGAGAGTCAATGACTACACAGAGACACAACAATCTGTTCCTCGCCGAGTTGAGAGTCAATGACTACACAGAGTGTTTCAGTTTATTCCAGCCGTTCCCCACGTCCTTGTTCGTGTGTACGCCATTTATATTGGCAATGGTCAGGCCAACAGTCCACTCCGCATACAGCTTTTGTGGCTTTGACATCTTTGTCACGAGTCGAGTCTGTGACCTATTTCGACCAGTTTCTAGAAGCTCGAGGTCAAGCCAGTACTGTCAAGCGTAAACAAGTTAATTTTAGCATCCAATCAAAGAAAGAGTTTAAGGGAAAAAATAGCATACGTCAGCTTCTAGAAGGTCAAAGTTACTAAAATAATTAGGGGAGAAGTTTCTATGATTCTGAAATGTACGTCTATGAAAGGTATAAAGTCAATTAGACGGAGTCCTCGCTTAGTAATGGTTTGGTAGAGTAATACGTTTTGTGATATTAGCGGGTCCATTAATAAGTTGTAGTGATATTAGTTAAAGTGATCTTAGTCGAAGTGATATTAGTTGAAGTGATATTATTTGAAGTTACAATAGTTGAAGTTATTATAAGTAAAGTTTTGTATATATTTAAGATTTGAATTGAGAAGTTATTTATATAAGAAAGTCGCAGAAGTATTATTAAAGAAGTTTTTGGAGAAAATACAGAGATGTTTCTTCATTTCATTGAATAGTCAAGTTTGTTAATATAATCCCCGGCAAGTGTGAATCGTCACAATCTTGTCTGTCACACAGTCTGACAATGTCTGGCAATGGTGCGCTACACAAAGTGGAACCTTCAGACAGGACTTAGGGTAAAGAGCTAGTCCAAGCTAGATTGTTCGATACAATCCTTTCTAATGGTCAGTTGTTGAAAAGTCCAACTTTGCGTCCTACATATTAGCTGCTATTAGCACAATCCTCTCACAGGACGGGTATAGCATCTTGCAGGGTTCGAACCCGGGACTATCGTCACCATCGAACGACAGTCCATAAAGCATACCACAAGACTATCTGCCGTTACACCATAGATCATATAGATGTAGCCGAGTAAACTATTTAATCTTAGCATAGGCCTATATGCTGATATCATAGTCTTTGTCCTCAACACTTTCGAATTTGAAATAAAAATTTTAGACCTATAGACCTATGATTTGAACAAATTTGATAGGTTGCAACGCCATTTCTTTTTTTTTTTTTACTTTAATTAAAAGTAAAGTAGGCAACTAATGTTTAACAAAAAGAAATGTCGACTGTACAGCATTGATTATTTATAATAGTTCATTCCTTCTTTGTCAAACAAGCGGTTGCCTAAGTGACTTTTTATGCCGATCTGAAACTAATTAAGCTGAAGGATCATCTGAGACAATGCCACCTTGTCAAAATAGATAAAGATTTGAAAAACTTTCGAACACTTAAAGATAAAGTTCAGAATAGAACCACAAAATCTATCTCCCATATCATATAGAAAAGTTGATGGTTTGTGAGAGTCTTACAATATCTCTTTCATCATCATTTTCTCTTTACTTGTAGCAAAATACGGATAACCTTATAGCTAAAACATTGGTATAACCAGCCATTGTAGTTTTAAACAATGTTTTACACAAACCTAAATCTGGTATAATTAAAAGAATTTCTTTTAGCAACAATACAGTTCAAAGACACATCGGTGGCATGAGTTATAAAATTAAAAGTTTCTAATGTAGTTCTTTGCAAACAAATATAGGCTATATATTTATAGTTTGGGATCAGCGGCGTCACAGGCTCTGACAGGGTATAGTGCTGTGAGCTGCAAACTGCATAAGGGTCATCGGCTCCATATTTTTCCACAGGGTCGACCCACAAAACCTTTCCCATGTGTGGGTATAGTTGGAAGGTAGCTGAGTTTTGAATTCAGTTTTCCTTCTTCTAGGTGGGTAGCAAGCCAATGCTAATGAGCCCTTCCTGCTCGAAGCTTACAGGTTTTGGCGACAGTTACTCGCCTTCGCCCTCTCTCCTGTTAGTGAAAACAGCTCCGCGGACTCAATATTTGAGCCACGCGTGAAAAATCGAGAAATAGACGAGAAACTGCTCCTTGCGAAAACTTTTACAAATTAATTAATGAATTACTTAATATTTAATGTTTGAAAGACTTCTTCATAGTACAACTAATTGCTATATGAAACATAATATCCGTAGAAACGAATGATAAACCTGCAAAAAGAAATAACATTTCCAGTCTTTGATGATTCCAGCAAAATATATTAGATTAATTGTTTTTTTTTTATTAGTTTAAATTTTAATCTTTTCAATAAAAAGATATAATCTCTATAACTTAATATGTTGCTTTAAATTACTTTTTCACTCTTCAACTCACTACAGTTGGAAATTAGTTTTTAAAAATATTTGATGAATTTGCAAAAATTTGCAAGTTAAGCAGGGTGGTCTACCGAAAACCAGAAAACATGGCAAGTGGTCTATAATCTAGGCCTATAGAAAAGTGTAGGCCAATATTACAGTGATTGAAATGCCCGCGTGACAGGATCTATTATAGAAGCTACATGTGGTTCTAAACCGTGTTTGTTGATTAATTTGGCCTAACATGCATGCGGATGTGTTTTGTATTAACAAGTGATCACATAACGTAGGACTTATCCAGAATGATAGGTCCTATAATTGTTTATTAGTTACTTTATTACAAAGAAATAAACGTTTTGTTAAACTCTTTTTAAACAGTGTCAGATAATCAACTTCTGAGCTGGTCAAGTCCCCAAGGCGAGGTCTACATCAGATTGCATTATCATGTTGTTTTAAACGGCTTGGGGGATAAGAGTTTATTTTTATATTTGAAATGGAATGAGATATTTAGATTATCTAGCTCAGCTTCTTTTGGTTTTTTTATTTCTTTTCGACCAGCCTCGCTCTTGATATCCCGCTAAGAACAGCTGCTGACCGGGGGGAAAATGGAGGGATTTGGTTACGCGAACTGTCACAGCACCCATACGACTGGCTACGACGCAAGTCAAGGGACAGATGAGATGGTGACGCAGCCCCGTTGTTCACCGAAGGGTATTCGTCTATCTTAGGCAAGGTTTTCTTTAGGCGTAAGCCTCGACCTTTTAAGAGGTATTTAACAGTCTCTTTCAGATGGCTGGTAATGTAGCATGCGCTCAGGGCTGTTGTCTCGGTGGTCCCTGGTTGAAAACCTGCCCGCTGCCATTTTGCGGGGGTGGGCTAGGATGTAGGCCTAATAGTCTTCAATTCTGAAGGAACATCCAAAACATGTCAAACAAACAAACCTTTAGCCGCCAGCTTAAAATGTATGCGCAGTTTAAGGCTAAAATTAGAATCAAAACGCTGTTTTTTTGTTTTTTCTGGTTGTAAACTTGTGCTTATAAGCCTAAGATTTGTGTTCATTTGGGACATAGCAATAAGCACTACGGCTCTCAAAGTCTAGACTTGTATAAACCCAATATTTGAATATAGCAGCCTTATCTTTAATTGTCTACATTATTATAGAAGACAATTTGTCAAGGGGAAATTTATTTCTGGCGGTTATTTCTTAACGGTTTGACTACTTTATATACAAGTCCACATAGATCTAGATCATCCGAGTAGATGGTTTGATCTAAATTAGGGTTTTTAAAAAAATGACAACGTGGCTATTTGAAGTGCACCTTAAGTTCTTAATTTAGAACATTGTCACGCCTTCAGCAACTTTTTCTTTTAAAGTACACGAAAAAACAAAGCAATAAAACTTCTTGAGTGGGAATGGTACAAAAGGGCAGATAAAAAATGTGAGGTATATCAGAAGTGGGCCTCAGCTCAACACCGATACAGATTCGAGTGTGGTAGGGAAATGTTATGTTCCTTGAGCAGAGACCATTAGTGTTATACAACACAATAGTTAGAAGGGTATTAAATACCAAGCTTTTATTTTTAAATCATGCAGTTGTTATAACATTAGTTTTCAGTTAGTTCCTTAGTGTGATTATAGTGCTAATTGTAAATTATGTTATGTACATATACTTTTATACGTTATAAATCTATCAACAAAAACCAATGTGTGGATTTCCTGCTTTAAATAAAGACAAATCAAAACGTACTTTAAATTTTATATTGTTCCTTTTTGAGAAATCCAAGACACTCAAAATGAAAACAAACATTATAAACAACAACTAGTGTGGTTGAAACGAATTTATTTATAACGACATGTGAAGAGATGTGATACAAAATTTGACAACTCACAATAAAACAACAAGGGAAATATCCAAAACAAGGCTGAAAATTTTCCGTCCTACTATGATATTCAATCTGATAAAGGGAAAGTACCTTACAATGAACTTTGAATGTTTCCTAGAGCTATTCACCAATCTCTCAATGATAAGGCCACGGCCCATTTTAAAAGGTGTCAAGGATAGTTTTGTTTCTCATTCTTTGGCTCAGTTCAAAATTTGTTGAAAGACCTTTATTTAGTCCTAATGTTGGCTACTCTTTCTAATTAAGTTGTGTATGTAAACCTACAGAGAAGGGGACGATTATAAACAGCAGACTAATATTTCATCACCTGCAAATTTACATCTTCCAGATCATCCTAACCTAAAGATGATGTGATTTGTGGAAAACTGGTTTATCTGAGTACTTTTTGCAACTTTTTTTTTTCACTAGCGCATGAACAGAAAAAGGAAATCTATGATTGTCTTGAACAGGAAAAGATACTGTCTCAAGATTAGAAATGCCAGAAGAATTTTAATACCTAATTTAAAGCATTATTTTAACATTGTATATAAAAATACTCTTAATTATAAACCACTAATATAAATGGCACTGATTTTTCTATTATACATTAATTGTTCTAAACTGCTGGGATACTAAACAATTAACTAACAGACCTGGTATTGAACTAATGTGACATTGTAAGACAATAAAATCCAGATCAAACCAAATGAAAACGGAACAAAAAAAATCAACACGTTTTTATTAACAGAGATTTCCATGCCATTGTAGTGGGGCATCATGGGATGGCCAGTGCGTCATTGCTGATCTCATGACTGAGTTGAATCTGAAGGTCACTTAGCTTCCTCTTCAGGATGGCCAGACTAGAGAACAGAATGGTTTCAGGTTTTAGCGTTCCAATGGATTCCACATTGAAAAAAAACTTGTTAGGTTTGCCGTAGAGATCAAAAGGTGCTTCAACTGTAGAAAATAAAGAACATTGAATTATGCATTTTGAACAAATATTTTAGTCATTGTCTTATAAGCATATTTTTTTTACCACCCACCTTTTGGGGGGGGGGGGGGGGGTAAGGTAGTTGCCTGTAAAGAAACAGTGATTCTCTAAGTATTTTATTTCTTCACATGTAAATAGAATCATTAAACTGACTCTTAAAATCTTTTCTTTTGGTGGTTCTTCTTTTTATGTTGTTGATATACTACCAATACTAATTATTATTATTGAATTTATATAGCACCATTAACAAACAAATGAAGGCTTAAAGAGCTTTAAAAACATATTAAGCATAAAACAGATCTAAAAGTAAAAAGACAAGGAGATGGGTGCCCCAAAGCAATAAGACTACAGCAGTTTTTCTCAGCATTATTATAGCTGTGAAATGAACTTGAATATATTAACAACTGTTTTACTTACTCTGATCCTCTGGAAGTTCTGTGTATTCACTCTTTGGCCTAAATTAGAATATAAAAGGAGAAATGTAAGTGTCCCAGTAAATATAACTTTTAAAAAGTGTTCTATTTAACTCAATTTGTAGTTAAATTAATGAATAACTAATTACAGTTTTGTATTTGCTTTGTCATGCTAATTATGCTTCTATTTAATATATATCAAAATAGTCGCAAAACAAGTTAGAGAAATGTAGGGGTAGATTTCATGCTATCTTGCCAGCTAGAATGCCATTTTACATAATTGTGGCTTTGAAACGGAAGGTATTTTCAGACTTGATAGTGCACAGAAAGTCTAATATAATCAATCTAAGTCTTTTATAATCAATCTAAGTCCCTACAATGGATAAAGGTGTATGTATCACTATATGTGTATCAGACCACACATACATTCTAGTATCAATCAGTTTAAAATGTCTTTCTAAAATTTAAAAAGGACATAAAAATAAAATAATCAATATAAAATTTCTTCAATTGTGCTATATTGTTATTTTTTCAATCATTTACAAAAATGTTTACATAAATCAAATAACTATTTTAAAAAATGATGAAATTTAAAAACAAGTTCAAATAAAAGAAATAATAATTAAGCTTTAGCACAATGCAACTTATTTAACAAAATCTATTTTCTTGACTTATAATTGACTAGCTGATGCTGTACTTGTCTAAGACAGGTTTAAAATCTTGATTTGCATGTTGACATTTTTTTAATGCTGTATACCATTTCTATCTGCTTAATCTAATAATTCAATACTTATGAAAGTCATGAATTGAAGCAATGTATAAAACTATAAATGGTCATGATGTCTTGATATCTTATCAACCAAAAAATGTGGGGTTTGTAATGAGACAACAGAGGCAGATAAAACTCACCACTCCTCTGGCTTGGGATATGTTGTGTGCCTGAGAGCATTGTCTGGGTCATATTCAAAAGACACTCCTGCTGTTGGATTCCACTTGGCATGTTCTTTGGCAAATCCTTTTCTAGCATAGGCTCTGATCTTCAACTCCTGGCCTTTACGGAGCTTTGCAATGAGAATATCTTTGAAACAAAAATGTATTAAAAAAAATGTTCTTAATTTAGTTCAAATGCTTAAAGAACAGCTAGAAGTATACTAGCTTGCAAATTAAAAAGGATAAGTTCAATTTTTTTTATCATTCTCATATGAGAAAGTTTGATTACATACCATCAGTCTCCTGATCATACTCATTGGCTTCTTGACGGGATTTAGATGTAACCTAAGAAAAAAAGCATATTCATTAGTTGGATTAAATGCTATAACTACATGTGGTGAACCAAAGTATAGATAAACTTTGTTATTGTTAATCTACAACTGTTGTGTATGGCATCTGCAATCCGGGATCCTTCTTTTATGCTTGCTCTTCGGATAGCAAATGGCATACATAACAATAGTAGAAAGAAGGGTGAAAATGCAACGGCGCCTGGTGATTACACATGCCCAACATGTGACCCCAGCTGTGTATCAAGGATTGGCCTCTTTAGTCACATACAAAGTTGAGAGAGAAAGGTCATCTCTCAAGACAAAAATTGTATTGTTAATCAACTTTATGTAAAGTTTTAATAAGTTTAACTTAAAAAAAAAAAAAAAATAATAATATGAAATTAACAAACTTGATTTTTCAAATCATTCAGATTATTCTTTCTGGAGACTGGAATTGAAAATCAAAGGTTCTCCTAAGTCAAACCAGTTCTACTAATAAGGATATGAATATCTAATACTTTTATACTAATGTTTTAGCTTTAATATACAGTGTAGAAACTTAGGACCTAATGTGTAATTTACAGTTTCAGACTCTAGTAAAGATGTGGGGAGATTCATTGATCCAAAGAATTGAGAAACCCTCACGGGGGCAGAAAAGACAATTTGACATCATTAGCAAAAAAATAGTTTTAACACCAAAAGAAGTTCCTAAACTATTTCACATGTGTCGCAGCTGTATCCTTTCTTTAATTCCTCTGTGCCAGATAGAGCAGGTAAATTATTCAATTTAAATTATTAGTTGTTGTTTTTTTATAACTTTCAGAATAATTGGCTATATTTTATTACCACAATGAGTTCTTATTTCTTACTTTATCATTCTCTTGTATATAATATCCACAGTATAAAATCTAAATATCAATAAGCTTAAAAACAAATAAGGATGAAATATACATGTAGAATGTTATACGAGTAAGTCATTCTTTATGCTTTGACCATGGTTGTTGGTCACTTTTTTTTACTGAGTTGGTTACCCGAAAATTGCTTGCCACCTTTGAAAGTTTTTTTGGTTGAGAATGCATAGGATTTAAGTCATATGCCAGCAATAAATACAATCATTAGTTTTACACACAATTTTCAGACTAGAAAATGAATCATAAGAGTATAAAGGTTTAAATAAATGTCAAATAAGTAAATCTGGATGGCTGCCTGCCTGTGGTATGCTATCTGGACTGTCGTACAGTGGTTTGAACACTGCCAGATGCCATCACCAGTTGTCTTGCAGGAGGTTTGGGCTAGGATGTAATTATCTTCAAATTATGAGAGAACATCTGAACTATGTCACACATTAGTTCCAAAACAAAAAAAGAAATATTATTTCACCTTTTTTTTAAAACTATTTTTAAATGTCTTTTTTTATTAACCTTATTCTCAACATTTTTTTCTTCTGTTTGTAGACCTCATCTCAACTGCCGTTGCCATTAATTTTGAGAAACAATGTGTTAAAACTGAAACTGGATGATTTTAGAATAAATCCTTTGAAGGTGCAAGCACAAAACCTTCAGACCAACAGTTATTTGGCAAATTATATCCATTCTGGACAAGAAGTAGAAATAAAGGTGCAGAATACAGAGTCAGACTCTTGCATAGGTCAGTTTAATTTTATGTAGCAGAGATTTTCTTTGTCATAAAAAATTTTTTTTGATAAGTTTAGTGACAGTAGCAGTAGCAGAATCAATTTAAATATCAAATTTAATAGAAAAACTACTAGCCCACAAGGAGAAGAAAAATTAATATAAAGTTAAATTTAGAGTGAATATTCTGTCCTTTCAGTTACCCCACACTATCTAAAATTGAAAAATTACTAATACATAAATTATGTATGCAAATTTAGAAAGTTTATCTTTTTGAGCTATTAAAAAAGTCACTACAACTATTCACTTTTAGTATTATCACCATAATTTCCCAAAACTATATGCCTAATTTTTAACTATTTTCCTTATTCTAGGGACATACTATACTTCATCTAACAAGCTAGCAATATTTAAAGATCAAGGCCTAGACTGCTGTGTATTAGATCCTGTCATACCACTGAATGAAATCCTGAGAGTTCTCAGAAGAACAAACCAAACTTTGACAGAAAATTTCACTTGGAAGGTGAAAACTTTAAAAATGATGATGATTATTATTATAGCTTTCAGCATGCACAGAGCGCTGTCTCATTTTGTGGACCAGAGGAGGAAGGGGTATCGGGGAAAAGGTTTTCTGTGCTGTCTTAAGGCGCTGAGTAAACACAACTCTGCTCGAGTCGGGTGTCAAACCTTAATAGGTAGCCAAGCCAAATTCAAGCGTACTAAGCCTCTCGACCAAGCTTCCCACATATAGCAAAAGTATAAAAAAAATTTTTAGAAAGAAAGAAATTTTTTTAAAATTATTATTGATAATGAAATATAGAATTACAGTCCACAGATGGAATTTAAAAAATGTGTGTAAACCTTAAAAAAAAAACACCTTTTAAAATCTAACCTGAAGTGCAAATTTACCACTGTAGTCTACATTAAATATATTCTTGAAAAAAAACAAAACATTTTTAGAAATATTGCCAAACTTAATTACACGGCACATGAAAATAAAATATTTCATACACAGGAGTATGGTTTGAAATAAAAATGTTTCCTCCCCAAGGTTGTTGAGGCAGTGATACATTACATCATGGCTAATTCCAAAGGTCATCACATACTTCAGCCCACCATGATTAAAGTCACCAAGCTCTATCCTAAGGTAATTGTTGAAAGTTTCGACACTGAATTAGACCAAGTCAAACAAAAGCCACCTGAATTAGAAACAGGATTTTTTTACACTGAAAAAACAGCTATTTGGTTCTTGGGTAAGTGCAGGCAAAAACCAAATATTTTCGTCAAAAATAAATTTTGCCCATCAAAGTGTCAGATATTTCTTTTCTTAAGTTTAATACAAATGTTAAATGATTTTCTTTTCTTTCATGCAAATTAATGTTCACAAATTTTTTTTAAATGAAAATTATTAAAAATAAAATGATATCCTATGCCCCACAGTCTTGGTTTATTCATCAAGTTTCTTTGTTTTATGTTTTTTTTTTCAGGTTTTATATTAAAAGAAATGTTGCCATTGATAGCTTCAAGGCAAACTAAACAAACTCTGGAAAAATTGGTGACAATGTGTTTTCAGCCAGACCCTCACAAGCGCTGTTCTGCAACATTCGCCAAAAATTTTGTAAAACAAAATAAGCCTGAAGCCAGTTGAGAACATTTAGCTGTTCAATGAAGCTGTCTGGCGGACCACTTATCAATTGATTCTTCTAATGTATGCCATTTAAAAAATAAATAATACTTTAGCTACAAATAACTTTTGGAAACAAAAAAGTGAACATAAATTATTTCTCAATCCTTTAGCAACTGTCTAATCCAAGTAGACAAAAAAATTTAAATATTTCAGTAAAGTTCAACATGCTCAATTTTTTTTAATCACAAAAAAATATTTTTATAGTCTTTTTTTATATATATCAAAGGTATGTATAAACAGAAAGCCATAACCAACTCAAAGGACTTTTCTTTTTTTCTTATTTTTAAGTTCCATGGTACTTTATTAACACCATCTCATACTCAATGACAACTGAACAGTGTACAAAGGTATCACTGAAACACTGACTGCACAATAACTGAATTGAACTTTATTATTTCTACCCTTAAATAGGTTTTACTTTTCAAAAGAAGAAACACCAGGGTCCTATTCCCAGTAGTCATTTGAGAAGGCCACCAGGTCATATCCTAGGCTATCCACATACCATGTGGGTATTCACAACATTGCATTCACTCTTCACTCTTGATCATCTGCAGTTTGCAGGCACTCGTGACCACCCCCTCCCCAAGCCATCAGTACATTTCTAACAATAGAGATAAATCAACACTGCACATTTTAATGTCTAATAACTTAATTTGTAAATTTTTAGATTAGATTCAGTATTTCCACCTATATTTTTTTTTAGGTTGATCTTCTCAAGCCTTCTAAATAACTATCTTCCACAAGCTCTATTAATCTCACCCTAACCCACATACACATTCAGTTTTGTTTTCTATTAGCTTATCATAAAATCAATTAAAATATGATAAAATGTAAGTTCTATCATCATTTACTAATTGAGTACCATGCCCTTACAGAAAAAAAAAAGATTTTTAATAACAAAATTTCCTAGGTGATCATTAAAACAAAAAACAACCAATCAGAAACAGAGGACACATTTCATTTTTTTTTTTCTAATTTCATTATGCTTATTGATGTTAGTTTTTATTTTTAAGCTAAAAAACAAAACAGCAAAATATTATTATTATTAATAAGCTCAGCGTTTTGTTATTTAGCATAGTTCTTGACATTGATTGCCAAGTTTCTAGAATTCTTTCAAACAAATAAAGATAATAATAACTGCTTCACTAAAGCATATTACAATCAGCACTTCTTGTTTTTAGAATAGGCTACAACTGTCAGGGATCAAGCTGGATAAGACAAAGTAAAGCTAATGCAGGCTCACAAATAATGAACATTTATACTCACTGGAATGACTTTAGGATTACTGGGTATCATGTCAGCACTTGTGACATGGCGTGTTTGATCATCTGTACATTTCACATCCAATGTGAACTCAACAGAACAGTTATTGCAAAATTCTTCACAAGTGCAGTCCTGGTCAAGAAAAGTTGTTATAAAAATGAAAGCACAAAAGGAAGAGTATTTGTAATGGTGTGTTTAATAATTATTTAAATAACAATTAGATGCCATCAAAAATAGAAATAGAGTATTTTTAATGGTGTTGATATAACTTTAATAATTATTAAAATCAAAATTTAAAAATTGTAATTTTGCTTTCAAAAAAATATTTTAACAAACTAATCCTACTAGTGCATTTAAGTTGCAAATTAGTGAATTTGGAACTTTTTTTTTTTATAATGGTTCTATAAAAATGTCAATATGTGAGATAGCTGACAGTGACAAATTGGGTGCTACTCAAATATCCATTTAATAAAACTGAAGCTACATAAGAAGAGAAAACAAAAACTAACTCTAGAATACTGCATGGATTCAACAACTTCCTCACTGGTTAAAGGGATTAACCCAAGTCTGTGAGATATGAACTCATCAAATAACACTGTTGAGTTTGCTTCAATCTGGACCCAATCAATGGCTGAAGAATAGTCAAATAAGTATTAAAAGCATTTATATTATACAATTAAATATATTAAATAGTAAGAGCTGGTAGCAATGTGTTGATGTAAATGTTGTATATTTAATCCAGATGACATAATATGGTAAAAGTTAAGTTCCCCTTTCAGACCATGTCATCTATAAGGCTGTTTATGTAAAGGTCATCTGCTTCTGTGGCCTATGGTTAATAAGGGTATCATGTGGCCAGCACAATGACAAACCGCCTTTACTTTTCCCCAACTTATGTCAGGTACCATTTAGAGCTGGGTGGACTCAGAAGTCCAGAAATTTAAAATCCACCAGGATTTGAACCCAGAACCCCAGTCCAGAAACCAAGCACTTTAACGTTCTGCCACTGCACCTCTGACAAATGTTGGTGTTTCAGATTAAAAGGAAAAGAGGAAAGCTGAGTATAATGCGTCAATAAGTCTAATCTACCCATGTCCTGAATGGTACAGAATGTCATTGTGTTTTCAAAGCAAAGCTCTGACTCCACAGCATCTCTGTGCTCCTTACTAGGATGCATTCCACAGCAATCTTAGATTAAATATATATCTTCGAATAGGTAAGAAAAATTTCTGTATATTATTTAAACAATTGATATTATAATAATAAAGTTCTGCCTTCCAGTCCAATTTGTAAGGATCATAATAGTAGGACAGGAAAACAAGGCCTTTACATTCTCCTTCTACACATCTATTTTGATTCCTATGCAACTACGTGTGACTTACCCATTGTAGGTACCTCAGCTATACAAACTCGCCTAATTGTATTCGCCACACTGAGAAAAAAAAATGATACAAGATCTTTATAAATCTAGATGTTATGATAATTTTTATAACAGTAAATCGAAGTAGGCCTAGATCTACTAGACTTTTATGTTTTCATTTAGCTTTATAAATAAATTAATAAACATTAAGTATAATTTTGGTCTAAAAGTTAGCTTAAACTTTAATACTCTAATGATATAATGTACCATATTTTCATGCATATAAACCTGCACAAGTGTATAACCCTTACCTTCACTAGTTTACCTATTTGATAATTTTGATTTGTAAAAAGTTCTCTTAATAAACCCTAAGCCCTAATGACCCTATGGCTAATGTTATTTGATTTAAGAATTTCATCAATATGTAGATTTATCTCATCAATCTAGATCTATAGGTACTTTGATAAACTGACCTAGATCCTTTTTTTTACCTCCCAAAAAATCTTTTTAATAACTTCTAAAAACAATTGCAAGGTTTCTTATTATTTTATTGTACGATGCAAGAAATTTGTCATTTATAATATAATTTTTAAAGCATTCAAATTCATGCATTTTAAAATGATTAATTGCCAGTGCTCTACAAAAACAAAAGGTTTTTTAAAAACTGTTTTTTTATGAAGTTTATGAAAATTATAGTCATTAAGTTTTAGCAAATATTATTCTGCGCAGTGCTATTTTCATTTACAATTAATACAAATTATCTATCTGATGCATATAAATAGCTATTTAAATATAGTATAATTATAATTAATTAAAATTAAACAAAATAAAATACATTACAGATCTCTGATTTGTTTTATTTGTGATGTTTGGGCTCATATAATGATAAAATCGCATTATATTTTTGTTGAATGCTTTTTTATTAATTCACTTTTTTCAAAGATTTTATTGCTGTGTCTTATTTTTTAAATTTATTTTAACAGAATACAAGTTAACTAAGTCTACTAAGTCCAAGTTACTAAGTAAATTTTTATCGAAGTACCTATCTAGATATTATTTATTTTATTTAATAAATTAAATAATCTTTTCTTTAAGTTTAAATTTGATCCACTTTAAATTCTTATACTTATTCATTCTTACCTTAGATCTGTATCTTCAATTAGGAATTTAATGTTTTCATCTGTCAACTGTGTAAGATTGACTGTAGGTTGATTGGCATATGGCATTGTTTAAGTTAAATAGATCTAGATTCTATATGAGTTAATATATATTATAAATATATATTTGAATATTATAAATTATAGCTCTAAATCATAAATAAATGCGATCTAGATTAATCTAGATCTAGAAAATCATCAGATTGAAACTTAAAATTTATAACAAATGTCTTTTCAAGTATAATTCAAGAACAATAACTCTTATACAATTTACGGTGAAAGCTTTAAAAATGTGCTTCGAAAACTTGAACATAAACTTTGCGTTTAATGTTGTATAGATCTATATTTAAGAGCTGAATCCTACTTTAAAACATTGATCTTGACATTTTCTTTTATATTTTTTTAGCGCTAGAGGAACATAGCTATAACAATTGCAAGTTAAAATCAGTGAATGGAGTTAAGGTTAAGTAATAATTGAGACTTTGATTAATAGTATCACCGTAACGACTGAACTAGCTCTAGATATATCAGAAGAAAACCGAAATGTCTTCGTTTACAGAGTCCAACTTAGTAAAAAAATTTACCGAATTAAACAATACACAGCAGAGTATTCAAACACTTTCATTGTGGCTTATTCACCATAAAAAGCACTCAAGAACAATAGTTCAAATATGGTACAGAGAACTGGAAAAAGGTAAGACTTCATGATCTAGATCTGGATATTCTAAAATCATAAAAAATCGACTAGAGTAACTTACGTTTATCGAACAAGTTAAGCTCAGTCGCCGACATTTTTTATGTTTGAATTTGTGTATCTCCGTAAAAATTAGACCTAGAAAAAAACTGATTGTATCTATAAACTCCTCATCCATTTTTCTTAAAAAGTAGACATGTTTTATTCTATTACTACTCAAAGTTAAATTTATATTTGATGTTAAAGTGGGTCAGGTCGATCATAATTATATCATCATTTCAAAAGCTTAAATTATCGAACACTGTTTTACCTTTATCTTATCTTATCGAACATATTAAGAACTTATCGAACACACGAGAAGTATGGTGTTTTAAAAGTGCTATAATCTTAAAATTTTGTGAAAAGTATGGTGTTTCAAAAGTGTTATAATCTATATTTTTTTTTATTTATATCATTTTCTTTTTACGCCATGTCAAGACAGACAGATTTTAGTCATTTTCACATGGTCCACGTCGAAGAAATCTATCACTGATCAGCTCTGCTTAGAAACTGACAGTGCTAAGCCCAGTAATGCATTACCGACACATTACCGTAGTACTTATTTAGGTCTAAGCTATTTTGAGATATAAGGCCATTAATAAATCCAGATATTATTTATTTGAGGGAGAGCCTTATAAGCTTTGGTAGCCAATAGATAATCCCGCCCTCCCCAAGTCATTGCAGGACACAACAGTTTTACTTGGTTGACCTAAAAACAAAACATACGGTACGCGGCCCTACGTAACTAGCCGCCGATCTAGCACACTCAGTGTATGTAACAGCCCAAAAGTCACTGCTAGATATTTTTTGATCTGGGCAGGGAAGGGGGGGTGCTGAAAAGCTATGGTAGCTTTTGAGCTGTGTTACCTATAGATGTAGATAGATCCGCCCTCCCTAAACCACCTGGTTGACAAAAAAAAACAACGTATTTTAGAGCACGCTTAGTATTTGTCACACACACACAAACAACATATCTATATATCTATCACGCCTAGTGTTTGTGACCTAATTAGCGGCTTGACAGTAGGTACTCGAATGATGGCTCCTCCCCCTTTCCCCTCAACATTGTTCTTACTACAACTTGAACAATGTTTTGGGGCTGTGTTGGTGGCCTGGTTTACACCTGTGTTTTGAGCTATCACTGACCATTTTTGTTGTTGTTGTGTGTTAGTCTGGTGGCTGCGCTTGGATTGAGTCTTGAAATTTACGTTGTTACTTTGCACTGAAAAAGTGTACATGTTGGAGAGTGGAATTGCGTAAGAAGAAAGCGCAGGGAAGGGGGTGTAGGCAGAATAAGAGAGTGGTTAAATGTGTTATTGTTATTTTTTTGAGTATTTGTGATGTTTCAAAGGAGTGTCTTTGTAGCGCATTATGAGCTTTATCATACTTTATGGTAATATATATATAATTTTATAGACCCTTCGCCACACGTCTAGATCGAGAAGCACAATTGACTATGTATTTGAGGCTGACGTCACATTTTAATGGTCGATCAATTATTGATGATCTCTTGATACAGTGTCTTGACTGTTTCCCCCCCCCCCCCTTTTTTTTTTACCTACCAAAGACATTTTTATTTCTAAATACCATATCTACATTCTATACCTCCCCCTTAGCCCTTTCATTTTATTAATATCTCTTCACATCAAGCACATGCACTAGGTATTTGTTTCTAACACATAATTCAGAAGTTAATAGAATGGGGCATCTGAAAAAAAAACACAACTGGATATATTCTACGTTTCATTGTTTCCGCGTTACCACAATGATGATGATAATAGCATCAAACTATATGTGTCATAAAATCAAGCTTTTAAAATGAGTACAATTAGTGCATATCGATGTAAATCTATTTACTTAGAAAAATATAGCACATTTACGGTAAACCACAAATAGCTGATACAAATTGTAACACATGAGTAATTTATATATGTACTTTGCATTACATTATTTAAAAAAATAACAATTAAAAATTATATAATTTAAATATTTTGTCTTCTTTGGGTTATATCCCTTTGATGTTTATTTTTAACATTAAAATGGTGTTCGATATCTTACGAAGCTGAGATTGCTTATATAAAAACTGCTACTATCGAACACCCCCTATTTAAACCTCAATTTTCATGTTTGGGTAGCAAAGGACACTTTCAACAAATAGTTGCAAATTATTTCTCAGCCTAATTAGAAGCATATTATATAGGTTTTGTTTAGCTGAAGCATCATTGGCATTAAAAAATATCCTTAACCAGAGACTCACTTCACTCTTCCCAAGAGGTCAAAAAAAGTGAAATTTTTATACCAATATTACCAATGCACCTTGAATATAAGTAAAAAAATTATCCTCGGGTGAAAATGAAACTAAATATAACTTAACCATAAAGAAATGGACGATGCACAATATGAATGGACTAGTTTCTTCATAAGCATCGAAATAATGAGAGTTTTAAAAAATACAATGGGGTGTTCGATAAGTACCTTAATATGAACGTGTTCGATAGACGTAAGTTACTCTAGACTGAGACTGAGTTAGTGAATAGACTCTAGATCTAAATCTAAATAGTAAATTATAAAATTATAAATAGTCTAAATCATCAATTAATATAATGATAAATTAAATAATAATGATAGATAGATCTTTATATCAATATCATAGATCTATATAGTATATCAATATAGATATGTCTATGTCATAGTCATATGATTTTATGATCATAAATCATGCTAATTTAATTAAAGGGAAACTCCGATTGTTTTGACAATTTTTGATATAATATGTGTTTTGATTTACAGATAATGAGTATATGATTCTTTTTTTTCTTCTTTGCAATAATAACTTAGTAATTGATGTTTTTCCGACGTAATTTTCCTGCGCATCCAAAACAGTCAGACCTTCACCGGGTTTCTATGTGACGTCACAAAGATGTTTTAATCTATTGACTTATTGTATAACAGTAGACCATACAGCAAAGTTTATATTCTCGTAAAAGAAATATATCTTGGTCTATGCAGTTAGATATAGGATCTTGCAAAGAAAAAATGCGTATTAAAAGTAGATTTACATGCTTGGCTAACCACGGCAGTGTGTATTTTCTCACCAGACCACTCAACACACAACAAACACTATCGCTTGGTTGTCTTGTCATGACCGACTACACATAGTCTCGACCAGTTTGTTCAAATCAGTCAGACACACGATCTATTTACTTCTTGGGACAGAGAGAGGCTTAGATGAAAATGCCTTTTTTTCTCGAGTTGATTATCCTAATGCTTTTAGATCTATCTATACATGTATATATATATATATAAATATCATAGCTCTGGACTAGGCCGTCACTAAGCCTAACAGCTATTGTAAGAATGAAGCGATACGATTGGTTAAATCTAGTTTCTCTTTCAGTGTTGTTTAGGGAAGTGACGTATGAACTAGCTTAAAACAAAATCACATAGAACCCCATTTTTTTTTTAGATGTCAAGAATTCACTGACTAATTTATTAAATATAAATATTTCTAAGCATTTAAATAAAAAATGGTAAAATGTTTACTATTACAACTTTTTACGCAGAATTTAAATATGTCAATAACTAAAATTTGAAAAACCATCGGAGTTTCCCTTTAAAGTGAAAGTCTAGATAAACTCTAAAGGTAGGTTACTTTGGTAAAAATTCAAGTACAATGTATTGTAATGAAACTAACATTAACATAGTTAGATCTATTGAGCTTTTTGGACAAATTTTTTTGATACCTCATACATGTTTCTAAGTTAACTAGAACAGAAGTTATGACAAGTTTAGTGTTGAAAAATTTGCTTAATATTATAATTATAATATAAATTTAATTTATAGATCTATAAAAAAAAATTTCGTGACAGAAACAAGAAATTTTACAATCAAAATGCTTTTATAACTTTTTAACTCTGCGAAATTAGTGAATTTTCATCAGCAATGCATGAATCTCTTCTGATATATTTTTTTTTAAATATATATTTTTTTTAAATGTGTTAGTAACAGAATTTTAATTTATTTTTTAAAATTTAAAGTGGGGTTACATGTCGAAAAGAAATGATCGCCAAAGAAGTACTTTTTCACACTTGAAAGACTTTAACTTTTGAACCATAAGAGATAATTGAATACAATTTTCAACAGAAATGCCTGATCATCTGTTGATACTTAATTTTTTTTAAACCATAGATATAAGAGTTTAAAGGAATTATTTTTTTTTACGTTCAGAACTCAGAAAAAACTACAAAAAAAGTAGTACTTTTACATGATTAAAAGGCTTTAACTTCTTAACTTTATAGATATATGAATACAATTTTAAACATAATTGCAGGAATTAGTATGGTTCATTTTTTTTTTATTTTGAAACTTGAGTTAGAAGGTAACAAAAATAATGAAAATATCAGCTTTTGGACAATAAAAATGAATACTTTTAATTTGTGGCTTTCCATTTCTATGGATATTTATAATGATTTTTAATGGTGAAATTCTTGTCTGAAGGTGTTGCCTGTTGGAGATCTTAACAATCTATCTCTGGACATTTTTTTTCTATGATAACAACAATTAGCAGTCAGCTGTGTATAAAATTTGCATACAATGTAGTTTCATTGTTGTTTTTTTTTAATTATTAAAACATTTTCATCAAATCTTTAATAGCTATTACATTTCAAGAAAAAGTACAAAGAAAAGAAAATGATATACTTACTCTGTCTCTCTCTATTACACAATTTAATTCGATCTACAGAATTTATAACCTCAATCCCTAGATGATTTGTAACACTTGATTAAAAAATTGATGGTGTTTGAAATATTTTTATACAAAGCTGAAAAGTTAAAGAAAGAACACTCATAAATGTAGGACTATTTATAAGGTGTAGTGTGTTGGGGGGGGAAGAAATAAGTAATATTGGTAATCAATTTCGAAAAATGCATTTTGGAGGGGTAGCATTACAAAGCGAGTCGTGCCAATTAGATGTAACAGATGCTAAAATTCAAGTATTTACAGCCATTTTTACAAAGCTTATATCAACTTGCTCTGTTTGTCCGTCTCAATGATAAAAAAGTTTGTACACAACATTTCTCCCACACCCACCTCGGATTGCTGAAAAGTCACACAATTATTTCATTTACCTGACAATACAAGAATCAATTTAAAAAATTAACCAATTAGTTAATCTCTGTGGCATTTTACGTCTCGAGAGACGATCTTTTCCCTTTGCAACTTCTTGTGTGACTAAAGAGGCCAATCCTTAATACACAGCTGCGATCGCAGGTTGGGCATATATAGTCACCAGGCGCCGTTGCATTTTCACCCTACCCTTTGCTTCTGTTGTTTATGACATCTGCAATCTTTGACCCTTCCTTTATGCTCTCTCTCCATGAGGATCTGTCCAGTGCTACCTCTTCCCAGTTGCCAGTGTCGATTTTGAAGAGCTTCATGTCGTGTTTGCATACATTTGTATAACGTAATAGTGGGCGACCAGCGGCTCTCCTGCCTTCTATTAGATCGCCATACAGGATGTCCTGTGGAAGTCGACCTTCTGGCATTCTACGAACGTGGCCAAGCCAGCCAAGGAGTCTGCTGCTGATAACAGAGCGGATGTCCTGGTACCCTGCTCTTTGTAGCACTTCCTCATTGGTTATCTTATCTTGCCACCTTATTTTAAAGATCCGCCTTAGGCATCGGAGGTGGAAAACATTCACCTTTTTTTCCTGCCATGAGTAGGTTGACCATGTTTCACTTCCGTGCAGCAAGGTGCTCAACACACAGGTCCGATAGACTAGGGCTTTAGTCAGCAATATGTTGTCTCAGACTCTTTTCTGCAGCCGTGACATGGTGGCCATTGCCTTGGCTATCCTGTTGTTTATGTCTTTATCCAGTAGAGTGTTGTTGGATATGATGGAGCCAAGGTAACAAAAGTGATCAACAATTTCTAGTGGTTGGCCATTAATGCTTACTTGAGGTGCAGTGTTTGTGTTTTGGACAAGTATCTTAGTTTTGCTTTGACTGATGTTTAAGCCGAACTTCTGACAAGCAGCAGATAATTTGTCAACCAGGCACTGTAGCTGAATATCAGAATCAGCCACAATAGCTGCATCATCAGCATACAGGAGTTCCCTGACGAGTAGCTTCCTAACCTTGGTTTTTGCCCGCAGCCTTGATACATCAAATAGTTTTCCAGAGGATCTTGTATGGATCTTGTTTATGTCGTTGTACGCATAATGCAGTAGACAGGAGAAGAATATGCCAAACAGAGTAGGTGCGAGCACACATCCCTGCTTGACACCACTGCAAACCTCAAAAGGTGCTGATTGGGCTCCATTGAATTTGACAGTGCATTTAGTTTCCTCGTGAAAACACTCAATGAACTGCAGTAGTTTGGGAGGGCAACCTATTTTCCTTAGGAGTTTGAAAAGGCCACTTCTGCTGACCATGTCAAAAGCTTTAGTCAGATCAACAAAAACGATGTAAAGGGGTCTGTCTCTCTCTCTCTCAATTTCTCCTGCAGTAGTCGTAGAGAAGATATCATGTCTACAGTGGATCTACCACTCCTGAATCCACACTGAGACTCTGGGTAGACTCTAGAAGCTATCACTTGCAGCCTGGATAGTGCCACTCTAGCAAAGATCTTGCCCACTATACTGAGGAGAGAGATACCCCTGTAATTGTTGCAGTCACTCCGATCCCCTTTGTTCTTGTATATTGTGACTATAGTTGCGTCACGCATGTCCTGTGGGACATGACCTGTTTCCCAACAGCGGCAGATGAGAATATAGAGTTCAGGGAGCAGGAGTGATTCGTTGACTTTCACTACTTCCACTGGGATACCATCACTCCCAGGAGATTTTCTATTTTTTATGCAGTTAATTGCTTTTTTAACATTTTTACAAAGCTTATATCAACTTGCTCTGTTTGTCCGTTTCAATGATAAAAAAGTTTGTACACAACATTTCTCCCACACCCACCTCGGATTGCTGAAAAGTCACACAATTATTTCATTTACCTGACAATACAAGAATCAATTTAAAAAATTAACCAATTAGTTAATCAACTATTGGTAATTAATTATTTTTGTTTGGTATCTTGAACAAGGGAAAGAAATCATACTTGACAGATGTGGTGTTGAATTAGTCCCCTTTAGGATTCTTCAACCCTGAGTGAACTTTTTTTTATACATTTAAAAAAATATAAATGATCATGTAAACATTCACCAGGATGCCCCTTATTCCCTCCCCTTTTCACAACTGGTCCAGACAAGTGATAGGTTTCTATCGCTTTGAGAAAGCTAAAAGCTAAACAAACAAAAATATTTCTAATTGCTCAAATTTATTATATCTAGGTCAATCATGCATGACTGGTTCAAACTAATGGATACAGTTACACTTTTAAAGTTACTTTTAATTTTTTTTAAATTTTTTTTTTCTTGTTAGTTTAAAATTTCCCATTTAACTTTTCATATGTTATTTCAGTTATCAAGTAAGGTTTTAACTGTTTAACCTATATCTACATCTAAAAAAAAATTCAACTATAAAAATAGATATGCTGGCATGTATCTCATAGGTTAAAATTAAACTATAGCTGACCAAAAAAATCAACAATTATGCTGTTTTATCATGCAGCTAAAGATTGCCTATTTCCTATCTTAACTTGGAACTCAAAGATAATGCATTGTTAAAATTACTTTATTTTGTTTATGAGTTAAGTTTATTATTTTATGGTATATGGCTGTTATAATTTGACTTTTCTAAGGAAAATTGCACTGTCTTAGTAGCTGGGGAATTAATTGAAATAGACCAAATTTTTAAGCACCTTGGTACTGCCTTAGATGATACATTTTATATCCCTGCAAATACAGATTATTTTAGAAAAATACAACAAAAATTAAGACCGGTACTAAGTATAATGTCCTCATTTAATTTTGCCAGTCTTTATCTGGTTTGGCAATCTGATGATTAAAAATCATAAATGCTGCCTGTTAGGTAATTGGAAACAAACCCCACTTGGGCTCCTATTTGAGAAAAACATTCTTAGTTAAACAATAAAAAAATACTTTCAAAAAGACACAATTTCTTTGACCATCATAGAGAAGATACAAGTTATAAATCACAAAAGCAAATAAACAAGTAAAAGTAAATTCCTCACATTAAATTATATATTTTCATCTGACACAGAATGCAGCAAACACATTGAATATAAAACTAATGTTATCGCCAAGATGCTTCATATAGTATGCCCAATATCACAAACTTAAGAAGGCTTAAAATAAGTGCTTAGCTGAAGGCTACTTATGTTCTTCTAGGGAAGGTTAAACTTAAAAAAATGTCATGCCTATAAACTTTGAACCCATCAATGTCATGACTTTCTCATTGTGAAATGAAACAATGAGAAAAGTAAAATGTAAAAAAAAATGAATCTTATACAGTACCATTGCTTAGGGTTCATACAAAACTCAGAAATAAAAGTGTATTAGCAGAAAAATTAAACATGAACTGACAATCCAGTAAAGTTACTCTTGTGTGATTGTGACTTAGAGAACTGCCTATTTATTGACTTCACCTACTGTTAAAATTAGATTTTAGTATCTAAATGTAGTGATGGAGGTCAACTGATAAAGAGTCAGAATAGATTATAGTATCTGAATTCTGCAAATTCTACTAACTTGAACAAAGTTGTATTAAAGCTAGGTTACGAAGACAGTTGGTGTGAAAACTCAAAATCAGCCCCTGAAGTGGTCTGCTCAGTCAGATAAAAAGGCAGGTTTCAATATTTTTAGAAAGAATATCAGAAAATATAAACTACAAACAATCAACAATTACAACCCTATCTCCTTCAATACAAAAAGAAGAGTTATGCGTTTGTTGAGAGTATTGCGATACTGTTGTATTAATTGCTTGACTAATGAGTTGATACTATAGGATACAGAGATTTATTAATGTTATTATTATTATATTGTTTATATTTATATGTATTCAATGAACTGATAGTTATGAAGATATATTTAAATGTGAACCTGGCCTAACTGATGTTATTGAATGATAAAAATCTAATTGATTTAATTGTTTCATATAGAACCAATTTCTCATTCAAAGCCTCAACAAAGAAACTTGTCCCTTTACTTCACTTTTCTGTTACCAGAATCTTGCACTACACTCCATGTGTATAATATGAAACACTACTTATTAAATAATTTATTTATTATTATATTCGACTTATATGCATACTTAATAGATTTTTTCTCCTTTAAAAAAATAAATTTAACATTTTGTTAAAGATGTAAATAGCTAGTATGTCAGAAAGTACTTAATTTAGTAATACCAATTTTTTTTTAAGCAAAAAATATCATTTGCTTGTCTACACTGTTGTTTTTTTTACTATTAATAGTAATTAATTGTAAAAATGGTGTATTTTTATGGGAAAAAACTGCTTGCATTGTTGATTTAAAAAATTAAATTTTTCGATTTCAGAAAGAAAAAAAAGTAGCCCTTGCATCAGAACTTTGAAAGATCTAAAATATCGGATTTTCACTATCTTTTCTAGTTTATGAGATCTAATCAGGGCGGACAGACAGACAACACAAAACTAATAGAGGCTATTCCCCTTTTGGGGCAGCTAAAAATGTGAACAATAAATTCTTGTTGCTGCAGGTGTCTATATCTTACAATAAAGTCATTATCATGGCAAGATTACTCATCTCAATAACCAAACATTTTGTTAAATTTTTCAATATGTTTTAACGAATTATGTTTGTTTGTTTTTTATCACACTGGCATCCAAACGAATAAATTTTAATGTCAGTGTTTTTCTTTTGCTTTTTTTTTTTTTTTTTTTTTTTGTAGTCCAAGTGATTTTTTTACATTGTGTTAATTGATAAATGCTTTTCTTTGTTGTTGGTAAAATTTTATTCTAAATATATTAATATTAAAAGCTTAATAGATATTATATAAACTTGTGTTAGGATAAGTTTAAAAGTGAAATGCCTTATACACCTTCTATCAACTCTAATGGTTTTGAGAGCCACCCCAGTACGATCAAGACATCATGTTTATGTTATCCCCATTGTTTAATTATGAATTACAACTAGAAACTATGAAAAATGTCCTTTTTTAATTTAATATCTTTTTTTTTTTTATATTGTATTTAATATTGCATTAAATTTTTTTCTAGACATAAACAACATGCCAATACATATATTTTTTTAATAATAAATAGGTTAAATAATTTTAGACTGAGTTGACTTTACTAATTTGGAATATATGTCATCTGTTTATTGTTAAATGTTTTTTTGTTAAAATTACTGTTAATCTTTTTTAAATCTTCATTTCAAAAGCCAAACCCAGTAAACGTTTAACATTTGTCTACTTGGCCAATGATGTGATTCAAAACAGCAAAAGGAAGGGTCCAGAATTCAGCAAAGACTTTGCTCACATATTGCCAGATGCATTTACGCAGGCATCCAAGTAAGTTGAAACTAACTGCTGAATTTGACTTACACATTTAGCATTTTATCCATGTCTGTTAGCGACTGTGGATAAGGTCATTGTTTTGTGTGCAAAAAATATTTTTTGAACCCATTACAATTAACTAATACTTTTGTTTTTGTTACTTTTTTTCCAGAGAGGCTGATGATAAAATGAAAGCATCTCTTATTCGTGTCATAACCATCTGGAAAGAGCGTGGTGTTTATGATAAGTCCTTCATTAAAAAATTAAAGCAATGTGTTGGCATGGGTGAGTTCATTTTGTATCAAAAAAAAAAAATGTTTATCACAGAGTTCAGCATGTTCCTATAAAAATTTAACCTAAAATTTAAAAAAAAAAGAGCTTTCATGTGATGAAACTATAGCTTGAACTGAGTTGAAACCCAATATGTGGTATGAACAAACAGTGATGTTTCTCCAAATAATGTATTTAATATTATAGAATGAAATCTATTAAAATAACAATACAGCCACATTTATGCCAAAACTCTTCTGGTCTCCCATTTTACGTTTACTAACGTACATGCTTCAGAACATTTTCACTGTTCTCCAGGTAGTTCATTCAGAAATTTGAGCTATTTTTAGTAGGTGTGAACTGTTCTAGTAAGAACTTAGAAATTTAAGGATTTGATGACATCCTAGTAGTACTAGCTAAAAAAAAAAACTTCCACTGTAAACACATTGTTAATTGCCCTATCCTTCACTTGCTGTTTTACCATGTGAGACTAATGAAAATAAAATAAGATAATAGAGTTGATCAAAGAATTTTTACAAATCTAATAACACCTTCACCTATCCCAAACTCATGGTAGTTTCCAATGTCAGCTTCAGGAAAACTTCTTGTTTTGACCATATGGATGTTTGCCTGAAAGCGCTGCTGCACCATGATATAGTCAATCTGGTTGTGGTGTTCTCAGTTGGGACTGTGCCATGTGGTTATTTGCAACTCTTTGTGGCATCCTAATGTATTAGCCAGCAAGAAATCGTTGTATTTTGCAAATTCTAATTGTCACAGACCTTGGTTACCTTATCTTCCACATGTGCCTTTCCAGGTTTGGTAGGAGTCGTTTCCTATTTTAGCATTCCAGTCTCATTATCTGTTGGAGATTTATAAATTGAGTTTTTAAATTTTAAAAATCTTTATTGCAAATTATAATTGCAATTAAAAAGAGTAACATCAGTTGTAAATTACTAATTTTAGATACTCACCTAAGCAGAAGATTTAAAAAGTAAAGTAACTCCAACAGATAAAACAATAAATTATAACCTAAAAAATAAAAAAATATATAAAAAAAACAATATTATAAAATATCAGAAAGACACTAAAATGAAAATGAATTTCTAATTCACTGTATTTGGCCATTGAGCCAAGAGCGAGTTACAGAATTAGAATGGGAATTAGTGCAGTTTTAACTATTCTTAGTAACATAAAAGTCTTAATTTTTTAAGAGATGGCTATAGGTCAGTTGTAAATCTCTGAAATTTTTTAGAAAAAAAAATCAAATATCATACTTAAGTGCATTATCATTGAGAGTATTCTTTTCAATGCAAGTGTAACTTTTTGTTTTTGTAAACTGTGTTGAAAAATCAATTTTAGGTGCACCTCTGCTAACTTCAACATCAGCGACTTCAGTTACACAGCCAATTTCTAAGTCCACTGTGAAGCCAACTAAACAACCAGAAGTAGCAACCAAGTTAGGTAAGTGCTGTTGTCAGACATGTTTCCACCTTCTTCAAAGTTTTAAAGTTATATGATTAATAAAACATGTTCTTTTGTTTTTTGTTTTTTTAGAACCTAAGAAACTTAAAAAAAATGAGCCCGAGTATTCTTTACGTCAGGAAGTTGAAGCCATGGGTGTACAGTTACCACAAAATGTAGATGTAAGTTTTATAAGCTAGGCTTTAGTTTTGTTAAGTGAAAAAAAAACACATTTTCAAACAGTTTCCATTGACAGCCTTCCTGACATTCCATTTCATCAGAGAAAAAGGTTTGTGATTGGTTTTTATATTTTTACTTTTAGGCTGAAGATCTTGTGCAAAGATTATCTGATTTAGAAAATTCAGCTTCATGTGATGCTTCAGTCAGAGAAAGAATAGCAGCGCTGCCACCAGAAGTATCAGATATAAGTCATCTTGACAAAATTCAAGGTACATGCTAAAACATATTTAAAATTTATTTGTACATCAAATCTATACTAAGCCCTTTTTAAACCAGTGAGCTTCTTAAGGGAAAAAAATTTAAATCTTGTCCTAGTAAATGTGATATAGTAAAATTCTCCTTTCAGTCCATATAATCTATAGGGCAACGGTTAACAAGGATGTGCATCGATCAACCACCTTTACTTTTCCCCAGGTACGCATTAGAACTAGGTGGTAAATTAACAATCCCAGGATTCAAACCCGGACCCCTCAGTTCAGAAGTCAAGCACTAAAAATTTTGAAAAACAAAATAGCATCTACATTCTTAATAACAAATCAGTTGTAATCACATATTATATTACACAGAAACTTGTATAGGAGATTCGGCTGTGCATAATTTATCTTGTTTTAAAATGGTCAACATATATGTACATAAAATATGCATACATATTTTTTTTAAATAGGTTGTTTTTTTTTAGAGGACTATAAATAGCTTTTGTATCTGTGTCAAGCATAACTTCTAGTTGGCATTTAGTTAAAAATTTGTATTAAATCATTGTGACAGGTTAGCGAAAGTGACATGTGTTTGGCGTGTTTAATGTCTAGGGGATGATTATTTTTGAAATTATCACACACCAACCCGTCAGCATATAACTCAGGAACAGGCATGCAACGAGACAAGCAATGAAAGATAGATACAAAGTTAAAAATTGAAGAATATTTATTTACATAAATATTAACGTAGAAGAATAAAAAGGGGGAGGTTTTGCATCTATCTCTAATCAATACTATATTTAATCATCACTCTTGCACTTAATAAGAGAGTATGTCACTTTGTCTTCTGAACTTAGCTGGTTGTCTTGCTTGGGTCACAGCTGGCTGTGTCCTGGCTTGAGGTTCTGCAGCTGGAGGTGGCGCTCTAGCTGGTAGAGGGACGCCGGTGATACAGTTCTTGTGGAGTCTCAATTCAAAGTTCTGATATCTGTAGTGGGCACAGTAGGGCGGGTGGCCAGCTACCATGGGCACAAGGGTACTGCGGGCAGAGCTGATCTGCCAGGGGCAGTGTATCTAACAGGATAAGTCCAGTGAGTTGCGGAGGGCTTGGCGTAGCTATGACGTCTCGCACAAACTCTGGGTCTATAGGGACGTCATACCTAATAAGTTGACAGGTGGGCTGTCGAATAGGCAGGCAAGTAGAGCCGATAGCGCCAAGTAGTATAGTTGAGTAGATCCATGTAGGCGGGAGATGATACTCAATAGCAAATAGGCAGGAGTGCAGTGCTGAATAGCACTAAGTGCATAGGCAATAGGCAATTGATCCGATAAATAGGCAGTTGACTGGGCAGGCAATGCCAAATAAATAGAGGCAGGTGAGTGATCCGGTAAATAGGTAATAGGCAGACACTGAGGGAGGATGCGGATAAATAAAGACAAGTTAGGACATGTCTCTCATGCATCTTATCGATGCCCTCGACTGAGGTGCATTCGTCAGATTGGGAAAATTGCTTTTGAGTACAATGAGGAGATGATGAAAAATGGGATCTGGAAAACAGATGGCTGATAGTAGCAATATAAAAATGTACATAAAAGGGGAAATAATAATCTCAAATAAACAACACAAGTTGGAGGAGAAATGGGCGGTGGTCAGCGACCATGACGTTTTTTTTACATACAACCGTCGGCCGAGAACAATGGGGAGAGTGTCCGTTCAAGGGGCGCAACTCTTGTTATATTAAAAAAGAGTAAAGGGGAGATAATTCATATATCTTCTCTAAGCGCAGTGTTAGTGCGCTAGTAAAATTATCAAGGCGGTCAGCCGAGATAAAGGAAATAAAATAAGATGTACTAATATATACATGGTTGCATCAACGATCAATTGAGCAACACAGTTTAATAGATTAATGCAATGCATAAATAAATACATATGCCATGTTTATGCTTTCTACTTACGACAGTGAGAAATACACAATGCACTAATTAAATATAAATGAAATACTAAAATACACATGATAGTATCCAGTGAGAAATATACACAGAGTAATTAAGATGAAACTTGTGATTAGGTTTGGCTTACCACCAGGTATTCCTCTAAGAGTAAGAATAAGGGAAATAGTCTAGACTCAACTGTTCAACGAGAATGAGAAATAAAGAGGGTCTGGTTTGATTTGGATCTACTTTATAAAGTCCTGGGAGGGGCGGGCAGAAACAGGAAATGTCTTAGGCTTAAGATTATCTCTCACGTGGGTGAATTTGACAAGAGTCGCACCTTGGAGTGTCACGAGGCGTGTTGGCCCGAGTGATCTCTTTGATCAAAGAGAGATGTGGGGGGGGGGGGGAAGAAAGATAGACTTGCATTCCACCCAAGGTGGTGTCAACCGCGGCTGTCAGACATCCGGCGGGTAAGATCAAAGAGACTGTGCTTATCTTTACCCCAATCAAGGGGAGATAAGTGAAAAGCTGCCAAGGTGGTAGACTCAGTCTAGCCTGAAGAGGGAAAGGTGGGGTGGGTGATGAAATTGGGGATAGAACAGGGAAATAACTAAAATAAAATAAATAAATAATAGTGAATAATAATTGATGCTGTGATAAGTTTGAGTGATTCTGACAGCAAGCTTTTGACTTGTCACAATCATTAGCACTGGAACCTTTGTCCTCAGATAAACACATTGAACTCTATGAAAACACACACAAAACAATCTTAAACCTAAAATTTCAAACTCATTACAGTTGTTCCTTGATAATCTAACGGTTATGGGACTGGTGTTGGATTGTTGAAAACATCAGATTACCATTGATTAATTGTTGATCAAAGAATAAAGCCATATATGTCAAGAAAATTAAATTTATAATGCATAGTAATAAGATATTATCTTAGATTTACAGTGGTATAAAATAAACAAGAGAAGGAAGAAAAAAAATATGGATCTAAAAAATGCAAAAAAACTTCCTAAGCTTGAGGATATACTCTTGATTTAAGGGTTTTTCTCTTAATCTCTTAGTCTTGGATTTCACAAAATGTTCTATTTTCTCCTTTTTTTTTGTATGCCATAAACATAAACCAAAGAAATGGCACTGAGAGTATTACTAGGGGTCATACCTCTTAATTTGTCATTTTTCAGGCAGATAATATTTTATACTTACTTTTGCCTACCTTGCTTTCCATCAGGTAGCAAAAATACCTAAACATACAGCAGATAAACTGTCTAATAGTAATCAATGAAAGAGCAGAGTAGGCGCCACTTCAGACTACGAGTGTGTCCGATTAAAAGGACTATCAAGGGTCCACTATAATTTTAAATATCCAACTAGAATAGTATCTTTAAATAAAAAAATTTAAAGTCATTTTAAGCCACACTAGTCATCTGAATAAACATATCTCAACACTATGAATGAAGAGGACCTCGATTAGCTTTCTTTATCGATTCTTCTTTGACTCACAGCTCTCCTTGATATTTCTAGAAAATGCATTGTGACATTGCAAGAATTATCTGACCTATTTCTAGCTGTACTAGTCTTTACTAGAACACATAAATAATATCATACATTGTTCATTCAATACGTATGAGTGAATTTTTCAATTATTAATAATGTTCCCAGCCTGGACACTTGCACACCCTGCCTGACTACCTTGGCTTCTGACAAAATTAATTTGTAAAAAATATTTCAAGGAGCTCAATATATTTCTATTTGTAAGCAATAACATTTCACTGATACAAGTAGGGAATATAGTTGTTTTTTTAAGGCAAGTATGGATTTTATATTCATAAAAATGCCCTTAATTTTCTCAAATTATGCATACATAGCAATATTATTTTTAGTTCCAAAATAAATAAAACTAAAATACAAGTTAGTGATTTTTTATAAGAATGGATTGCATTCTTGTTTTCTCTGCTTGTCTGGCGAATTACATGTTTCAGTGACTATCATTTTATCATAACATACTTTTAAATATTTAGTTAGACATTTATTTGTGGAGACAAGCTGTGAAATTTAAGTAGATATGCGGGAAAAAAATTATAAATAACCAGCTTGAAGGTTGATTTGAAAGTTTCCTCAGTATAATTTTATATTGCCTATGTAAGGTGACATGAATTTTTTTCTTTTTAGGCTTCATTTCTGCCAGAATGGTTAACTAGACTAAACTAACAAGAAAAATATTTTTTAAAAATACTCAATGCACTATGATCCTATCACTTGTCTGGAGTAGTTGTGAAAGTGGCAGGGAAGAAGGGGGATTTTGGTGAATGATTGTTTTTTTTTAAATGCATTAAAAAAATTTACACTCAGGGCTCAAGATTCCTTAAAGGGACTAATTCATTTAATGTATACCACCATATCTGTAAAGTACGATTTCTTTTCCTTGTTCAAGATACCAAACAAAATAAGTAATTATCTATAGTTAATTAATTAACTAATTGCTTAATTTATTTTTAGTGTGTTGTCAGGTAAAAGAACTAATTGTGCAAAATTTCAGCTTAATCAGAGATTGGGTGTGGGAGAAATAATGTATACAAACTTTTTACCATACAAACAGACAGATTGAGTTTGGGTGTGGGAGAAATACTGTGTACTAGCTTCTTACCATACAGACAGAGTTGATATAAACTTTGTACAAAAAATGTTTTATGAACATCTAGAGAGCTTACATTAAATAACTGAGAAAATTCTGTTGTTAAATTATTGTAACATTTCATTAATTAAGGGCTGCCATATAACCTGATTTCAGACAGAGAATCAGCTGATCGACTATCTGAAAAAGTGGACGAAGCAGCACTGCTCCTCAATGAGTATAACCGACGTTTAGTTGCTGAGCTTGAAGAGAGGAAGAAAGTTGCAAGAATGCTTCGGTCTTTTATTTTATCCCAGCAACAACAGGTGAAAGAAAAAGAGAAAAGTCTGCAGGTATAAGTCATGTCTTGTTGCTATTAGAAATTATATGTTTATTTTCAGGCATGCAAATGTGTATTAATGTAGTAATTTGTTGATTTTTTTTCCCCCATAATTTTGTTATTCTTGTTGTACAGAAATATAATTTTTAAGCTTTTAATAAGAGTAGATTTTCAAGACAAATATTTAGACATGAACTTCACAGGATTTAAAACACAAAGAATGTGAAAAGACCTTTAATCTCCATCATTTTTCATTTAACAAATTCCTAACATCTCTGCATATATTTATTTACATATCTACATTTTTATAAGTACTGTGGTTGCATTTTAAAAGCTCTCAATCATTCAAACTGTTGGTTTTTAAAAAAGGGTTAGTTTTTTTTACAGATTTTTTTTTTTAATTACATTTTGACTTGATATTAAATTTGTACATATTAAAAACTTTGTCTTTTAATGGCAGAAGCAGCTACAATAAGCTCCATATTGTTATGGTTATATAGATCACAAAAAGCTATATATAGATAATGAGGTCCTATGAAGCTGGATCTGGTTACATTTGAATGTAGATTCATCTCCCATTGTTTCTGAATTTGCTTTATGTTAAATATACTGAATAGTAAAATTTAATTTAAAACTACAAACTTTCAATGACAAAGTTAAGCTACCACTGGTTTGAGCATGCAGGATTTATATTCTGCACATAGTTTTTGTTTGCTAAGAAATATTTTGTCTATAGCACATGATCATTTTTTAGTTATTTGATTTTTATACTACTTCAAAGTAATAATATTGATTCATTCATTATCTATGCATTTACTCAGGGACATATCAGCCATTCTCATTAAATTGTTTGATAAATGATAGAGGCCATTCACATTTTTAAAGTACGGTCCTGGAAAAGTATAAAAGCTATTTAGCTGTTAACAAGAAACATATTCTTGACTTTTTTTTTCTAGAGATAAATTTCACTAAATAAATTTAAGGGAAAAAAAAAAAAAAAGAACAATAAGAATTATTAGTTAGTACGATTAAGAGTTAAATAAATGTTTACCTTTAAAACCTATTGGTCAGAGAGGCAGAAAATGTAAAAATGTTCCTATTTTTATTGGTTCATGCAACAGATTCTTATGTTTCAAATATCCACTTCCATTATCTGGTGCCCAGGAGTGTTTTGTAGACTTTGAATTATTCTAAAAAAAACTCTCAGCCTTTGATTTGAAGGATGTCACAAAGTGTATCTTCTTTTAATGATAGAAAACTTTTTTTTTTGCACTTGAGTCAGTCCATTTGTTAGTGCTATATAAATAGTGGATTGTAGACTGCATTCAAAGCCTTTCTTTTTATTCAATAAGGGTGAATCATGCTTCAGTTTTATTTTGTGCAGTATGGAATGGTTTATGCTTTTATAGTTAGCTTTGAGTCACTATAGCTATGACCATCTAATAAAAATGACCCACATTATCATCTAACCCTAACTGGAAACATTTCAATCATATTTCTTCATTTATTCTTGGCATGCAAAGTTGTTTTGACCTTACCCTCTATTCATGAATTGATTTCATATTCCCTTCTATTAACATGGTTTGTTTTATAATAGTCACTTATTTTATTCTAACCTTATGGCAGTTTCCTTTATTTTCCCCATTTAGGGCCATCGCACTAAAGCACAGCGCAAAAGGGGGTCCCAGTCCAAAAAAGGTTGAGAATGGCTGAATTAAAAAATGCAATGTGCAGTTTAGACTTGCAACATAACCAATAGTAACATGTAGGGGGGAAAAATATTTTTTTGTGCAACAGTTCCTCTCTATTACTTAAATGCCCTTGACATTCAACATTGGCAGGCCTTTTACCAGCTTTTGGGTCATGGCAAGTCTAGTCTGCATATTTTAATTTAAGACTGTTGCTGTTCAGTCTTTTTGTTTTAATTTAGTTACAAATAGAAATTAATAGAAACTTAATTTGAATTTTTCTTTGTTGATAAAAGGGTGAATTATAATGCATTTTCAGTTACCATAAAGACTTTTTGTTGAACCATTTTGGTGATTTTTTTAATTCTAGGAGTTCAAAGACAAACTTCACAAGGTCACAAGTGTCAGACAAGAGTTGGTATCCCACATCCAGAACCTCCCTGATCTGACGCTGTTACCTGATGTAACTGGTGGTCTTGCACCTTTACCATCTGCTGGAGACCTCTTTTCACTTCAAAATTTATGAGTCACCGTTGAATTTGTTTCTTGAAGATTTCAGAGTTTGTTATTTTAGTGGTGATCTGGTTTGTTTTCTACAAGAACATTCTGTTGTAGAGATTATCACTTGTATTTGTTTTATTACTTTCTGACTTGAATGTCTAGTTATTGAAACAATAGGAGGAAATAAAATTTTTATGCTTGTTATGTTAACAGAGCTATTTTTTATTATGTTTTGTGAAACTTAACCAAAAGTTATTTTCATCATTTTATTGTATGCAACTCTAAGTTTTCATGCTAATGTAGTGGCCTTGTAGTTAATCTATTTGGACTGGGGAATAGTCGTGAACTCGAGAACTCCTCTCAAGTCTCTGAATTTTTCAGCTCGAATTAATTTATTAGCATTGGCTTGGAGGATGTACAAGATGCTGGGAACTGTACAAGCTACAGGTTACCCTGGCATGCCATTGGTGGTTACTGGCCATACTAAAATAGTAACCTCCTAAATTAGACCTTTGTTTAATTGTCAACTGAAAACAATTTATTTGTTTCAAAATATTTGTTTTGTTTGTTTATAATAAAAATACATTTGTTGGATAAAGTGAAAGCAGTCCTTCATTAACTCTTAGACTACAGTCAAGTCCTAACTCACCTTTTCCCTGTGGACTACTAAGTCTCAGGAGACAAGTTCATTTATGCTACTTATACTTGTTAAAGTATTTGATTGTTAATCTGAACATCTCAAGTTTGTGACCATGGGAAGACATTGCTTATAGTGACATGAATGTCTTGGCCTTGTGAAAAAAAAATGCTTTCCAGAAAAAGTATTATTGATATTACTGATCACTCAATGCCCTCAAATTCATTGACTACAGGAAGTGGATGACTTCAATGTTCTCTATTAACTTTAAAAACTGTATCTGGGAGCAGTACCACAAAAAAGAAGTGGCAGAAAAAACGCTGAGAAGACAACATAAAATAATGGACGGGCCTGCCATTGAAAAAGGCACAGCAAAAGACTGAGAGAAATTGAGAAAGACGAGAATCTTGTGTGGTGCCCCAATGATCCAACAGACTAAGGGATAGGTGAAGGTGAATAGTATCTGAACATAATTATCTTCATAACAGTTGTTCCATGATAGTTTTTCTATAGGAGTGCAGAGTGATAGGGTAAACAATTAGAATAGTTGAGATGGGATCTTATAGCCAGCACAACATTTGCCTCTTGTAGCTATAAAATGGCATCTACAGATATTCTTTAGTGTAAAAGTATTTCTATGTGAATGAGTTTTCTATATGAATTGTTTTTATGACAATCACTCAGTCCCAATCTTAATGTAACTTTAATTTTTGTTAATTTTGATTCATTTTAATTTGCCTACTAGAAGAAGAAAAAAGAAATACAAAATAAGTGTTCCTGTAATGAGTGGCTAATATCATTCTTTTAGAAAACAATTCCTACTGTTTAAGGGAAGCATTTTGAGCCTAGAATGTAACCTCTCGTAGCAGGTCGATGCCACCACCAAACTTTGATTAAAAAAATAGTCAATGATTTTATTCATTCAAAGTCTTACATACCTGAATTTAATGTTGTGTTTATAGTGTATTTAGAAAGAAAAGTTCTAGTAGGAACCATATTTATAGTAATCAGACATTGGTCTTTCTAGTTGAATTTATATGTGTATCATTTTCTGTTGTTGTTGTTGTTTTGCCATATTGTTTGCTCAATAATCATGTCAGTAGGAAAACTGAAATGTAGTCATAGATAATAGTTAATTTCACTGAAATAAAAAAAAATGAGTTTGGTTCATTTTGTCACATACAATTACTTTCTTACTCTAATAGCAATAGATTTTTGTAAATCTCTTCAAGAGGCTTTACTTTCACATCTCCCTGTAAAGGATTATTAATTCACTCTTTAAGACAATGTATTTCTTTTCAACTATTCTGTCTTGTTGCTGCAACCAAGTATGAGGAATGGCTGTTGGTTGAGAGACTTTGATCCTAGGAAATATTTTGTGTTGGCTCATGGTTACATTTTTATTTTTTCTGTTTGCTGGACTATTGTATTTATTTTGGGGTGAAATAGACAAAAAAAAAAAAGGGGGGGGGGGGGAATTAACTGTTCTTTTTGTTAATTATATTTAATTTTTTGTTATTGTTTGGCCTGCATATTATGATGCCGTGGCTAACTCATCAGTCAACGGGAAAAGTTTTAAATGATAGGTTGAAATAAAAAATATATATTGTATTTCTGCCTTTTGTTTTTGATGCGTATATTGCAAGAGTGTAAGCGATGTGCTGTTCTTCTTCAGTAGGCCTAGTTAAATATAAACTGTCATTGGACCACTGTGTGCACAAGCACATCTATATTTACTAGCTGATCCCGTGCTACGCTACGGTTGAAATAGTAGATATATACGTTTATTTTACCCGGAACACTTCAATAAAACGCCCACCCCACCCCCAACGCAATTTTCTAGCTCTCAGCTTCTGTCTGTTTTTTCAATCTACAAACGAAGGGCCCGCAATCCCCTTATTCTAGAGTATGCACAAACAGTTCTTAGGCCCATCAGTTGTAGTCATCCATCTCCTAATGTTATTACTGTAGTATGAAATCCATTCTAGGAAGACAACTAAAATTGTCAATACAGCGTTTCATTAAAATGTAACATATTAGATTTTTAAAAAGAATCCTATACTGGGACAGGCGCTACTCTGACCGACAAAACGGTAGATTTTAATCGTCCTGATCTGCTGTTCATTGATAAATACATAAAAAAAATAACCGTTACTATTATTGACATCGCCGTACCACTCATAATTTAAGAAAAACTGAAATGGAAAACAAAGAAACTATGGGAACTAGGCATACAGATTAAATGGGTTTATCTAAAATAACAATATACCCCATTGAAATAGCAACCGAGGGAATAATAACTATTGACCTCAGAGATACCTTCAAGGCCCTTAACATTCCTAAGATTTTTTATTTTTTTTGCTTGTCAGAGGGTGGTACTGCTGTAGACCTTCGGGATTTGTTTATCTTTAACGAAACTCGACCCTGGTCTTAGGCCACTGCAACCTATGCGGCTGCAGTGGGCTCCGCGCTAATTCTAATTGTAAATTATCAAATTAAACCATTATCACTTATATATAGGCCTAATAACAGGGTTTCCGCGACCTTCTCATTTTCCGGAACCTCCAAGGAAATCTCCTGAAGTTGAAAAATATACGAAAAAGTCCTGGAACTCTCCTGAAAAGTGGACGAAATTGTGTCCCTTCGAGGCGCCAAGCGATTAAAAAAAAAAAAAAACGACGAATGTATTTTCTAATAAAAAATCTTAATTTTGACATTATACTGACATCAGACTGGGCCTGGCGCAATCCGTTTCGCATAGGGCCCCGCAATACTTAGGACCGGCCCTGCAGAGAATGAATACTCGTATTATGTAAAACCGGTGGCAACTATTAATAAGGGATCCTGTTTTACAAGCTAATTAAATTTTACAGAAAATGTTTAAATTTGTCTCAAAAGAGAAATCAAGGCCATCAAAAGGGCCAACAATGGAATCACTTCAAGCAGACCCCAAAACATCCGCTGAAATGCTATATCCGCTGCTGTGTAAGATTTTGGAACAACATCAGGCGATATGCGCGCTGGACTGTCGTTCGGAGGTTTCGATATGTCCCCGAGTTCATACCCAGTCCGCTGCCATCCCCAGTCGTCCTGCAGAAAGTAGATTATCTTTAACACTGAAATATCCGAAACATAAAACATTTAACGTTGTTTTTTTTTACAAAGGACCATTTAATCTGGAAGCTGAGTTACCTAATCAAGTTACATAACCTTTGTGGAGTTCGAGAAAGGCTGGTGAATCATTACGGAGTTCCAACAAAGTTCAACAATATAATTAAGCAGTTGTAAGATGGCTTATCATGCCAGTATACACAATGGTAAGCTGACCAATCGTTTTCAAGTAAAAACAGGAGTAAGACAGGGATGTATGCTTTCGCCCTTGATATTTTGTTGGTGATTTGTTGAGTCATGAGAAAGACAGTCTTAGATAACAAAAGTGGCATACAATGGACACTAACACTATGTCTGGAGAACCTGGATTTCGCCGACGACATCTGTCTCCCCGCCCACACGCAATAAAATGGTCAAACCAAACTGACAAGACTTTCATAAGTAGTGGAAAAGACAGTATTTCTAATCAACAAATAAGAAAACCGAGGTTATGAGGATCAATAGCAGACAGGAGAACCCAAATCAGAGCACCACAGGGGGAGAACGGACCACTCCACCTATTTGGGAATTAGAGTTAGTAAAAAAACGGCGGAACTGGTGACGATATATAAAATCGAATTAATAAGCTTGGTCTATGCTGCCTTTTCAGTTCTTCAAGTAGCCTAATCTGGCGCCCAAGGCACTGTCTTCACAAAACAAGATACGAATCTATAACAGAAACGTTAAGTTTGTCCTTTAGTATGCCTACGGTTCAGAGACATGGAGTGTCACGAAAACAAACATGGAAATTTAAAACTCCAGACTTGTTATATATATATAGTTCGTCCATCGTGGTTCGATGATGACCACTTTGTCATCCAGGAGGCTGAGGGCTTTGTACTGGGGTTTTATGCCTCCTCATGTGGCTGGTGAGACCTATGTGAGCCCGGAATGTTCGGCCGCACACTGGGCAGGTTATTCCAGCTGGAGCTAGTGTCGTGGGCCTTGCTTTTCTTTTCTGGCGTTTTTCTTCTGCCAGCGTTGTTCTTTTTTCCTCAGCAACCTGTGCGCCAGTTTTCATAGCGCGACGCCATGATGCTCTGTCATGTGCCTCTGTCTCCCAGGTGCCTGGGTCTATGCTGAACGCCTTCAGAGAAGCTTTGAGGGTGTCCCTAAAGCGCTTTCTTTGACCACCTTGCGAGCGCTTTCCTTCGCTTAGTTGGCCATACAAGAGTCGTTTAGGGATGCGGTGGTCTAAATGGCAAGAAAAAATACCAGATACAGAAGTTCTTCGAAGAGCGTGTCTGCAAAGCATCCACACAATCCTGATGCAGTCCCAGCTGCGATGGGCAGGTCACGTCTACCGACTTGTTAACAGATGCCTACGCCGGATATTGGGAGTTAGGTGGCTAGAAAAGATATCTTCTGTTAACTCTCGGGCCCAAGATATCAAATAGAAAAGTAGAGCTGGCTAGGACACACCCTGAGTAAACCAGCAAATAATGTTGTAAGGGAGGCACTTATTTGGCATCCGCAAGGAAAGAGGCAAGCCCTAGCAAACCTGGAGAGATCAGTCGAAATTGCATTGAAGCTGAGGATACTGGAATGACATGGCTGCTTATAACCGAGTTCGGTGGAGATGTCTGATTGATGACCTAAGCTCCCCTAGGAGTTCATGGGATTAAGTACGTACAAAGGAATGTGAATTATTATCCAGATCTAGGAAGAACTCCTCAGTACTGTGAAGAGACGAGAGCTGAGCTGGTTTGAGCATATGCCCTATTGTAAGCACTGGCGAATCCAGGGGGGGGGGGGGGGGGGGGTAAAGTGAGTAAAGTTCCCCTTTCAGACCTTGTGGTCTATAGGGCAGATGATGTAAAGATCATCTGTTTCAGTGGCCAACGGTTTACGAGGGTTTCGTGTGGCCAGCACAACGACCAACCGCCTTTACTTTTCTCCAACTAATGTCAGGTACCAATCAGAGCTGGGTGGACTCAGAGGCGCCCAAAGATCCCGAAATTAAAAATCCCAGTCTTCACCAGGATTCGAACCCGGGACCCCCGGTTCGGAAGTCAAGCGCTTTAACGCTCAGCCACCACGCCTCCGCGATTGCCCCCCCCCCCCCACACACACACACGGCGGACGAATTTTAGTATAGAATTCAAACAATTTGTATACGAATTTATTACTTATGTTAATAATATATACTAATTATTTTTATTTCAACCTATTTTTAGATTAGTTCACCCCCCCCCCCGGTTTGTTGCCCTGCTATTTGGTGGAGTCGGGAAAGGCGATGGCATCAATCCCGCCCCCTCCCTAAACTTTTGAGTGGGGTGGCGGTCCAATTTATTTGTAGAAATCACAGCTTGCTAACAGAATCAGTTAAATATCTATATGATTAAAACGTGTTAATGGTGTTTTAACCGATCTTTATATTAAAACGTTCCCCTGTTGGACGATTGGGGGTGGATACCTCTACTGCCCTTTCCACTTAAACCCTGTGCGTGGGGGGGGGGGGGGGCGGTCCTACTTTTATGTGGAAATCATAGTTTAGCGGAATTAAAATATAATTTTTTTTATTATGTCGCTACCCTTCTGGTATTTATATATATATATATAAATAAATAAATAAATATATATATATATATGTATGTATGTATATATATATATATGTGTGTGTGTATGTGTGTGCTGTACGCACGTTTACGCATACGGTTAGGGTTTACTGGGCGTTAGTGTTAGGGTTTGGAAAAAAATCGCCCCCCCCCCCCCCACTCCAAAGTTCTGGATCCGCTAGTGATTGTAAGATGGCTTATAACTCACTATCAAAAGTCATTCTTCAAAGTTCAGTGAATCGAGGAAGCACAAAGAAAGGGTCGCCCAAAGAAAAACTGTCTGGATAACATGATCAAAGAATGGGACAGGCCTCTCGAATCTCTTGCTATCCTGCTGCTGAGCAGGAGAAGTGGAGAGATTTGGTTACGAGAACTGTCACAGCACACCTACGACGAAAGTCAAGGGACAGATGAGATGAGAAGCGTAGGACGTAATTATCTTCTTTTTGAAGTAACGTCTGTTATAATGAGATGAGAGAGGTCTCGATCTCTCTCTCTCTCTATTTACATATATAAGTGCTTTTTAACCCTTAAAGTGCTGAACTGTTTTACAATGAGTGCAAACACTAGTCTGATGTTTACTGGCTAAACTACCACACACGTTTTAAGGGTTAACTACTAATATATTAATAATAAACGTTAAAATACAAGAAAAGTAATAATTTTTGTCCCCACACTGAAAGAGGTGCCGGTACGCCGTGCCGGTGCGTACCGTCACAAAAAACGCCCTGCACATATTATAATATAATTTTCTCTCTATAGATCTATATCTATATTATAAAGAAGAATGTGAGGTGTATGTATGTGTATGTATGTTACTTATAGACATCAAAACCGCTTGACCAATCTTGATAAAGTAGGCAGGAATGTTCCTTGGGTACTAACTTAGACCGTAGTGTATGTATTGTAGCGTATATAATACAGACGTTACTTCAAAAAAGAAGATGATTACGTCCTACGCGTCATGCATATTAACCAATGACTTAAATTCTGCCAAGTCACTGGTTTTTCTGGCTAGCTCAGGCAACCCATTCCATGCTCTAATAGCACTAGGGAAGAAGGAGTATTTGTACAAATTTGTCCTAGCATAGGGCTAATTTTATTTTCGTAGCGAAAGAGAAAAAACTTGAAAGGATCATTAGTTAAGTTTAACATACATCTAAATTCAATCCACTAGATTAGTAAACACAAACTTAGACCCGCAGGCCGCGGGTAATGTCTGGCGAACATCCTTTCATTAGACATTACCAAATGGTTATACATTAACAGTGATTATCACATCTCTCTACTGAGTCTATTCCTAGGCCTAGGTCTAAAACTCTTATTGAACTCAAAGATGATAAAACTTCTTTTCGCAAAGATAGTTTTATGCTTTAACACATAAACATACTAATTATTGTCCATTCGTTTCATATTTTAATCAAATTAACATTCAAATTTGTTTTTCTAAAGCATTTTTAATACATTTGTTCGCTGTTTGCTAAATAAAGCTTCGTAGCCGTGTTGAGATATGCCTATATTCATTCATGAAAAAAGGTCACGCATGCGCAACACAGAATGAACTCTATAAAAGCCAATTTTTAACTCTAGATTAGTGTAGATTTAGATCTATGTCTACCTCAAGATCTACTTTATACTGTAACACATGAACATACAAAATTAAGTCTATTCATCTCAAATTTTAATCAAATGTATGTAGGCCTACAAGCAAATGTTTTAATTTGAAAAAATGGATTTAAGCCTATTAGCTATTCTGATTTGATAGCTTCATTCACACTATTTTTACATTGACACATTCGCTTTACTTATTACATTATTATTTCGTTTAATTGTTTACAAAATACTCTCAGTGACTATATCGACAGTAATGAGCAAATAAAGACACGCGAGTCGCGGGTAACATATGTCTAGTAGTCTATATATATAATTCTTTCCTTTACTAAAAACTCACGTATGGAATACTCTAGTTAACGAAACAAAGTAGAATTAAAGCTTACAAAACTAGATCTAGATAAGCTAGATCTATAAACTAAAAAAAATGTTATTGTTAATTTTTAATATTTTTTAAATGTATTAGATGATAAAAATCGAGTAGATCTATATCTATATTTATAAACGAAAGGCAAAATAAAAAATTAAAAAAGCAGTAATGATTTCCAGAATGTCAACAAACATCTTCCATATTTTATGAGTGACGTCAATATCCCGCCATTCAAGTACTAGAGGATAGATGCAACTAAAACAAATATGAGTGTTAAAGTTGATAAAGACGCCTTTTATAGGCGTATGAAAAAAATATACTCATCATGGGCTGTAAGTGACTCGTTTAAAAAGATCTAGTAAATGAAATGCAATACTAAACTTTTAATTTTGCACTTCTCATTCATTTACTGACTGTAGACATTATTCATTATTGTCAACATTGACGTCTAGTTGATTAGGCTAACCAGTTTTCGATAGTGACATAGATTCTAGTGTCTAAGTCTAGTCTGATAGTGATACTCTCAGCCTAATAGAATAGTGATATTGATATAGTCTTAGACATAGATCTATATTATGATAGGTCTAGAATCAGAGTAATCTAGAGTCGAATATTCCATATCTAGTATTTCTAGTCACTAGGTCACTAGACCAAGTCAGCCTAGACTAGTGACAGTGAATCTATCTTAAGTCACTTAAGTAATCTTATTAACTATCTAGACGATCTAGTAGTAGACTAGACTCTAGTAGATCTATTCTATTCTATTGAAATCTATTGTTATTATTGACTAGTATTCTAGACCAGGCAGATACAGATGTATTATGAGACTGAATGAGTAGTAGACCCTACTTAGTATAGTTACAGAATTACAGTATAGTATAGTAGTAAAATATATAGAATAGTATACTATATATTATATATAGATCTAGAATAATCTAGATCTATAGATTTAACTATATCTATAGTCACACTATATTTCTATATAGAAATCTAAATAAATCTATACTATTCTAGACTAGACACTGACTCACGGTCAGTCTGACTCTAACCAAGTCTTGGATAGTGTCTAGAGTCACTCTAGACTAATCGGATCTTATAAGTCATAATAAGTTATTATAAGACATCATGATTTATTATATCTGTGAATCTGTCTGATGTCTGACCTTATCTTGTACTGTACTTATAGTCTTTTTCATGATTCAATGACTGCCTACTGCCTGGCCTAGCCCCCCCCCCCCTCCTAATTCTAGAATACTAGGTAGATTATAATACTAGATCTACTAGAATACAATCTATGATTATATGTAACTATCTGACTGTGTTTGTATCATAGATTCTAGTATATTATATATGAGTGTTTCTCCAGTACTGGTATCAAAAAGTGTCACATTAGGCCAAAAATTAAAGTTGAAGTTTTTGGATTCATTTTAAGTGTATTCACTTCTTCAGCCATTGTACTTTAAGAATTTATCAATAGAGAATAAATTGGAATATGTTCATTTCCTCAGCAGTGCTGGCAAAAGGGGTACCCACTTTTGCATTTCAGCTGCATCACTGGGACAACATTGATGATTAAAGTGCAACTAACTGTTAATTTGTTTCCTTTTTTATCATAATTTGAATGTTTCTTTTGTATTAAGCAACTAGATAGAGAAATTGAAGTTTTTGAGCACTTACGTTATGTTTGCGCTCAATTTAAAAAATGGGACACCGTAGCACCTGTAACACTACTGGTAAAAGTTTTTTAAATAAGATTTTTTATAAGAAAATAGAATTTATGCTATACTTGCATTATAGCTAAATATATAGGCTATTATTTGCTGCAATATCTCAATGATAATTCAAGCAATTATTATAACATGACTATTTTATCACTAGATGTTGCGGGTGCTACAACGGGACACCAACATGAATATATAGGTTTTTTTGTTAATACATGCTGAAATACATTTTTTTAAAGTCTGTAAATACATTACCAATTATTCTTTTATTAGTTTTTCACAAAATAGTTTTCTATAAACACAAATGAATGTACTAGGTCTTTGTGTATGTGTGTTCAACAATCCTTTCAAAATATAGTTGATGTAACTGCCACAAACAGGACCTAATCATAGACTAAAAGGTGCAGTTTTCTGACTTTCAATGCATCAAGATCCAAAACTAGATTTACATATATAAATTGAAATATAGAGTAGATTTTAATCTACACAAGACCTATATTTAGATCAAGACTTGTTTAGTGTCACGTGAAGCACCACAAACAATGATAAAACAATAAGGTTTACATTAACTTAGATTAAAAAATAGTATTCTATGTATTCTAGACCAAAGTAGAGAATAATAAGCTTAATTCTTTATAATTCAAAACTTTGGTGAGAAAACTGTCCATATCTAGATCTCTGAGATTTTCTGGTATGATTCAACATGCTCTGTTGCGGGTGCTACAGTGAAAAAATGTGGGACACCATGTCTTTTAATGTCTCCTGTTAATTATTATGTAGCCTTTTCTCAAGAAAATGGAGCTAATTGTGTACTAAGCAGTACCAGAGATACTATTAAGTATCACATTTATAACTTTGTTTAAAAAAATATTGTTCTTTTTGTCAAGCGTGTTTGAGGAGCTTCACTTGGACACCAAGACCTATTTTAGTAACAGAAACACAATTGGGAGCAGAATCCTTTACTTTGTTTACAATTGATAAAAGTTTAAAATTTCAAGTTTAGTGGGACACCATGTGATGCATTTTTACCGCAACATCTAAGTAATACCAAAGTAAATATAAAATAAAAAGATATAGATAATGCAATAACATTATATTGTTAACCTATTTCAACAAAAATGTCTGTTCAATAATCCTTGCTTTTAGTAGAATATTACTTCAATCTAAGCCAGGTGTTCCATGTTACATCAAAAGATGCCATTTTGTGCACTATTTCACACATTTTCAACAATTTTAAAATTCCACTATGCACCTTTCAAGCTCAAAATATCACAATTTATACATAAACCATTTCTAAGTGCAATGAAAAGAAAATTGTGACACTTTAATAAGAAGTTTTTGAGTTATAGACTTTTTAGTGAACCAATACCTATTTGTTACCAGTACTGGAGAAACATTCATATACAAACTAGATCTATAATCTGGAACTTAGATCTGTCTCTATATATTAATTATTATCATGATCTAGACCTAAATTTCTAAAATAAATTACAATATTTAGAATAGATCTATCTATCTAGATTAGATTTAGAAGATTAAGAAACAATAATTAATATATTTAGTCATATCTAGATCTAATTTTTTCATTATTTATTCTTAACAAATTTACTTGATCTAGATGAGACTCAGAGTACATATATTTATTATATTATTTATTATACTGAGTCTGTACAAGAGACAACTAGAGTCTTGCTCTAGATCTATAGTTTAGTTCAAATTAGTTTATTCTCATATCACACATTTATAAAAATATCTAGATTGTTCAAGATCTAAATGTAGAAAAGAAGCTGCTAATTTTTAATATTTGTTTACAAATAAATGTAAAGATAATGGACGGGAATTAAGACGGCTTGCATTTATAATTTATTATGATTTATACTTACCAGAATACATATAAACAGTGCCAGTATATAATTTAAACTGATTTAATTTGTGTTGTGACAACACCATCTGCAATATATTGGTAAATAAAGTAATGGATCTAACCTTGTTCGCCCCACCACTGTCCATGTGTGCTTATTGTCCTTTAATCTGATTCAGGTGTTTAATTAACATACCTATTCCATCATGACTTTATGGTCAATCCTCTTTAGGGCCTTCATCTGCCTATACTCCCATTTTTATCTACTCATTTAGCTGGATGCACCAAATTGAGTACTAGAATAGTATCTTTGGAAGTAGTAAAACTTTATTGGACAGGGAATCATTCCCTATAAAAGGAGATAGTGTTCACTGACCAGTCATTGTTTTTATTTATTTATCTTCATGTCTACCTCAGCTCAGCAAAACATTTAATAACATTGAAAATGTCTTTTATACACCATGGTCTTAACTCTTTCAGTGCGGCGTTACTCTCATCGAGTAACTTCGCTAGCGCTGGTGAGTGCGGGGTTACTCTCAGCGAGTAACTTTGTTTATAATATTTATTTCACTATCTTTTTTATGTTAAACTTTTTTATTTCCCTCTTTTTTTTTTAACTTCCTGGATGTGGGAGTGATTGTTCTTTATTTTGATAGTAAATTCCATGCAGTACCAACACTTTAGAAAAAAAAAAGACAAAATGATGTTAATGGTTCCTCTTTTTTTTCTTTATTTCCCGGGACCCAAAAAATGTAAATAATACAATTTCATATTGCATTTATTCATCTTTAATGAAATTTAAAGTGATTAAATGTGTTTAGTATTGTGATGTTTTAAATATTTATAGATTAAATGTTTGAATAAAAGGTTAAATCTTTTAGTATATCGATTTTTTAATGAATTTAAAAATATTTTCTTTTTCTGTACTCAGTTTAAAATTAATGAAAAATAATTTTGTTGGAATAATTTATTTGATTTAGTATACTTTTGTAGCCCATTCATTTTCCTTTAAAATAAAATCAAATATGTTAGATTATTGAATACAATAAAAAAGTTATAGCTGTTTTAGTAACTCTACCCCCCCCCCCCCCCTTGAAAATTTGTGTCCTTTCTGGAAAACTCCTTTTTTTCGATAAAAAAAATTCGCACTGAAAGAGTTAATGGTAGGCTAATTTGATTACTTGGATTTCAAACCAATTGACAAATTAATATGTTACTATCCAGTGTGCCATTTTTCATGGCCTCAGAAGAAATGAGTCTTGATACTAATGTAGACTTAAGTTGTTTGGGGGTATATTATATAAAAAGCTACTTTTCCTTAATGTTGCTTGACTTGACCTCTGCTCCAAACATATATTTATGTTGCTTTATTTACTTTTGACTTTGTCATAAATTGGGTGTCTCAGTAATTATCTGAGCAGAGGTCATTGTATGTATATTTCTTCTCAGTTTTATTTATACGAGTGAGCTGAAATAGTTAACAAACTTGTGTATTTTTCTCTTAATTAATAGTAGACCTATGCTAATCAAATTAGACACAGATTTATATGTTACAAATATCTCTGCCTTCTTAAAAAAAAGTTTTCTTCTCAAATAATTTTGTTTAAAATTTAAAGAAATCAACTGGTGAGGAAGGAATAGCTAAAATGGATGTCCTGGTCACTGCTGTTGGTGTTGATGAAGAAGTAATTTACTCTAAATCAACAGCTCTACAGGTATTCTTGAATTTCATACTTTGGTAATGCTAGTAAAATTACTTTAATTAAAACCGATAAAAAAAAAAAAAGAAAAGTAAACTACAATTAAATTATGTTTGTTCACTTTTACTTTTTAAAATGAAAGGTTTTTATTTTGTCTCCAGACATGGTTGTTTGGCTATGAACTAACAGATACCATCATGGTCATGTGCCAGCAAGTCATTTGCTTGATGGCAAGCAAGAAGAAGATCGATTTCTTGAAGCAGTTAGATAGCTCTAAAGAAAACGACCAAGGCATTCCAGCTTTGAAATTGATAACAAGAGAAAAGGTCATTGACTCTGAAATTTTATTTTTAATATTGAAAACAAGTTTTTTTTAAACTGAGAAAATTAAGTTTTTTTTTTAATCCCTTTACCATTTTATATTAACATAATATCAATCAGAGGATTTATTAGATAAGTAGGATGTTGTTGTTTGTTTTTTTTTCCAGAGATTATTTACAATCTTAAAGATGAAGAAATGAAATTTGATAACTTTTTTTTTATACATATGGGTGTAAAATTATTTTAAAATGATTTATATCTGTTACAGGGTGACAAAGAGAAGGATAAAGCAAACTTTCAAAAGCTAATTGATTACATCAAAAAAAGTAAAAAAGTGAGTATTGATATGTATATGTATAATAGTCTATGATGCGTTGTGATTATTATTACTTTTGGGTTGTCAAGCAAAGAAAAGTTAGTCCTATCAAGATTGATATTTGGTATAGCAAAAGCTTTCTAACTCATTAATTCCCATTACACTCAGAAACGTTGACCATTTTAAATCCCAGACAAATCATGCCAGTCTGGTTTCCTAAAAATTAAGAAGCTATTGGATTTGATATCTGTTATTTAATGTGCTATTGGTAATTAAAATTCAGCAATCAGCCAAAAGAAAAATATGAGTAAAGTTATATTGAAAGCAATATATGCTATTGCTTTTAAGGAATGTGGAAGAATGAATAAGTTCCCTTGTAAAATTCAGACGTTTTGTTTGTCTCCAGGGTAAAACTGTTGGAGAGTTTAGTAAAGACAAATACTCTGGGGAGCTAATGGAAGGATGGAGGAATGCAATCAAAGAGGCTGGATTTGAAAAGGTATGTATCATTTAGAAAGGTGTTCAATTATTATACTTTCTTTAATTTGATCAAATATTTCTGTAGACACCTTTACTTAGCTTTGTAATGGTGACTTTCATTTAACTTATGATGCAAAATTTAAATGATTTCTTGAGTGGTATTCTAAAAAAAAAAACAATGACTTTGCTCAGGTTGATGTGTCATCTCAGTTTGCTTATATTATGGCCCCTAAAGAGGAGTCGGAGATAAAAACTATCCAAAAAGCCAGTCAGGTGACTTGTGATGTTTTCAACAAGTATCTAAAAGAACAGATAATGGAAATCATTGATGCAGATAAGGTACTAAAGATTTTTGTGGTCATTAGTTTGTCATGGTTTAACAAAGAACTAAAAATTCTCTTATGAATTTGTATACACTTGAGCATAAAGTTCTATCCGAAGATCTTTTTTATCCACTCATAAATATTCTAATATTTTAATTTACAACCATTTAAAGTCGTCTATTTCTTTTTCTTTTAACAGAAAGTGAAGCACATAAAACTTTCAGATGGTGTAGAGCAGGCCTTGCAGAACAAAAAATATGTGACAGGAGTAGACACGAGCCAGCTGGATGTCTGTTATCCAGCCATCATTCAGAGTGGTGGAAAGTACAGCCTTAAATTCAGCACCACCAGGTGAGTCCTTCAAACATTTTTATATGAACTTTATTTCAAAGTCACAAAACTATAGTAATAATAAGGCTTTGTCTTCGAGTCACAAAACTATACAAGTTAATGTTATCTACTTCTGCTGATGTTCTGCACTGATTGAAAAGAGATCTAAACAAATACAGTCTATGCATTGCAGACATTCACCAATATAAATAGAATTTTAAGGTGGGTCTTAAGCAACAGCAAAAGTTTTTATCTATATATTGACACAATTTTTAGTAGGTATATATTTACAAGTCTCCTAGTTTTTATCTAACTAGAATATCTTGTTGCTTTTTTTAAAAATAATTGACTTAAAAGTGAATAGTTACTAAATCGTTGTTGTTGTTTTTTTAGTGATGAGAACAACCTTCAGTTTGATGCCATTGTATGTGCCATGGGAGTCAGATACAAGTCTTACTGCTCTAACATAGTTCGTACTCTACTTGTAAATCCAGAAGAACCAATTCAGAAAGTGTATGAGTTTCTTGTCCAGCTAGAAGAAGAAGTAATCAACAAACTTCAGCATGGTGAGTAGTTTTCTTTGTGTAGATTAAAAATAATGTTTTTCATTAGAGTATCTACACTTACAGATCATTAATTGGCTGCTCTAATAAAAATATTTTCATATAATGGGCATTGTGTACATAGTAACTCACAAGTCATATATCTTGAGAGAATACTACTAGCTATCACAGGTTATCAAAATACAGGAAATCACTATTTCCAAATTCAAATTGTAAATTGTTTTTTTTTATTATAAATATATAGTATAACCAGTTGCTATGCAGACCAGTATGTTTTCAATTCTCACCCAAATAATATGGGGCTAATTTGACTAATAATTAGATCATGTCTTGTTATTTTGTACAAGAGATCGATTAAATTTTAATTCTTTTAATACCATGGCATAGAATACGATTTTTATTGTATGTATTTTATTTCATGTTGTTGTTTTTTTCGGAACTCAAACATAGGTGTCAAACTGAGTGATGTCTATGATGCTGGTGTAGCTTTAGTGAAGAAAGAACATCCAGAACTAGAAGATAAAATGATCAAAAGTTTTGGTTTTGCAATGGGCATTGAGTTTAGGGAAGCGTCACTTCTCATTGCACCCAAAACACGAGCACCAGCTAAAAAAGGTAAGGTAGTTTTAAACTGTTGACTTTTATTGTTATTGTGTTTCAAAAATACAACTTAATTCTAGAAAATGGTGAATAAATAAAACAAATGTCAAGAGACATGATGATGAGTTTACTGGGCCAAGCTTATTTAACATCTTCTGATAAATGTGTGAGTGAAGAAGAAATTAGCAAAACTTAAAATACTATGACATTCTGACATTCTCAACCAGGTTTTTAATCAGCTGAACTATTCTTAAGCTCTTAAGAGATTTTCAATTGTTAGTACCCCAAGTAAAAATACTTGTACAATATATCCATATTTATTTGAAAATTTAATCTCTTTGTTTTTCATTTCTTTGGACTTTACTTGTACTGCTTGCGACTCGATACTTTGTGAATCTTGAAATTGTATTGGAAATATCTGGAATTCACTTTGTAAAAGTATTTTAACTCTGAACCCAAGTTAGTTAAGCTGTATGTGTAACTGATACATTTGAACAAGTAAAGATAGTATTATAATTACATCCCCCAGGCATGGTGTTCAATGTCAACATTGGGTTTGCTGATTTGGATACAAAGAGTGGAGACAAGAAGGAGAAAAAGGCTGCCTTGTTCTTGGGAGACACAGTACTTGTGAATGAGGTCAGAGTATAGGCATTACAATGTACACAACTTGGGAATGTAATTTAATATTTAAGTCTTGCGAGAGTTCAGGTGTTTGCTTAGGATTAAAAATAAATAGGTTCAGTGATCAATTAAGCTGAAGAGTGTGATAAAAGCTAGTGATCAGCCAGTACTACTTTTGCATCTCTCTAGACAACTTAAAAGTAAACAAGGGGTGTGACTGTAACATGTAGAACTATTGTCACTTGGTAATCTTGAATGTATTGTGTCATCCTAGGGCAGTCCAGCCAGTGTTCTCACCACTACCAAGAAGCTGCTCAAACACATTGGTATCTTTCTGAAAGATGATGAGGAGGATGAGGAAGAAGAGGAAGACAATTCCATTGAGAAAGAGGCTGAGCAGTTGTTAGGAAGAGGAAGGAGAAATGCAATGGTGGAAAGTAGAACAAGGGTGAGCTAACTGTCTTCTTCATGTGTTTGGATTAATGTGCACTTTGTTTTACTTAGTGACAGACTCTAAGCATTGTCAACTTCACAATTTTTTTTTTTATCTATATCAAACTTGTGTTAACATCAGACCGAAGCCCCATCTGAAGAAAAGAGGCAGCAGCACCAAAGAGAGCTTGCTCAAAGGTTAAATGAGGAGGCCAGAGAAAGGCTGAGAGGGATCAAATCAGGAGGAGAGGATAAGAAGTAAGGAACTTCAAATGTCATTTTGTTATAGGTATATGGATTTATTATTTAATTGAACTAAGCTAGACTTCTTTTACTAGCTTGTTTTATAGATTTAATTTTAGATAGCTCAACTTAGCCTGGGCGGAATGTGCATCTGTAAAAACATTTTCTAAGCATGTGAAATATTGTATGGCTTTGCTAAAAAAAAAAAATGGGGGAAGGGGGGGGGGGTATGTTGCATTTGGTTTATTTTTGTAGCAGTGCAATGGTTGTTTTTAGAAAGATGTCATCTTTATATTTGTCAGGGCCAGAAAATCAAATGTTTCCTACAAAAATGCCAACAATTTCCCTGAAGAAGCTGAGTGTCGTGACCTAAAGCTGTTTGTAGGTGAGTGTTGGTAAAGGTGAACATAAAATTCCTTGAAAAGATCTTACTGTTTGTGTGGTAGCAGAAGTACAAAACGTGGAGTTGTTTCTGTGTCAAGTAGTAACTCTCCTTAATGAGAGTTAACTCCTTTGAAAAAGAGTCAAATAAAACTTATTATTATGGTTAATTTTACCTACTGAGCTTCTGCTTAATCAACAATGAAATAAAATCTGCAGATTCTTGGAGGCCCGTTGGCTGAGTGGTGAAGCGCTTGGCTTCCGAACCGAGGGCCCCAGGTTAGAATCCTAGGGAAGACGGGATTTTTAATTTCAGGATCTTTAGGATGCCTTAAGAGTCCACCCAGCTCTAATGGGCACTTGACATTAGCTGGGGGAAAGTAAGTTTGTTGTGCTGGCCACATTACAGCCTCGTTAACCATGGGCTACAGAAACAGATGACCTATGCATCATCTGCCCTATAGATCACAAGCTAAAGGGAAACTTAAATTTTACTTTACTTTCTGCTAATTCTTGCCTCTTAAGATTTAGGCTTCAACTCATAACAATATCATTTTCAATCTCTCTTGTTTTTTTTTCAGATAAAAAATATGAAACTTTGATTTTGCCAATCTTTGGTACAGCAACACCATTTCATATTTCTACAATAAAGGTTAGATGTAATTTAAAAGCTGAACTAACCAGATTACAAAATAAAGAAAATTAGGTGTAATTTAAAAGCTGAACTAACCAGATTACAAAATGAATAAAGTGTTTTACTTTATTGTAATCTATTTTGTACTCTTTATTTTTTGACAGAACATTAGCCAGTCTGTTGAAGGAGATTACACATACTTGAGAATTAACTTTTTCCACCCTGGCTCCACACTTGGCAGAAATGAAGGCAGTTTTCCAAATCCAGATTTAACATTTTTGAAAGAAATGTGAGTGCTAACCACAATACTTATACAAGTGCTTTAAAAAGAATGTACTCTGCATACTACTGTGTCATCTATTCTGTTATATCATCTAGAGTTGCCCATAGAGTCTAAATTAAATAATACTTTGAAAATCACTATTATATAAGTAGAATGAATTTCTAATTCTTCAAGCTATATTTTTTGTTCATTTTCATTTCTCACCAAACATATCCTTGCTCTCGTTGTTTCCCTTGCATCAAGTCTTTCATCTCTCAATTTCTCTTATTTGATCTCTTCTTTCCCCCCCCCCCCCTTTTTTTTTCCCCCCATGTAAAATAAAATGCCTTCACATTCTCAAAATTTCCTAAGTGGTACTAATGCTACATGAATGAAATGGTTGAAATGAAACTCTTTTGAAATGCTTTTAACAGAACATACCGTAGTTCAAATACAAAAGAACCAGGAGAAATATCAGCACCATCTTCTAACCTCAACACAGCTTTCAGGCTGATCAAAGAAGTACAGAAAAAGTTTAAAACCAGAGAGGCAGAAGAAAGAGAAAAGGAGGTACAAAGTTTATAGTTTAGAAAGAAATAGAGCCAGGTTTGATGTTTTTTAAAAATCAAACACAATGAATGAAAAATAAACAACAAAGAACATTTTCAGTACATTTTTGTTGTAATTTCATTTAGCAAAGTTTTTAGGATTTTAATTAATTCAATTAAGAAAAATGTGTTTTATTTCAGGGAATTGTGAAACAAGATACTTTAATCATTAATCCAAATAGGGGTAATCCAAAACTGAAAGATTTATATATCCGACCAAATATTGTCTCCAAGAGAATTTCAGGAACATTAGAAGCTCACACTAATGGTAAGTTGTTTGTGAAATTGTTTGACACTTGAATTTCTTTATGTAAAAGTTCACTCTTGGTTCTGAATGCAGTAGACATATTTGTTGCCAAGCAGACTTACTGCCTGTCAAATATTTCCGAACTGGCTGGACCCTTCATTGTTTTCAAATCTCATTGCTAAAGAGTCCTGGACTAGGTTCAGTATCAAGCAAAGTTTTCTACACATAAGCTAACCAAATTATTCAATAATAATCACTGTACTTTTAGCCTTTTAATGTAATGCTTGATACATCCACCTGATCGCTATGGTTAAAAAAATAATTCTTTACAAAAATAGAACTAAATTATAGTTATTACTTCTTTGCATATTAAGCAAGAATGTTTTGTTTGTTGTTTTTTTTGTTCTTTTTAGGCTTTAGGTTCACATCTGTACGAGGTGATAAGGTTGATATTCTGTACAACAACATAAAGCATGCTTTCTTTCAGCCCTGTGATGGAGAAATGATTATCTTGCTACATTTCAACCTCAGGGTAATGATTTCCTTGTATCTGTTATTCCTTGACTTGTAGATTTCTTACATTGTTGCTTAATATAAAATGTTTCCATTTAGTTGACATAACATTTTTTCCTCTCTGATCTTTCGGTTCAATTTTGTTACTTTTTATATCCCAGAATGCAATCTTATTTGGTAAAAAAAAACACATTGACGTCCAATTCTATACTGAAGTGGGAGAGATTACAACAGATCTTGGGAAACACCAACATATGCATGACAGAGATGACCTGCATGCTGAACAGGTCACTTTTTTTTGCCTTAATATAATTTTTTCTTTCTTTTAAAAACAAAAATTTAGGTTTAAAATCCATTATGAAATATACATTACTCTTGTTGCTTTTCAATATTTTTTTCTTTTTGATGTATGAACCTGTTATTTTGGAATCTGTAAATCTTGATGTTGAACTTAATGCAGTACTACTGGTATATGTGACACAAAAAAATATATGTATTATACAAAAAAAATATATGTATTATATAAATCTATTATGTTTATGTAATTATGTTGTTGTTTTTTCCTGAAACTACAGTTTTTGATCATGTCATAATGTTTAAACTATTGGCATGATGCTTTCTGAAGATTTTTAATTAGGGCATAATCACTATAATTAGTTATTACCATCACTGACTGGCTTTCCATTTCCTTTACAATCAGTAGCTTTCTTTCTGCTTGTACTGTTTCCTTATATTGTCTGTAATAGCTTTAGGTTTACTATTGTTTATGTCTTTTCATTACAGGCTGAGCGTGAATTGAGACAGAAACTTAAATCTGCCTTCAGAAGTTTCTGTGAGAAAGTAGAAGCCATAACCAAGCAGGAAGTAGAGTTTGACTCACCATTTAGAGAACTTGGATTCTATGGTGCACCTTTCAGAAGTACAGTTTTACTGCAGCCAACTAGTGGTTGTCTTGTGAATCTCTCTGAATGGGTAATCAACGCCAACATGACTAATGAAATAAATTTAGATTCAAGGAAGTTATTGTCTAGAAAGGGGATTAAATTGTACATTTCCTCACCTTCACCTATCTCTTAGTTTGTTGAGGCACCATGCCAGATCTGTCAACCGTCTTCCTCCATTCCTCTCTTTTATGTTGTCTTCCCATAGCTTTCTCTGTCTGCTTCTTCTTCTTTTTCCTGTTCCCTGAAGGAAGGTCTTATGCGAGCCACTAAGACCTTGTAATATGGCCAGAGGTTTAGTTTGCTTTCTTTTTAGATTTCCTAAGGGAGGAAAGGTTATTTTAGACCTTCTCTTTACATTCTAATTGATAACTGTCTTTATTGCATATGTACTTTTAGGAGCCATGCTCATGTCCTTGTAAGTTTTGCTTTTGAATAATTTTTTTTTTTCTGTCCATTTTATCAGCCTCCATTTGTAGTGACCTTAGAGGATATTGAACTGGTCCATTTTGAGAGAGTCTCCTTCCAGCTAAAGAACTTTGACATGGTTTTTATTTTCAAAGACTACAGTAAAAAGACAGCAATGATCAACTCTATAGCCATGAATATGTTGGATCATGTCAAAGAGTGGCTCAAGTACTGAATTCTTTTTTACCCTTATTGTCTCTCACCAGGCATTTTTTAATCACTGAATGTTTTAGCAAAGGAGGTTACTTGATACACATGATAGTCTGCTAGCCAAAAGGTTTAGTGTTGAAGAGTAAAAAAGCAATATAGTGAATGTAATAGTTATCTAAGATTATTTGGCATATTAACTAAACGTTGTTTTTTTTTTTTTTTTTTTTTTTTTGGTTATTAACTTACAAATACATTTTGAACTAAAAGAATATTTTGCAGACTAGAAAGCTTACTTTAGGGTTAAGAAGAAATTTATAATTTAAAAAGTCAGTTTTGTGCATTATTTTTATACATTTAAGAAAATTAGTTTTGACCCTAATGCAATAGTGATAATTCAAGCCAACTTAACGTTTTGTTTCTCTAGCTCCTGTGACATCCGTTACACAGAGGGAGTTCAGAGCTTGAACTGGGCCAAAATTATGAAAACCATTACCGATGATCCAGAAGGTTTTTTTGATAATGGAGGATGGACGTTTTTGGATCCAGACAGTGAGGTAAGTACTTAAGTCTCCTGAAAATGTTTCTTTTGATTGAAATGTTACAGTTTAAACCATTTCTTTGTTCTCTTCCTTAACTCATTCAACCTTATTTCCAGTTCGAAAAATCATGAACGTTCCCTAAGCAAAAGAGGAGTATCATTGTGTGAATAAAACATAAATTTAAGATCTAATTGTAAATCAATAAACTTTTAAAAAATAGAACACTATGTCTAGTTTAAAATAAAACATACTTTTAATACCCTTATTTAAAAGTTTAAAAAATACTCAATTTAATGCACAGGGTAATGGGCATGCTTGTTTAAAAAAATCTTTAAATTTTAAAAGTGATACACATCTGGTTTTTACCATAAAAAAAAAAGTCACCATGCTCTTGTTCTAAAGGATACATGATGAGAATGTTTAAAAAACTGCTTAATGCATTAGGGCTGTACTATAAACACAGCATCCTACTGCAATAGGGTCGAGTGGGTTCAACCATAACCTTGACATAAACAAGAATCAAGATTTTTATACAAATGGCTGAGCAGTAAATGATAAAGTAAAAGAATTCTGCAATTATTTAAGGCTCACAGACTTAAATGTATGGACTTTAAATAACTTTTTCAATAGTTTTGTAAACTCCTTCAATAGTTTCGCCCCTAACTAAATTTTACAAGGATATCTTAACTGAAAAATCCTTATCCTTAAGTCTTATCGTTTTTTTGTTTTTTAGGATTTTAGTTTTGTTTTTTATATAAATGGTGTCTCTGGTGTTTATATTCCTACCTATATGTTAAGAAATATCTTCAGTACAAAAATTGTACATGTTGTTTATATAATATATACTGTTCATTGCATGTCTGTTTCATTGTTAATCTTTTCAATTTCATTATATTTAGTTAACCTCAGCCTTAATTATTTGAATTTTGTTGTTGTTTAGCTTAGTGATAGCCCTAATGATATTTTTTTTTTTGTTTTGTGTCTATAAATAGGGTGATGTAAGTACTGAACACAATTTTATAAATATATCAAACAAAAATATAGTAACAGGCTAAAGCTATGGGCTAAAGTTGTAATGCTTCAGTAGTTTTTGTTAAAGGCAATACAATGTTGAGGTATGTTGGAAGTGCTTTCACAGTTAGGAAAATTGTTTTAGTTTGTCTTCTTAGAACAATACACATTCAATTGGACTTCATGGCTTTGAATGATTAGCACATGTAATACACTGATTTCAATATTTGGGTCTAATGGTTAAATGTTTTTATTATATTTGTTTGTGATATGCGTCTACTTTTTTTTTTTTTTTTTGCTTGCTTTTTTTTCAGAACATTTTTTCCCCTGTAAAATGAAAAACTATTTATTGTTTTGCTTCCTTACTGATATTTATTTGACACCAAACTTTAGAGTATGCATTTTCTCTAAACTTATTTTTGATAACAATAGTTTTGACTAGTTGATTGTGAATCAATGCTACACCTGTCATATGATTGACATCATTAAGGTTGTCATTATGTAGTGACTTATCTGTTAACTTATAATAAAAAAAAGCAAAAGAACACTAGTGATAAAACAATGACTTGAACTTTAAATAATTGAAACACATTATATATTATGAACAAGTTTCTCTAAATCCAATATTCAATTTATTATTGTACTTATGTAATCATTTCACTATAGTACATTTATCAAACCCAACCTTAAAACTCTTTCTGGACCTTTTTTTTTAAACTTTAGTACCATGTATGCTTTCGAATATTTTCATTGTCCTGCTTGAAATAGTTCTAACCTACTCTATATTCTAATTTACACTATATTCTAATTACTCTATATTATAATCTACTCTAGTTTGGTAACAAAAAGTTATAAACTACTTTATATTAGTAATTCTTACATTTCTGAGCTATTATTTTTAGAACTGAGCAATTCATGTAAGATGTACACATTCCTGAGTAGTAACCTCATAAAAGTAGAAATTCTGGCAAAGAATTTGTGTTATAATATGCAATTTAATAAAATAATTAATAATTATTATTTATCTAAACTAGAAACGATAAGAAACTTTGGACCAACTGTCGAATGCATATTACATATAATAATAACTATAAAATAAGTATAGTGAAAAAACAAAATGACCAAACTAAGGAATCTGGTTTTCGTCTAGATTTGCTATTACTGGAAAGTTTGGTTTGCTTTGCTGTCTATTGTCATGGTTTGGTTAAACCATAACCAAACCATGTCATACATTTTTTCAACTAATTATAAAATGTGTATTTACATTTTGCACCTTCTGATGACATTGCAATGATTCATTATATTCTGATTATATTAAGGATATTAGATTACATTTTAACAGACAAAATTTGAGGAGTACTAGATCTTGTAATAAAAAAAAATTTTTTAAATTTTGACTAGATCTAACTGGAAGTAGAGTAAATTGTGAAAAAATAAAAGTTTAAAATGGCAAAACAACCTAAAGAGAATACAATGTCAATGAAGTATTTTCTCCTCCAAAATGTATTTTACATATTTGTAGCTTTTATTATTATTTCTATTTTATTTACCAACTGAATTTCTTATAAAATTCCTCTTACCCATTCTTGAATTAGATAAGTCTAAACTTCTTACAATATTCTATTGCATTGTTTTTATTTGCTTTTCAACTAAATCTTTGGTTGCAGACACCTTTCCACTACTTTCACTTAATATCCTATTTTTTTACATTTCATTGTCCTTTTTTAAGCTAAAGTATATTATTAATCTGCATTTAAATACTTTATAAAAACATGCACTGGCACATTCCTATTTTGTCATTGACATTGTAACAGTAAATCTAATTTTTATATTTTAACATCAATACTTTGTGTATATATATTGTTCTCTAAAAAATTAATCTTATAAGATTGAAATACAAACAGATATATATATATACAAGTTTAAAAGTATTTTAGATAGCATGATTAGATTTGCATGAAAATAATACCTTAAAAAATTAAAATAAGAACGTTTCTAGCTAGTTAGTAGTGAACAAAAATAGTTTTGTTTCTTGAAAAGTTTCATTAAATTTGCTTTTTTATTTCCTATATTTTATAAATTGGGCAATATTTCTCTTTCATTTTGTTAAGGATGAAAAAGAGGAAGAAGACAGCGAAGATGAGGATGACACATTCCAGCCTTCTGAAGAAGGCTCAGATTTTGATGAGAGCAGTGAGGATGACAGTGAAGAAAGTAACTGGGAGGAAGAGGAAGATGATGAATCAGGTAGTGAACTGGAACTGGATCTAAATCTTCTTCGGAAGAGGGGTTGGGGGGAAACAACATAAAAAGTATGTGGTTATGGGACAGGACTTAGAAGGTTCTAATAAAGCTTCTTCATATATTGTGAGGTTTTATATCAACTGAACCTAACTGGGTGACTTTTGGTTGTGCCTTAAATTAACAATAGTCTATGGCTGAGTGCCAGTAGGAAATATATTTTCTTTCTAGATATTTGAAGGATCAGTTCAGTAGCTACTGTACATTTTTTTTTGTAACACTTTTTAAGATGTACAACTTTAACAAATAAAAAAGAAAGCTTGGTATACACACGATACTATTCGGAGTGTTCTAATGATTGTCATATTCCAATGAAATGTATTTATTGTTCAGGTTCAGAAGAGGAGCTGGGATCAAGTGAAGAGAGTGGCAAGGACTGGGATGAGTTGGAGGAAGAGGCAAGAAGAGGTAAAATAATCATATACACATGAATTGTCCTTTCTAGCAGGATTCTTCATTATCTGATGTCTTAGTTTGAAGTGGTGTTTCTGGCGTATCGTGATTTTCATCATTTAAAAACAATAATTTATTCTCTACATCTGGGCTCACTATCATTTTTTATCTTTAATTGGATATGGATATTTGTGTTAAGTAATTTTTGCTTTCTGTTTGCAGCTGATAAGGAGAAAGATGAAGAGATTCCTGAATCCAGATCATCTCACAAACACAGGTCACACAAAGGTGGCGGCAGCAGCAGCAACAGTCGTCATGGACAGAAGAGAGGGAGAGAAGACAGCCGACCCAAGGGAAGAGAAGACAAATCCAAGGGGAAAAGTCATTCACCACAGAAGAAAAAAGCACGTCGCTAAAACCGTTTTCATTCTTTACCCCAACTTGGACAAAATGTTTTTTTTTAAATATGTTATACTTGCCAGGAAGGCTCAGCCTTTTTAAAAAAAAAAAGCCTTTGACCTGGGTGCATCTTTGGACATTGTTTATATTTAACAAGTTTGTAATCTTATTGGATTTGCCAGAAAATTTTTCTAAGGTGAAAATATTGCCAACTATGATTACAAATAACTTTTGAAGTTTTGATGCTGACATCTTTGTTTATTGTTAGACGTTTGGTCAATGTTAGCATTGGTGTAATATAGACAGACAGTCGGACTTTGTCACAGATACACATCTACAGTTAGGTTTTATACATTTATAAGCATGATGTCCTGGAAATCAACAAGCTGGGTTTCAACTCGGAACTGCCGTAAGAGCACCTAGCCAGGCATCCATTGTTTGTCCATTGGAACAATTTCATTAAATTTTGTGATTAATTACATGCTGCATTATGTTATTAATATTGATTTGATATTAGTTCTGTCAGTCACAGTAAAATAGTGTGAATTTGCAAAAATGTAATACTTAAAATAACCACACAAGGAAAACCTAAGTGCTTTGCATCTTTTTTAAAAGAAAGACTTTTCTTAACCTTTAAAGACTTATGTATGTAAGGGAGCCCTATTTAAAAAATAAAGGATCCCACACGGCCAAATACATTTTAAAAAATCTTTTAACAAAAATAAATAATTAGGTATTAAATATTAATTAGAAATAATTTCCAGTAAATGTCAACTGAGAAAATTATAGTTATAAACCTTATTAAAAGTACACATTGTATTGATCAAGATGTAACTGATTTTGCTTTGGTTTATGCTTACAACACTCATAGCAAGCATGAAGTTTTTAAGTACTGATTATGCTATTTAATTGAAAGATGGTCTTTCTCCTTAGCATCATCTTGTTTGACTTCAAATCACATATAGGGTTACAAATTGTGCTTGTAAAAGAACTTAAAGATTGCAATATTTTCAGCTTCTTTCCCTAATATGTTCACAAAGTAAGAAAGAGGTTATTTGCCAGAAAGTATTTTGTGGTTAAGGTTAATGATGGTGATGTAGCTAGCACTAAACCAACCAATGATGGTGATGTAGCTAGCACTAAACCAACCAATGATGGTGATGTAGCTAGCACTAAACCAACCAATGATGGTGATGTAGCTAGCACTAAACCAACCAATGATGGTGATGTAGCTAGCACTAAACCAACCAATGATGGTGATGTAGCTAGCACTAAACCAACCAATGATGGTGATGTAGCTAGCACTAAACCAACCAATGATGGTCACACATCAGAACTCAATGGACTTTCTTAACTACCGAAAAATAAAACGAATTCAAACTCCAAGCCCTCAATAAGACAATATTAGTAGCTAAGTAATGTGCATACTCCGCCTGGGTACACCTTATAGGGGTATCTTGCCGGTCCCAAACCCGGGTAAAGGAGGAGGGGTGATCGTAAGGCTAGCAACCTCACATCACTAAACTATTGCTACAGAAACCGGAAATACACCAAACCAACTAGAACTTGGTCAGGAAGGTTCCTCTGTGGAAGAGTATGACGTGTACTAGTGAAAGCCCTCTGGAAGCTAGCACACCGACAAACCTTCTGACGACCAAGACCTCAACCAGGATAGGGACCTGGAACATCAAAACCCTGTATGATAGCGGCAGAACAAACGAAGTGGTAAGCGAAATGAGAAAGTACAAAATCAAGGTCCTAGGCCTCAGTAAAACACGTTGGAATGGAAGCGGTCTAAGCAATCTGACAACTGGGGAGAGCATTATATATTGTGGACATGAAGATCTAGACCACGATCACACACAGGGAGTAGCACTTCTACTGTCAAGAGAGGCATCAAAGGCTTTGTTGGGATGGGAGCCAGTTTCCTCAAGACTAACGTCAGCCAGGTTTAATGCAAAGGGAAGGAAAACAACCATCATCCAGTGCTAGGCACCAACAAATGCAGCACCAGAAGAAGAGAAAGAAGAATTTTATAATGCTCTACAATCAGTACTAGAAAAAACACCTAAAAATGATATCAAGCTTATTATGGGTGACATGAATGCAAAAGTAGGTACAAACAATGCTGGAAAGGAGCTCTACATGGGTAAACATGGTGCAGGCACAAGCAATGAAAATGGGGACTGACTTTGCGCATTCAACGATCTTATCATAGGAGGAACCATCTTTCCACACAAAACTATACACAAGACAACATGGACTTCCCCAGATGGCAAAATGGAAAACCAAATTGACCATTTTGCAATATCTTGGAAATGGAGAAGTCTCCTTGATGTTAGGGTGAGACGAGGAGCAGATGTAGCTTCTGATTCTCATCTGCTAATAGCAACAGTGAGGATCAAACTTAAATCCTTTAAGGATTTTTCAGACCGACCACATTACAAATTCAACACTCAGTACTTAAAGAGCGAAGAAAAAAAGGTACTCTTTGATTGTGAGGTTAAAAATAAATTTGAAGTACTTGCTGAACTAGTGACAGATGAAACCCTTGAGCAACACTGCGGAGACATTGACCAAAATCCAGGAACGGAAAGAGCTAAAAGAAAAGATAAACCAATGCCAGAATGAAGAACAAAAAGCTAATCTTAGAACCCAGTATGGTGCAGTAAACAAGTCTGTAAGAAAGAATGCAAGAGATGACAACAAAAAAAAACAACGCTTCCTTCATGAAATGACAATCGATGCAGAAAAGGTAGCAGAACAAAGAGACACGAAAAGGTTGTACGACATAACAAGAACCTTAGCAGGAAGAAATACAAACACCAACAAGCCAGTGAAAGACAAACAAAGAAAAATCATCACCAGTGATGTTGGACAGAAGGATAGATGGGCCGAACACTTTCAGGAAATTTTGAACCGACATCCTCCTGAATCGATTCCGGACATTCCCCCAACAACAGAAGAAATAGATGTTAACACAGGTCCTCCTACTAAAGGGAGATCATCAAGGCCATCAAGAATGCAAAAAAGGGAAAAGCGCCAGGCCCAGATGGTATACCAGTAGAGGCCTTAAAAGCAGACCCCAAAATATCAGCTGAAATGCTGCATCCACTGCTATGCAAAATTTGGGAGCAAGAAAAGGTTCCTAAAATCTGGAAACTGGGCTACCTAATTAAATTACCCAAAAAAGGTGACCTCACTCAATGAAACAACTGGCGATGAATCATGTTACTGTCAACCCTTAGCAAGGTCTGAACTAGGATAATACTGGAACGCCTAAAAGATGCCCTAGACAAAAGACTAAGACCAGAACAGGCTGGATTCCGTAAAGAGACCACATTGCTACACTACGTATTATCATAGAACAATCTATCGAGTGGCAATCTCCTCTGTACATGCCTTTGTTGATTTTGAGAAAGCCTTCGACAGTATTGACAGAGACGTAATCTGGAGACTGATGAATCACTACGGAATTCCAACAAAATTCACCAATATCATTAAACAGTTATACGATGACTCATCATGCCAAGTAATACACAATGGTAAGCTGGCCAACCCTTTTCAAGTAAAAACAGGAGTAAGACAGGGATGTATGCTTTCGCCCTTGATATTTTTGCTGGTGATCGATTGGGTCATGAGACAGTCTTAGATAATAAAAGCGGCATACAATGGACGCTAACACGACATTTAGAGGACCTGGATTTCGCCGATGACATCTGCCTCCTCTCCCATACACAACAAAATGCTCAGACAAAACTGACCAGACTCTCAGAAATAGCGAAAAAGACTGGACTTCTAATCAACAAAAAGAAAACAGAAGTTATGGGGATCAACAACAGACAAGAGAACCCAATCATGCTACAGGGAGAGAATATCCTTGATACGGACCACTTCACATATCTGGGAAGTAGAGTTGGTAAAGACGGCGGAGCTGATGATGATATACTAATTCGGATCAATAAAGCTAGGTTTGCCTTTTCAACTCTTCAAACTATCTGGCGTTCTAAGGCATTATCTCTACACAACGATACGAATCTATAATACAAACGTTAAGTCTGTCCTTCAATACGGTTCAGAAACTTGGAGAGTCACTAAAACAAATATGGACAAGCTCCAGACTTTTGTTAACAGATGCCTATGCTGGGTATTAGGAATTAGATGGCCAGAAAAGATAACTACTATCGATTTGTTGGAGAGAACTAGACAAAAGCCCTTAGCCCAAGACATCACAAAACGAAAATGGAGCTGGATATGACACACCCTGCGAAAACCAGCTACCAATGTTGCAAGGAAGGCACTTGACTGGAACCCACAAGGAAAGAGGAAAGTGGGCAGACCCAAGCAAACCTGGAAGAGGTCAGTCATCAGTGAAGCTGAGGGTACTAGAATGACATGGGCGCAGATGAAGAAAGCTGCTCAGAACCGAGTTTGGTGGAGAGGTGTAGTTGCGGCCCTATGCTCCCCTGGGAGTGCACAGGATTAAGTCAAGTCAATGTGCATACAAACAAACTTGGCAAGATTAGTAGCCAAATGGTGTACATGTAAAAAAAAAACAAGTTTAGTTGCCTACAGCTAATGCTGAAATGGATCATCCTGGAAGCTAGTTAAGCCTTTTTCAAATCTCTGGTAGTGCCATAAATAATCTGAACTTTTCTCACTACTTACTCTCAGGTGCAAGCCAAATCCCCCCCCCCCCCCCCCCCCATATACGGCAAAAAAAACAACAACAACAAAAAACAAGAAAACTGGGTTTGAGCAGACGCCTCTAGGAAGGGGCAATAGGCTTGGCATCGAAAAATGTTCTACTAATCGCCTCGCAACGATGGTACAAAGGGGGAGAAGGAGCCCTGTTGTGGAAAAAAGGGACACCGTTATTCCCAACACACAAACACCTTTTCCCTTAAAACAAACACAACGAAAAGTATAGAAGCATACGAATGTATAAATCAATCACCTTCTACAATGAAAGTACTTGCTCCACAGGCTCATTTTGCTGAAAGGACAAGAATTAGAATTACAGAAATGGGAATCAAATTGGAGTATTTCTTTCCATCTAGAAAAATACTAGTTATTAAGTTATTATTTAAAAAATCAAGCAAACATTAGGGTTTATTAAAAGAAATTTTACAACTAAAACATAAAATTAAAATGCAATTTAACATTACTACTTAGGCCGATATTAGAATATGCCTTCTCCATTTGGGATCTCTCAACTGTGATGTGCTTGTTCAGACTGTCTTGAGGTCAACTGTAGATGACTGTTGAATTTCAACCAATTACTCTGCAAGCGTTTGAGTTTTATTGTTCGGGTGTATTCAGTGTAGTTGCTCAGCAAACAGAATAAACAAGACATCGATTTAACTAGTGAAGAGATGTGGTCAACACTGATGAACAATGTAACAGATGTTTATTCCAAGAAAAGGCCGCAGTAAAAGTCTCTGTCAAAATAAACACGTCTTTACCCTAGAGAATTCTATCGCTAACTGATTTTCCGGTCTCTAACCCAACATATCCCAAACGTCACTAGTCCCGTTCAATATACGTCTTCTATGGTGCGTCGCTAAATAACTAATACTCTAAATAAGGTGTCTAACACAACTCAAGAAAACATAAAGAAACAGAACCAAATACAAAATAAAGCAGTGAGATTTTAAGATTTATAACAAATGAATATTCCAATATGATTAGAGTAACACCGTTTGTTAAATAACTGAACTTTGAGACACTTCAGGACAGAAGACTCAAAAGTAAAGTAGCTCTACTAAATAAACCACTAAACCCGAAACCATAACAGAAAAAAAGCAAACCTAATACATTACTCAGAAAGACACAAAGATAGAGGCACATTTCTTATTCCATACGCTAGAACAAATTCGTATAAGTGCTCCTTCTTCCCTAGTGCTATTAGAGAATGGAATGGGTTGTCCAAATCAGCCAGGAAAACCAACGACTTTGCCAGGGGCACAGCTAGGAATTTTCCATTCTTTGGGGGCCCTTGCATTTTCCGTAATATTAAATTTTAATGTAAAAAACACTCATTAGGAGGCCCCCCTCAAGTGAGGGCTCGGGGGATTTTCAAATTCTCCCCCACCCTAGCTACGCCACTGGACAGAGTTTAAGTTAAAGTCATTGATTAACATGGATGACTAGATTGACACATGAAATGCGTAGGACGTAATGATCTGTATTATATAAGATAAGAAATCTGAGAGGTCCTAAGGTTGCACTAAAAGAATCATTAATGGCACCAAGACAGAATACATCAGCAACAAGCCCCACAAGAATGTGAAACAGCTAAACAAAAAACAGCCAAATCCAATGAAGTACACTAAGAAGCGTCAATGAAAACAAAACATTGAGAATATTTTAACCTGGAGAGTCAGATTTCCTAGATAGAAAGAACAAGTTATTCATTCAGTGGCAAGGCCCATATTTTAGTACCAAGATAATCAGAGATGTAGACTACAAAATTGAAATCAATAGCAAAAAGAAAGTTTATCGCTTCAACAGGCTACATCAGGGGTGGGCAACCCTTTTCTATCAAGGGCAGCATTTTTAAAAAAATGGGAAATAGGGGGGGGGGGGCACATATATATATATAAAATGTACTTAAACTTAGAAAAATACTCTAGCTAACTGTGTGTTTTTTTTTTAAATGTCTTTTAATTGACATTTATACTGTATTAGACATTTACACATACTTTTTTACTCTCCTAATTGAGGAATTACAAGACTTGGCAATTTGTGAAACTAATTTTACAATTTGTAAAATACATTTTTTAAATGTCTTTTTACTTTAAAACATTTCACCACAAATGTAGCCTACAGTTTTACTTCATGGGAAGTTTTAATTGATTCTCAATGTTTCAGAACTATTACACAGCATAGACCTTCTCACATTTGTTCATTTTCAAAAAAGAAAATATTTGTTCATATAAGTATCTGGATTCAAATAATCTGAAAGTTAAGCAGTTTTTTTTTCAAGTGTGGAAATACAGCTTCTGGCACCCATAAAATTTCCTCAGAAAGAACTGACAAACTTCTCTTTCAGGTCATAATTTGCTTGGAGGTAGGTTCTCTGGAGCAGAATCAGCTTTTGCACAAAATGATTAACTGAGGGTGTTGAAATAGTTTCCAAGCTCTTGACATTTGAACATTTTCTTTCAAAATCCACAATGAATGAATCCAAATAATTCATGTCCTTTTCAACAATTTCACTAGAAATAATTTCACCTTTCAGCAAAGGAAATTGACAAAACCTGTTTTCACGTTGCTTGCCTTGAGAAACTGGAAAGCTTTTTTTCTTCTTCTTCTTCATTCTTATTGTTATGTTGGAGCGTTCAGATGACTAGACCAATACAGGAGATGAACTGCGCAGTGGTTTCCAAATCAGGGAGCTCTCCATATAGTTTCCTTTCTATTGGGGTGATTTGGGGCCAGTGTCTTATACGGGCCTCTTGGTAAAGAGAGCAGTTTTGGAGGACTTGGTCTGCATTCTCTGGTGATACTCCACAGGGGCAGATTTCACTGGTTCCAATTTTGAGCTTCCGGTACATGTGTTGTCGCATTCTGTTGTGTCCGGTCCTGAGTCGAAAGATTAGACGTTGGTCTTGTCGGGATAGCGTCATCTTTTTTGGATGAGAGCTCGTCCATTTCTCATTTATTTTATTTACGATTAATTTCTTCAATTCTTCTGGATAAGAGTGCAGAGTTTATTAGTGTGTTAGTTCTCCCACTCTTGGCGAGTGTGTCAGCCTTCTCATTTCCTTCTAGTTCTATATGAGCTGGTATCCATTGAATTAAAGTTTTTTTGCTGTTGTTGTTGAGCTTTGTAAGTGCTGTTCTGAGGTTTTTAATATATGAGGAATCTGAGTTTTGCAGGCTTTGGAGGGTTGTTTTTGCATCGGTTAGAAAGACAATCTGACTATGTGGGGAACTTGGATGATTTGCTAGCATGGTAGCAGCTAGTGCTTCCCTTTCTGCTCTGTGGCTGTCAGAGAGCTCTCCAGTTGCAATGGATTTTTCTAGTTTTCCTCCATCTGGCCATTCGATAAGTATTCCAGCTCCTCCATTTGTGGTGGCTTTATGGGTTGAGCCATCCGTGTTAACTCTGATCCAATGATTGCTAGGATAATTGCTATGTAGAAAACAGTTCACTATTTTCTTGTGCTTTGTAATCAGATTTTCTTTTTATGCTTTCAATATGGTCCCTTATAGTAGGAAGAGGCTTTCGTCCCAGGGTGGAGATTAATTATAGTGTATCGAGGATTCCAGAGTAATTTTTTCAAGTTTGTGTCTTTTTTAGGTTTAGAGATTCCTGTATGAAATTGGTCCATTTGAGACGTTTTTTTTCTGTCATCCAGAGAGATCAGGGCAGCGGTTTCCTCCATAGCTATTATGGGTGTTGTTTTGATTGCTCCTGTCATTATTTGGGGGGAGCTACCACCTTCTACCAAGCGCGTAACCCAGGTGGCGAATAGGGGAAATACCCTTAGATATAAGGGTTAGCTGTGAATAGCAAATAAACAGCCGCGGACCAACTGGTTTGCAGTCATGGAGGATGAGGTGAAGTATTCCAGTGGTTAGAATATTGTTATAAACCTGGTGGTGGCACATATGGGGGTAGTGGTGTGTGTGTAGTCAGCCGACGCAAATCGCCCCAGGCCAGCGCTAGACGAGCGGTCAACCGTGACGAGTTACAACGGTCAGCCGAGACGAGTGTCAACACGAAGGTTCGGGAAGGATCGACGTCGTGAACAGAGCTCAGGTGCGTCACGAGAGTTGTAGTCATCTGACCACCTAGAAACGTCGAGCGGCGTTCTGTCCGGTTCGAGAAGGCCAGTAGGGACCCTATATAAGAGCGGGGGTGTCGCAGTCAAGACGGTTGAGAAAAGGGGCTCAATACAGCACGGTTCACAACAGAAGGTCTACGACAGGGCTCAGAACACGGTCGACTACAGCACAGTTCAACGGTGTGGTTCTGTACGGAGCATTACGACGGTTCAGTGCGGAGTACTGTCAAGTACAGTTGAGACGACTGGCGTCTTGATCTTGGTCTGCGATCGAGTCCGACACAACGAGCCTAGTGTGTGAAGTCAGTCCTGAACTGTTGAACCCAGTGCATGCCCGGAAAGAAACGGAGATGCTAGTGCAAGAATTGATAAGGCGGTACGGTGTTATCGGAGAGATATTTGTACAGTGTACGTGTTGCCAATTGTACAGTATTGGCTGTTATTTATTCAACTATTTAAGTGTTACGTTACTTTGGAACCCTGAGTTGTCAAGTTCTTTAAGTTGGTGGTGTAAGGTGCAGTTTGCAGAGAGCCTGGATAGTGAGATTCGTAACAACATTTACTAAAAACATCTCAGAAATCCAGGGAAATGATTGCAAAGCGAGTATAGGGCGCTCTAACTCTAAACCCGGGTAGATGAAACTCGTTAGCTAGGGATAGCAGTTCATCTAGGAGAGAAAACTCCGAAAATAAACACCTGCTGCCTTGCAGATGATCTTGGATGATCAAAGGCTATGGGAGCACACCCAGAAAGAAAAGCAGGCTGAAGTTGGAGTCAATGGGCCTTGTGGCACATAACACATTGACACACAACCTCATCTGGAAAGCTTTGTTTGAAAAGATTTAACATGCAAAAACATTTCATGTGCAAACAACCCATTGCAATACTTTCGATGAAAAACATGAAATCTTTCTTCTACTCGTCCTTGGCAATATTAATAACATAGTCAATGTCCTTTAAATACATTTTCTTCCCATTTCCTTTTTTAAACATTAAAAAAAAAAAAAGGCAAAAAGCAGATTAACTTTAAAATACTTTTAGCAAATCATTCAATCTTCTCATACATCATTTCAAAATTACAAAATTTTAACACTAAAAAATGGCCAATAGCAGATTAACTCACTGGAGTTTATTGATAAATGAATACCAATTTAGTTATAAACATATCAGAAATGAAGAACATCTTAACAGACAACTTATCAAGATGTACAATTAGTTACTTCACCCTATCAGTTACATAAAATGTACATTTTTTTGTTAATAGTGACTATAATTTATTTGAGACAATGACTTTTAAGTCATACACTACTTAGTGATTGACATACATTCAAAAGTACTTAATAATTGTATAAGAACTTTATTACTAACATCACATTGAATGGAAATCTTCAATACAAATTTTATAATGTTCATTTTATTACAATAGTACTTTTTTTTTATACACACACACACACTGTTTAAGCATAAAAAAAATATTGTAGTTGTTAGAAAATGAAAATTTTTCTCACTTTTATATAAACATTTGATATGCAGAGTAGCACAGTTATGTGTATTACTCATTATATCATGCAACCAACTTTTAAAGAAGAGGGGAGGTAATGTCACAGTAAGGGAGAGAGATCAGGCTGGTCACAAGTGGGTTTAACCTCATGCTTGACAGAGCAGTTGACTGACCAGTGGAAGGTCAATTGTACAAAAATTTCAGAACCATGACAACAGCGGTGGAAAAAAGAGCAGTAATTTGCATATGCATACATGTAGTTCAAGGTAAAGGTTGGTAGAGAGTAGGATATAAAGAAAGAGGGTCTAGAATTTCCGTGGTGTGGTAATATTTTAAAGAGCATTGAAGCTAAATATTATGTCTGTAATAGAGATTGAACTATATTAGCAGCCTGTTTAAATCTGCATGTCTGTTGATTGTAAAGAAAATACACAGCTGTCTCTTCAAACACAATTATGATGTACTAAAATGTGCATCTAAACAAAAGACTAGTTTAGTAGCCAAGTGATGTGCATCTAAACATGTTTGTAACAGCTTGTCTTACAAAATAAAAAGAAAAAGGCACTATTATATTGTTAACATTATATACATCCCTATGTAGACTATTTACAGATTACAAATTTGTACAGATAACTGTTGTTCTCAAGACTGTTATAAATAAAAAATTAAAAAGAAAAAAAAAAAAAAGCAATGAAAAAGTTTGCTTGCAAAAAAAATAAAAAATCTATCAAATACAAAATTAAGATTTTCAACAATGAAACTAACTATCAGCAGCAGGTCTATATTTCACAATCCATGGATGCTTCAACACTTCTTGTAATGGCAAACGATCCTGTGGGTCATGACGCAAAAGCTGGAGAAAAAAAAAACAACAAAACATTATTGTGAAATATAAAAAAAAAAAAAAAGACAAAATCCTTGAGTTTTTAGTTAAATAATCTAAAACAAGCGCACTCTGGCGATTCAATAATGAAATGAAAATTAACTTGCAACTGAAATTTTTGACTGTGTTGAAGGAATGTGTTATTTATTTTGTGTATTTGTTAACTTAATAATAATTTTTTTCTTGTTGAGTTTAGACATATCAATGATTGAATAAAACTTTGGAAATACAAAATACACTGAAATGATCCTTGGAAGTTGGTATAAAAAATGATTTGACTCAAATCAAAACAAAACCAAAGTCTGAGAATTCTCTACGTGCCCTTCTAAACCATAATTTCCTTTGGTCTTATTTCTAAACATAATTTACCACAAATGTAACTTACTTTATGTAAGTAACAGATATAATCACTAAAGTTGTTAGTGTGGATTAAAAAAATTACTTTTGATATAAGATCTCTAGCACCATCCGACACAAACTCTGGAAACTTCAAGTCCACCTTGCAGATTTTCTTGTAGGTCTCAGTGTGGCTGCCTGTTTCAAAAGGGGGTTTACCCACCAGAAACTCGTAGCACAACACACCAAGACTCCAGAGGTCAACACATTCATTGTGATACTTGCCCTCTACCATCTCTGGGGGAAGATAATCAAGTGTGCCACACATAGTGTGACGTCTGCAAATGGATGGATATATTTCAAGTGATATGTAACAATTAATCAGACACCAAAATGTTAAATAGGTAAAGGATCTGACTTTTTAAGAATTGAGAACAGCCTGTGAAATAGACACAACTATTGAACCTATAAAGTTAAGGTATAACAGAGTAGCACTAGAGGCTACTGAAAGATAGAGAATGTTGGGGAATGACTATCCAAATAAACTTGCACAGAGAAATAGTAAAATCAATCATAAGAAACAAAGAACTGATTTAACATCTTATCTAGCCAGAGAGTTGACCACACTAATCATGCTAACCCATCATATAATGACAAAATTTATATCCCACATTACAATGGATCCCTAGGCAGATACACAAGACAAGATAGGAAAAGGCTGATAGACTATCAAAGGCAGGGTCATCCATGGAACAATTAGAACAAAAAGCTGGCTAGAAAAAGAGATTCTATCTTTAAAAAATTAACAAACAGCTAGTGTTTGTTGATTGATTCAGGACTAAAAAGGTTTAAATAATAAAAAGATTAAATCTTTTCCTTTTAGACTACAAAATATGTAAAGGAAGTCTCTAAAAACATAGATTTAACATTTTAACCAGATTTTCACTTTTAAGATGTAGGCTCTTTTATCATGTGTTCCTTGAAAAAGTATAATGCTGATCTTCTAAATAAAAATAAAGTTAGTTAGTTTTGCCAGGTTGTGGAGGTCAATGGTTTGTCTGAGGTGGAATAGGTCAGGACATTCGAAAGTAGATGTATGAAATTTTCATAAGGGTAAACAAAGTCTTAAGAATTTATTCTATTTATTTCAATGGAAATAAATGGGATTAGGCAGCCAGTACTACAACCAGCTATACTATATCTGTTATAGCTGTATAGTTTTAAGCCTATTTCTTCAAGAAAATACAAACTCATCTTTCATTTAAAAATAATTAATTACCTAGAGGACGGTGCATGGACAGACCATCCAAAATCTGCTATTTTCAAATCTCCTTTCAATCCTAGCAAAAGATTTTCTGGTTTAATATCTCTGTGAATGACTTTCTTGCTGTGGCAATAAATTAAAGCATCAGTCAGTTGAGCGATGTACTGAAAAATAAAGGAGAACTCTGCAGTTGACAAAACTAGAAAAACTACATAAAATAACAGACTTAAAGGATCAGATATAATTAAATGATAATCAAGGCTAAAAGAAATAGTGATGACCTTAATTTTTGACTCATCTTACAATAGAAGGGCCCATAATTTATAACATTCCCTCCCTTAAATACCCTGGCTTGTTAAATATAGAAGCCCTTAAGAATATTATACATTCGACAAGATATTCAAATGGAACAGTCTAATAGTAATACCTCTTTCACAATTGAGCCCCCCAGCCCCAAAGCACACACTTCTAGGGCCCATCAAGACAAATACATTAGCTTTGATCCTCCACAACCCTCTCCCTCAATTTTTAGCCTGTCAATTATGCTCCATAAGGATAAGGATAAAACCCCTTTTCTTTGTCTACTCTCCTTGACATACTGACACAAACTGTTTTGTAGATAAATACCTTTCACTTGCCTTCTCCATAGCCTCCTATTTTCCAATAAAATATATTCCCCTCTTCCTTTTGGATCAGATATTAATGTACTTACTCTGGCAGATCTAGCATCATCAAATCGTTTATTCTTCTGTAATTCTTTGAAAAGTTCTCCCTTTGGAGCATATTCTAATATGAGATAAATTCGAGACTCATCATAGAAGTAGCCCAATAGTGTCAAAATGTTAGGATGTCTGAAAACAAAAAATATAGTCACTGGCAATATTTGATTTAATCTATTGATTCATTATCTCTTATGCGTATAAGAAACAAAATGACAAATATTCCTAATTTTGTAGAAAATATCTAACAAATGCAAATACAAGTTACCAAATTTATTGAGTAGGTATGCAATTGTAGAAGTACAAAAGATTTTGTTGACAAGGGTGTTAGAAAGCAATATATGTTCAACTCTTTCACCATTGGCTACACTAAATGATGTGATCAGATTATTAAAAATTTTGACTGATAACATTTCAATGTGAAAATTTTCAAATACAATTTTATCCAAAGAATTGAAAGTTATTTATGTTGTATCTTTTTAAATTTCCATAAACTCTTTTACCAAAAAAATATTTCGATACCAATCAAGACTAATTTTTTTTAAAGTAAATTTTGTTCTAAGCCAAACATAAGGTTAAAGCATGAAGGAATTTTTTTATGGGTTAAAAGGAAATTAGCACTTTTTTTCAATTCATCAAATTATACAGCATTAGTCGGTCATGAGCCAAAACAAATCTTTTAAACATGAACTTCCCTGATGCAACAGATGGACTAATAGAACAATGCTTTAAAAAAAATAAAGCTTTCATTAAAAATCTAGTGCTCTATAGAGTAAGTGACATGCTTATATCAAATGCTTGTGTCCAGCAACTAGGAATGTTTTATGTAGAGCACAGTAATCATAGCTATGGTTAAAAGAAGATACACAACTTATTTAACCCCACTGCATGGTAAAGCACTTGATTATGAACCAAGAGGTCAAAAGGTTGAATCCTAGTGAAAACTAGGATTTTAACCATCATCATTTTAAGAACGTGTCAGAATTCCCCCCCATCTCTAATGGCTTTATGCCATGTTGGGGAAGTAAAGGCAGTTGGTCAGTATCTAAATGAGACATACACAGTGACTTACTTAAGGTGAGTCTGAATTTCAATTTCTCTCCTCAGTTGATGTTCAACACCAGCTTTTAGTAACTGGGATTTAAACATCATCTAAAAGTTTAAGAAAAAGAAAAAAGGTTTAAAACTCAATAAAAATTACATTCTAAAAAGGGAAATATTATATACTAGATCTTAGTAATATTAAACATAGTTTAATAATGTAGAAACATAATAAAAGATTACCTTTAAAGCAACGATATATTTGCTTTTCTTTTCTCTGGCCAAGTAAACATTTCCAAATTTTCCCTTACCGAGTGGACGACCTATATCAAAATCTTTTAGAGTCCATTTTCTAAGAGCATGCAAAAGATAAAAAAATGAAGCTGCAGCCTACTTCTATTTGGAATAAAGTGAGCTTAGCAAAAAAGTAGTAGCTAAAATTTTAACAAGCAAAATATAAAAAATAATGTAAAAGAAAAATGTATCTAAGGGGAAGAAATGTATATTTATATAAATCACTACTGGAAGATTAAACTAAACAAATTACTACTAACTAGTTAATTGATTGGTTAATATTTTTTATTGATTCATATTTTGTTAGGAACAATACAATGAATATTTGTGCTAAGTTTGAACTTGATCAGAGAATGGGAAGTGGGAGAAATAATGAGTACAAACATTGTACCATACAGAGTCAGTTGATATAAAAGCTTTGTAAAATATATTTGATAGAATATATTTTAATGGTTTCATAAAATGAGATTAGTTCAACCTGATTTAATGCTATTTTAAAATAAAAAATACTTACATCATAGGTTCTTTGCACTTGTGGCCTTCTGATCTAGGGTCATCGCGATTACTCTCGGCAGCATTAGCATAAGGATCATTTTCTTTATCAATAGGAACTCTCATTGGCAGCTTATTCAGTGCGGTGACTGAACTACCATCAAAAGACATGTTCGATTTCAACATGAGGGATAGAGGGATGTAGAAGACACAACTGCAAAACAGAAATTGGGAACTAGCGCCAATTAACAAAAGTTGTCTAAATTTTATTTTCTAGATACTCTAGCAATCTAATCTAGCCAAGTCCTAGACAGTAGAAATGTAGAAGACTACAGTTTACTACACAAGATCCTAGATCTGAGTAACCTAAAGTCTTGATTTAATTTTAAATCTAAATAATAAAACATTAAATATAGAATAAAAATAGATATAATATATAGAATCTATCAATAACAATTATATAAATACACTAAAACACCTTTAACTTAATATATATTATTTCAAAATTGGGCCTACTAGGCCCTAATATCCAGCAACTTAAAAAAGGAACTATTCAAAGGATTTGAAAGAAACTCTTGACAATGTGATTAATTTTTGTATGTAATCATGGCAAGTCATTTGATATATTTTTGTATAATAATTATAAAATTAACAATCTGTTATTAACAGCATGAAGATTAATAAATGAAATTTTAATCAAATTTGCCTTCTCATGCTTCTTTATCAGTATTTTTCTTAAAAGTTTAGAAAGGGAAGGAAAGTGTTCACTAGTCATCAAGTCACAATGTGGACAAGAAAATGTTTTAGTAGGGACACCCTCAACGTTTCTCTGAAAACCTTCAGCATTGATTGACCCAGCCACCTGAGAGACAGAAGCACATGACAACCAGTGAAGTTGAAGTAATTTGAAGTGTTATAATAAATATAGATCAATATATTATATAGACATAGATCTAGTTATATACTGTCTATATTTACATTACTTACAATATAGATCTAAATCTAATAATTAATATTAAATATAATCTAGATAAGATAGGTCTAGAGACACTGTCACACTTCACTACTGACACTAGATCTAGTAAGTTCAGTAAGAGTCACTTAGACTGAGTGGCTATCAGACGTTACTTTAGGCTTACCTTTGATTATAAATCTAGCCGAGTTTTCTGTCTAAATTAATTGATCTATTCTAGATCTGAATTGTTTGAGCCCTTCTTATCTAGCCCATTTAAATGTACGAGGGGTTATAAGGTTCACAACCAACCAATCAAAATTTTGCTAAACAATGGTTGTAAATATTATTCGTTCGTTTCGCCTTTTTCCTTGCGATAATTTGCAATTAGTCACAAAGATTTAGATCTAGATCTACTAATTTATTACGTTAGGGAGCCAATTTAGTTAAAAAAAAAATCCTAATGACAGACTCATCCTTTGTTGAGGTATAAAATTTGCTAATTTCAAGCAGTGTATTTTGCATAGGCCTACTCCGCCAATAGGCCTAATCAACGCGCACCAAAAGAAGAGAGAAAAAAATATATTTATAGGCTAAAAGACGAGATCTTCCTCCTTTATACAACTTATAAAGCGATTATTTTGCTCTAAATAGCTAATGAATGATGGACTTATATATAATGGAACTTTTTTTTTTACCTTGCCCCCCCCCTCCTTTTGTTAGAAACAAAAAAAAATGTAAAGCGAATGTATAAATCTAATAAATAATGGCAATGTCTTCGATTTCGAAGATTGAGTGCAATGTTTCATATAAATACGCAAACCCAGTTGCGACCTACACATTTTTCCGTATCTCTTTCTGACAAAGCCGTTACTTGTCCGCAGTTGTCCGTTTACGTTTTTTATTCGTCTTCTGCGCATGTCTTCAATAAGGGTTTTTTTTTGGGTCTCAAATGTGTGTCCCGCAGCCTTTATGAGAGCTTACCTATTGTCTCTTTCAGAAGCCATCTGCTTCCAGCTACTTGCCTCTATGCAGTGAGGGCGAAATGGTGCCTGAGTTGATCTTAATACCGCCTAGGCCATGGGTCGGCAACCTTTTGAGTCGGAAGAGCCAAAAATTAGAATGTACACAATTTTACAGTTTTTAAAGAGCCACAACATTTACATTTTTTTCTTACCAAAAAATAAATAGTACTCACACAATATTTAATGAAAAAAAAACGAATATATTTTTTCATATATAATTGGTGTTTTTCACAACAAATTATATAATAATAATTAATTTTAATTTTAATTTCGTATCAACTAAAGCAATTTACTTACACTACTAACTTGTACTTCACTAACAAACAATTGAGCAAACCAATTTCCGTGGCAGCGATGGTTTTGCATGGTTTTAGAAAGTTTGGATACATTTAGCTCATAACTTGTTTTTAGTTTCAAACACGACTCTAAATTTTCATTTGTTACTTAGCTTCTTTTCATTTAATTATACTCATGCAAGAGAACACTTGCTTGCACGAATGTGTCGATCCAAAGATTAGTCAGTACTCCAAAGGCCAACTTCTTCAACCTACTGTAGCATTTTGGAAGATTATTCCATGCGTCGAATCAACTCTCGGCATTCCTTTTAACTGTCTACTTTTGTTGCATAACTTACATACAATTCTCGACCTCCAAAGCTTCCAAGTTGATTTTCAACTATGTAAATTTTCCACCCCACAAAACTTTACTTCTTAAATAGATCAATGGCATTTCTAGAGCTCCAGTATCAATTCCAAACGCATCATTGTGGAATGTGTTACTTTTTATGTTGAGAGGATTTACTCTGAATGCTAGAATGGTTTTGAATTGCTCAAATCTATCAAGAAATTCATCTTTGATTCTTTTTATAACTGTGCTGAATAAATTTTTGTCAAAAGTTGCACTGATTTTTATCGTGATGCTGCTTTAGACATTGAACATGAAGTAACTTAACTCTTTGAATATCTTCTGCAAAAAGAATTATTTTTTCTTCAAAACAAACAAATTCTTCTGCTAAAACATTGAATGGGTTTCCCTTTCCTTGCAGTTTTAGATTCAGCTCATTTAATTTCTCTGTTATATCATCCATAAAGTATTTTTTTTTTTGCAAATATTTGTCGTTCTCTAATTATGGGTGATTAATGCCTTTTTCATTTAGGAATATATTTATTTCATCCAAGCACAAAGCAAGACGTTTCAGTCATCGTACTTTTTTTGGAAGAAGGAGCTCGGAATACTGAGTCTCTATTTTTAAAATTGACAATGCTGAAGTGCATTTGACAAGATTGATTACCAAATTTATGGCCTCAACTATTTCGGCCGAAATAGTGTAATATTCAGTGAAACGTAAGAATTTCGTGGTTTATTTTGCTCTAAAGAATAGTAGTTGCCCCCTTTTTTTTTCTGTCATACTTATGGCTCCATCAGTTTGCATTTAAACGATTTTATTTCAATTGATCTTAATGTCTTCATGGCATTCGTTATATCCTCACCTCTAGTTTGTCACGAGAACGGTATCAAACCGAGAAGTGCTTCCTTGTGAAGACATACCTGACAAAGTGGGCAACTTGCGTTGTGTCTTTTATGTTACAAGACTCATTTATACTAGCAAGTGATAGGGCAGAAGAAAGTTGAATATGTTCCACCTGCAAATATGTTACATTTGAAGACATTTTAGCCAATCTATTTTGTTCTGTTTCAGCGGATAGTGGCAAATCATTGATTTTTTTCCAAGATTTCTGGTTTGTTTTTGAAATCACGAAGCAGTTCTTCAGATGCACGTAGGAAGCAGTGTTTGGCATACTCACCATCTGTAAATGGTTTGCTTTTTGTGCAACTTCTAGTGGTACTGCAAAGCTTGCCATATTAGCATTACTTGTAGAGTGCTTTTAAGTTTGAGAAGATAATCGCTTCTAACTCATTTACTTGAAACAACAAACTATACGCCACAGCCTATGATGCCTGTTCGTCTTGCGTAGAAAGCGAATTAAAAACTACATGCGACGACGGCCGAGAGCTTACGACTGACTGACAACAGTGACGACGCGTGTTATGGGGGAGGGATGTGGTGAAGGCGAGTACAAGTGGCTGAGAGATAGAATCGGCGCCTAATTTTCGTTAAACGATTCAGAACTATTTTAAAAAGTTTCGATAAAATAAATTATATTTGCATATGGAACTAAAGAGCCGCAGCTTCACACCCACAGAGCCGCATGTCGCTCGCGAGACGCAGGTTGCCGACCCCGGGCCTAAGCCAATATTCTAATGACAACAGCCATTTAGATCTAGATTTAGAAGACTATTTGCAAAATCTCCCTGAACATTTATTCATTAAACTCTTTAATAAATCGATTCGTTAGAGCCTTTTTCGAGATCCGAGTAGGTATTAGTTTCCACGAAGGTATGAGATGAGTATAAAAGTAGGCTATCGTAAAAATAGCAGAAATACACACACAAAACAAAAACGTGTAGGCTATTAATGTTTCGAAAAACGTAATTAGATAATATACTAGCATTACCCGTCGATTACGCCCGTTGATTTGTTCCCAAGCTATATAAGCCTATTTAGGGCGAAGCCTCCCCACTTTTTTTTTTTTTGCACTTTCAATTTTCTCCACACACACGCACACGACTTCGAGCAGATATAGGCACCTATAGGCCTACCCTGTTCTGAAGGGAAAACGAATATATCAAATGTGTTAACTTTAACCCAATTGCCCACACAAACACACTTATGCAACTATTTCCTATGTAGGAAACAATATAAGAAATATGCTTTAAACAAAGATGGAATCTACTCTGTGCTTTTGAATAGTTTTATTAAAGCTTTATAGATCTATAGGCCTACATATTTCGCGTAGCCTAGCCTATATATTATAGATGTCTACTTTAACGCCAAAATAACACCGTGACAAAACGTCTTACTTTGGGGCGCGAGATTCGTTCTGTAGGAGCCACGTGTACTGCGACGCCCGGTCACAGCCTAAGACCTAATGACGTAGTCGAGCCCTGGCATCGAACTTCTTAAAACTACTCAAAACTATTCAAATGACTACGGCTGCACATTCTTCAGTTTAATTAGTTCTGCCTGAATATCTACTTTTATAATATGAATCAAACCCTGCCTATTTATGGTATTTGATACCGGTACCCATCTATTTTGTATATAACTCCGAAGGTATACATTTATTTGGAAAAAAAAAAAGTAATCTCTTGATAGTTCCTTCTTGGTTCTCTCCTTCAGTTTTCTCTATAATGAATTTATGTTGATTTAATATTGCATTTTAAGTGGAAAACAATTTAAGGCTTTTCCAGGGTAGTTATCACCCACCTCCTTTTGCCAAAAATAATCTTAACAATCCTAACAAAAAATAAGTACTTGGTTTATTATTATTTATTTGAACTAATACAAAGGGTTAATGTGTCTACACTTTTTCGATGGACAGATATTTATATATTTTAAAAATCTTTGTTGTTACTATTGTCAACTGCTGTTTCATCCATTCAAAGGAGTACAGTAGATGCCTGAGGACAGCATGGAGACTACTATTTGCCTATACAATAAAGACCTTAAAGAAGACGTCTAAGGTAGGCCAGGGGTAAACAATTACGAGAAGAAGTCTTGGTCCTGATTTTGATCCCATTATAGAAAGTAGTGTTAGCAGTATTATGCTGAAGTTATGTTATAGAGTGAGGCTTTTAAGAATAAAAAAAAAAAAAAAGAACAGTTCTGTGGTAAAATTCATGTGTTATTAACAAAACAGTATCTTTAATTCTAATAATGCCTACTAGTGACAAGCCAGGTATCTCACTAGTCAAATAATGCATATAAGTCGACAAGGAAGTCAGAAAAAAAAAAAAAAAAAATGTGCAAACTACTGTGGTTTAGACCTTATATTTGCAAATTAGTTTTGAACATCTTTTTGTAAAGTATGATAGAACATATACAAATAGATTGATAGAAAACAAAAAAAAAAACAACAAAAAAAACAAAAAAAAAAGGAGATATAAGCTATAGCTGAAAAATGTTAGTCAGGGAATCTATGTATATTGTTGTAGGTGACTAACTTTAAACCTCTTTTATTATGGTTTTTAGTCACAGTGTAAGTTCATTAAGGCATCCTGAATATTGAAATGAAAAGTATCAGTACTGTTAAAAACAAACAATGGATATGGAATTAAAATTAAACATATAATATAATGAAAATATTGACTTTTCTTGAGCAAGGAATTTATTTTTGACAGCTCAAGGTTATTTATAATGGCCATCACTTTCTAGTTTTAAGAGAGACATTTTTTAAATTTGTTCATCAAATGAAGGATAAAGTCACCAGACAGCATCAAAATATCTAATACATTTATGATGATCTTAGTTGTCAATTATGCAATTTTAAGAAATAGTATCTGTATGAACAAAACTTAAAAAGCTACTAGTTAACTTAAAAACAAAAAAATGAAAAAAAAAACAACAAAACAATGCAATTCATTTATTTTATTCAAAACATTGACATTAATGAAGCAAGTACTGGGACAAAGGAAAGTATTTGGTCCACTGTGCCAATAACAAAGAGAAATGACACCTGCATTTGAAAGTCCCAGTAACTTTTATAAAAGCTAATCATTGAATATTTCACAGTTCTCATTTTATAAACAGGTTCAAAAAATACAGGCTATTTTTACATGTTTGTTTGAGCCTGTTGTTTATTACACTACAGAAGAAAAAATGTTTATAAAGGCCTACAACTATACCTGTGAAAAGTAAAATTACACTGTCCTCTTGTTTAATTAAAATTATACATGTATATATATGACATACAAAAATTCTCTAACACCTAAAAAGTCTTTGTTTTAGGAACTGCAGTATGAATCCTCAGTTGAAGATTATCTGAAAAGAAGCCCTGTGGAAGACCTAACTAAGAAATGACAGAATATTTTATGTATATTTTTCTGTGGCAGCTATTGTGGTATAATGACAAGGGTGAATGTGACACATTCAGGCACTACCAGAAGGACAAACTATGAGGTCAGACAATCCTAAACTCAAACCCTGTCACTGCAGTAACACTAAAAAAAAAATCATTTGACAAAAATGACACCATAGCAGACACTGATTTCTAGCCAGAATCTAATAATATGAAAATAGGTTTCAAGTGTCTGGTAATGAAAACTTACATCTAAGAATCAAAAGAAACATTTCTCTATGCAGAACATTTATATCTACAAAGCTTTAAACTGTATTTTTACAGAAAAAACAACTTGAGTAGGATGTCTACATCCTGATATTGCAACAGAATGCAAACCATGACCATATCACAAGATCATCAAGACTTGCAAAGAAATCCTCCTCCTTTCCTTTTGGGCACATCATCTAATAGATGACAGGAAGGAAATTAAACAATGGGATGACGGCTTTAATGAGTGCACATGCCTAGAGTAACAGGTGAGCCAATAACAGAGTAGAAGGAATGGACATAAGACATGAAACAAATTAGTCAAAAAGGTGTCACTTAAAATCTGGATGAAGGTTGTCAATAGTTACCAGTATTTTGATTGGATACTGATGTGACATTAAAAAAGTCTCATCAAAATCTTCATTGAGAACATTGTATGAAGAGCTGGGTATAAACACAGATGAGTTATTTAGCAGTGATCAAATACATTTTCATCTTAGGCTGAAAGACATTGTTCATGTTTCAAAAGATATTCTTATAATACAAGTCATAATTTTTTACAATTCAAATCCAGACTTTTCACTGATAACTGATAAATAAATAAAAAGCTTTTTGTTAATTGATAAAAAAAAATTAACCACCCATAAATACTTAAATGAAATCATAGTAAGCTTGGAAATCTGTTAATGTTTGTCTGTAACTATCAGTTCATCTTTATACTTGACTACCCATGGGTGCTGTAACACTTCTTCTAATGGCAGTCGAGCTTTTGGATCATGTCTCAAGAGCTGGAATAAAAATTGATTCAGAAAATGTTTAGTTTTCTCCTCTTAGGTATATCTTGTAGATATTTGGTATGGAGCAAAATTTTTTTTTTTTTTTTAGTTTAGAATGAGTGGAATGAGGGTATGAGAAAATAAAAGGAGCAGAACATTTTGCTAGTCATAATAGTTATCTTTATTACCATAGAGACAGTTTAGCATGAACTGCACAGATATGTTATGTCCAAAATGTTCAAGAAAAGCTCATATAGGTAATAGAGATTGATTTTTACAAATTACCACAAATGGAGAAGCAACATTTTACTACCATCGTACCCTCTTAACACTATGACGATGCAGCAAAAGAATGAAACAGTTTATCAGGTACCTAAACTTAAGCATGTGGCCCATGATGCTAAATTGAAACTTCTCCCCACGTGACATAAAGAAGCAGATGATCAATAACTTTTTTTGCAGTGATGTGGCTAATGACTTACGTGTCTGAAATTGTGAGGACCCAGTCCCCCTCCCCTTGATATGACATGAGTAGAATTTAGTATTTGTTTCGGGAATAAGGGGAAAGTTTTACTTAGCGACAAAAAAAAAAAGAAGAATGCTCTAAGTTTTGCTACAGAGAAGACACTTTGTGTGGAGCAGTAGAAATAACAAATAATAGATATACGGCTTTACTAAAAGACATTGGATGGATTCCTTTTTTTAAGTATTAAAGTATTTATGATTGTTTGATACTAGCGTCAACTACTTATATTGATTGGTTGGCATTTCGCCGGTGTTCCTGATTTAGTTGAAGGTTACCTCGTGATCATTGCATTGATTACATTCAACACCGCGGAAGAGCCATAACAACTTTCAACACAGTTTAGCAAAATTGAAAAGATGATCGTCAAGAAATAGCAGTTAATGGTAATATATCTATTATTTGTTATAGCTTTTTTTTAAGCCTATACCCAGTGATGTTGTCACAAAGGGAATAGCTGAGTTAAAGAGATGTCCTTCTTTCTATTGCTTTTTTTTATTTTTTTCTCACATGGATGTGTTTTTTTTGAGAATGAACTCAACAATTAATAGATTTTTAATAATAATATTTTTGGATAATATTTAATAATATAATTACCTTAGAAATGAGATCTTTAGCTCCTTCAGAAACATTGTCAGGAAATTTGTAGTCAACTTTACAGATTTTTTTGTAGGTTTCCTCATGGCTTTCTGTTTCAAAAGGGGGTTTGCCAACCAGAAACTCATAGCAAAGCACACCAAGGCTCCAAATATCTACCGACTCATTGTGGCACTTGCCTTCAACCATCTCAGGAGGCAGGTAGTCTAATGTGCCACACATAGTGTGGCGTCTAGAAATAAATGATCAGACATTCTATAAAAATCATGGCCAAATCTTTATATAACATTTTTACAATTTTAAAATGAAGCCATCAAATTTTAAGAAGTTTAAAAATTTTTTATCTTCATAGTAAAATAGTACTTGAAAAGATTTATAATATTTAAAGCATCAGTAGTGTTGGAACAATTCATTTTAACTTCAATTCTGATAGACTAATATTTCATAATAAATTAACTGCATGTATTAGGATTGACAAGACTGGGAAGAGTCTCGGAGTTTTGAGACTTCAGAGATTGCTAAGCTTAAAATGAAGGTCTTATCTTTCTAGCCAAAACACATTTTGAAATATTTGTACTATAAATACAATACTTTCTAGGATTAAATATGAAATGTTTAGTATGGTATATGAGAAGATAGGAATTAACCTCAAGGAGCACAACATGGTCTGAAATGCACATATGTGATAAATAACAATAACACATTGAAGTATTGTATCTGATTAATTAAAATGTAACCATGATTTATTTACCTAGATGATGGTGCATGGACAGACCATCCAAAGTCTGCAATTTTCAATTCTCCTTTCAAACCCAGTAAAAGATTTTCAGGCTTTATGTCTCTGTGAATGACCTTCTTGCCATGGCAGTAAATTAAAGCATTGGCCAGTTGGGCTACATACTGGAAGTTATGATGAGAGTGCATTACATTAAAAATAAAATAACCCTGAATAAAGCTAAATTAAGATTGAGCTATTTCATAACCAATGCTGTCAAACATCCTCGTGTTGAACTGAAGTCAGTCTCAGTTATTGTTTTGTATCAACTTTTCTTCACATCCCTGCATTATTGTAATAGTAATGAATGAATTAGTTTCCCTTTCAGACCTTGTGATCTATAGGGCAGATGATGTAAAGTTCATCTGTTTTTGTGGCCCACAGGTAACGATGACCAACCGCCTTTACTTTCCCCAAACTAATGTCAGGTACCCATATGAGCTGGGTGGACTCAGATGCGCCCAAAGATCCTGACATTAAAAAATCCCAGTCTTCACCAGGATTCGAAGCTGGGACCCTGATTTGGAAGCGAAGCGCTTAACCACTAGGCTACAGCATCTCCAATGCATAAACTAATTCAACATTTATTTTGAATTAAGTTCATAGTTCAAGCTGAGAAACTGCTGTTTTTCTTATATAATTTCTCATAAAAGACTAAATGTACCTCAGAATTAACTGTAACTTCATAAATAAAAAATCCTGAGATAATTTAAATTAAACTTCCTATTAAACAATAAATGGATCACTGATCAACTCACTTGTGCTGTTCTAGCATCATCAAATTTTGTGTTTGCTTGCAACACTTTATACAGTTCACCTTTAGGCGCATATTCAAGAATCAGATATATCCTTGTGCTATCATAGAAATAACCATACAGCTTGAGTATGTTGGGATGTCTGAAACAAATGTAATGCTCTCTATTTAATCTTAATAGTTCACATAGAATGTGTATCTTGAAATGAAAAAAAAAAAAAATTTACGGGGAGCTGTCACAGGTTTGCACAAGTTGGTAGTAGGAAGTCAGAAAAAACAAACAACTACTGACCACATTATGACACCAGGAACATTTTAAACATGATTCTAAGGAGGTTTTCCACATGTATCATTCTAAGTTGTATGCATAATAGTCATGTGAAGTTTAGCGTTTCTGTTAGCAGACTTTGGGTAGATGTGTAGAGTTTATTTTATTTAGATGAAAAATGTTGTGTGTCCTGTTTTTATGTTGGAAAATTACAGTTCGCTCACTTAATGCGAGGAATAGTATGCTATCTTTTTTTTTTATATTAACCATCAGAAAAGGACTCACTCTATGATTCTAAAGGGTAATACCTTTTACTAAACATACTTTTTTTTTGAAACATTGATTTGCAGATATTTTTCAAACTTATTCTACGTGTGCACATAGTCTGTGCTGCTATACTTATCAAAATTAAGGATAATAAGTGTCTGGTAAAAAAAAAGGAGAAAGCGTAGACTGGGTTTATTTCAGTATGAAATTTCAAGATAAAAAAATGTTTTAAATTTGTCTTGCATTAGTGTAAACATATTTTTTTTTGCAGTTAAATAAGTAGAAATGCTAAAAAAGATATTTAATTGGAATAAAATAAACTTATGAATTAATAGAACTATTTTTTTATAAGCTAGTTTTTTCATAAGCTAGTTCTACTATGGCGCAAGCTTTACTCTCTGTTATGCGATGTATGGGGCAGATTATGTAAAGGTCATCTATATCTGATGGTTAACAAGGGTATCATGAGGCTTTCTCAACAACCAATTGCTTTTATCCCAACTAGTTGGGTGGACTGGGGCATCCTAAAAATCCCAAAATGCAAAATCCCATTTTTCAGATTCGAACCCAAAACTCTATGGTTTTGAAGCCAAGTGCTTTACCACTCAGCCACCATATGTGAGTGTAAGAAAAGTATTTCCTGCTTTGACTGAAATGATGTCGTGGTGATTATTTAAAAATTCAGTTTTGTATTAAATTTTGAATGTGGATAAATTTAGTATGTTAATTTAGTTAATAGTTCTAATAGTACCAGTAAATAAAAATAGGAAAAAAATGCAGCTATGTTTGGGACTAAATGAAATGTTAATATCATGTGCTTAAACCAACTTAAAAATCAGGTCACTGACACAAGAATAGACTTAAATATACAATGAGGTTAGTTGAAAGTAATAAAATATAATATGTAAACCTTAGATGAGTTTGGATTTCTATTTCTCTCCTAAGTTGATGTTCCACTCCAGCTTTCTGTAACTGTTGCTTGAACATCATCTGAATCATTCAAGAACAGAAACAATATTAGTATCAAAATCTATTTTTCCAACACAGTGAAAAAACTGTTTGCTAAGAAAACAAAGTATTAATTGTTACCTTCAGAGCAACTATATATTTGCTTTTTTTCTCCCTTGCAAGGTAAACATTCCCAAACTTCCCTTTTCCTAATGGTCTTCCAATGTCAAAATCATTCAAGGACCATTTCCTGGAATTCACAAACAAATCATTAGAAGGCAACTTGAAAAAAAAAACTTTGATACTTTGTTAACTGTTCATCCTTACAATGACTTTCTTGGGGGCTACGGGTTGACAAGGAATGCTCTCTAAGATGTTTTATTGGGTTAAAGTAAAAGATATTAAAAACAATTCTCTTCTATCTTAGTAGTTGATAATTCCTGAAGCTTTCATACAAATCTTGAACAGACTGATAAAGTTTGTTGTGTCAGTTTAGTCACACACAAAACATTCACATCTAACAATCATGGTCAAAGGAGGAATACAGGTTTTAAAAAAACTTAAAAAGTAAGAACTATACATATAATAATTTAATTCACTTGATAAAACTTAAAATTCCAACTCGCTAAGATGTCACATTAAAATGTAAGAACAAGCACATTTTAAGTCATTTTCTTGGAGAACATGTCCCATAGAACATCTAGTATTTTGTTTTTGATCTTTTTATTTATTTTGTGTTGAAAGCTTGACAACTTTTTCATTCAGGTTGCCAGGTATTATATTGTTATGCCTGACTGCAGACATTGCTGCTAACTAAGCGTACAAGAAATGACCAGGTTTTCACATTGTGTATGAGTAAACAAAACAACAACTTGTTTATTGTTAGATTGAAAAGTCACTAAGACCTTAGAGAGATAGTGATGTAAACAAGTAAGTATGTAGAAAGACTTAAGGCAGAAGGTCAATGTATAGAAAATACTAACAATGATGCCAACAATCACAAAAAGTTTTTTAATTGGGACTATATAAGGGATGTAAAACTAACGATAGGGGTCATTGTTCAGCAGTCTTTGATGGATAGTTTTTTATCATATTCAACCATAATATTATATATCAGTCAAATTATTACTGTGTTACATGTGAACTTATGTAATTTGGGAGACAATCCTACTCGTCAAAACAAATGGTGACATAAATAAATCATGAAGTTACACCTCTACATCTACTGCCTTTAATTTGCCATTTCATAAATATCTAATTAATTGACTAATTCCTAATACATACACATTCATTGAGCCTTTAACATCACTATCTCCTCTTTTCTCCTCCTTCGCTGAAACAGATGTTTCTGTCCTCTGTGTTGTGGAAAGCTCTTTAGTATCCCTGTTAGAAGTTGCCACATCTATTGTGGCTGTGTTATTTTCTTTATCTCTAGGGACCCGTAGAGGTAGTTTGGAAGCAGATGAGTTACCAGTCATAGGGACAATGTTTGGTTTCAGAATATAGGATGTGGCTTCCATAATTTTGTGTAGAAAAAGCTTATTTTTTTCATAGACCTAAAGCTGATCTGAAAAATAAGAGGAACAGAAAAATACTCAAATACCATATAATTTAATAATTGCATTATCAGTATAAACAAAATACCATATAATTTAATAATTGCATTATCAGTATAAACAAAATACCATATAATGTAATAATTGCATTATCAGTATAAACAAGCCTAAGAATATCAGCGCTAAGTACCATGACACACAGTACTTTTTTTTCCTTTTGAAATATGTTTTTTTTGTGTCTGTGTGAAGTTTCCAAACTAAATATTGACAACAGACTTTAAGTTACATCTACAGAAAACTAAGAGGAGAATCTCATCTAGTACAGTTCAGTTTTTAGTTCTTCACATATTTAGATCTTAATCTAAGCTAAATCTCTAGAGAAAAAATTAAAGGGTTAGGGTTTCACAAATTCTGATTTTCCCTCAAAATTAGTAAAAGAGAAGAAGTTGGGGTATGCCCAGCAACATACTATATAATATATAAATATATATATATATATGTATGAAATATATAATATGCTAGTTATCTTAAAGACAAAGTCATGTACAGCGATTCGTCTCAAATAAAACACCTCGATGGCATTTCTAAAAGATAAGCATGAAGTCGATTCATGCCAAACCAGCTTGCACTGTCATGCTGTTAGCAAAAAGCTTTTTTTCTGATCATAAATTAAAAAAATGGCAAAACCTTTATAAAACAAATGTATTAATTTTCTCCATTGACAAAAAAAATGCTTCAACAATATATTTGCCTTGAACTTATATGAGCTGATAGGATTTTATAAACCTGTATAATAACTAAACTAATACAGAGGAGCAAAAAGTGTATACTGTCAAAAAACAAAAAGGCAGACCATGGATGGATTGATGATGTAGAATGTAGAAGCAGATTTACAATAACTTAAAGGTTGGGCATAGAGATGAAAAGCTCTTAGATCTTGATGGAAGAATGTGCTGAAGCAGGACAGAGCCCGTCACAGGCTGTAGCGCCATTGGGATAGATGGATGTATAATAACTAATATTTCATAAGATAAAAGGTTAAACGACTTGTTCCCAACATATGGCTCACCACATAATTAAATAACTAAATTATACAGATGCTGTTTAAGCAGTTTTTGGTGTTTCTTTTTAGGTTCTCATAATTAACTTACTAGTAATTGGGCCTAGACTAGCAGGGTCTCCTAGATCTATAAAATATGCATGTTATTGTACTATCTTTATAGATCTACTAGTTGTTCACCCCTGCAGCAGATTTACAAATCATTTAAAAATTTGTATTCTTTTAATATTATTATTATTAACTATATATAATATAATATAGATCTAGTATATATTAAAATTAAAGTATATATTATTATTGAATAGATTATATATAGATTTAATATAAATTATGAATATATAATATTAAATTTTTCTAATATAGATTTAATTGATGTATAAATATAATCATCATAATATTAATCTAATTATAATCTAAATTTATAATTCTCTTCTTTGCTCAACAGTTTGGACGAGCAAGAAGTAAAGGAAGAATCACTCTCTTATTTCTGCGGATAGTAACCACACGAAAAAACAAGAAAAATGGGGGGGGGGGGGGGACGTGGCTATTCACACGTCGCTATGGATGGCTGCGCGCTGGACTGTCAAACCCTGCTTGCTCCCATCCCCCTTCGTCCTGTGGGAGGTTTGGACTAAGAGGTAAACTATCTTTAACTCTGAAGGAACATCCGAAACATGCAAAACATTTTACAAACCCTAAATAGCAGCACCAGACTTAACCATTGTGACCAAGAAGTCATGGAAAGAGAACAAGTAATCTACTATGTATATTCAACAGTCACTAAATAGCAGGACCAGACTTAAGCATTGTGGGGCCCTATGCGAAATGGATTTCGCGGGGCCAAGTTTGGGTAGGCAAGCGGACATAAGTGAAATTTAAGAGTTTGTATACGAAAATAAATCGTCTGCATTTTATTCTTTCTTTACTACGTACAGAATTACTATACCTTGCGTGTAGCAAAGTCATACAGTATATCGTAATAATTCTGTTTCCTACATAGATCACGCTAAATAGCATGAATTACCAAATGTTTCAATCTATCTTTGAGGATTGTTGACCTCAAGTAATTCTTCATTAGTTTGAGGCACAAGACACTTCTTTCAACAGATTACACAATTACGGCTTATGTATAATGCCGTTTTAATTTATCGTGCGTTGGATTGTTTTCCATCTTGAGTGAAACCCCAAAATGACAATTTTTGTCTATATATTTCCGGATATTTTAAGGACTTTTTCATATATTTTGCAATTTCAGGAGATTTCCAGGAGCTCATGGTAAATCTTCTTAACTGCAGGAAATCTGTTTTAAGTTATAAAATGGTTTATGCGGTCGCATATGTTGCAGTGGCCTAGCCCAAGGCCAGCCCTGCAAAATAGTGGCATATGCTACGCCGCCGGTTGATTAGTTTAATTATATTAGTAATACTAATATATCTACTAGATTACTAGTAACTACATATATCTAGATAAATCTAGTTATCTAGTAATACTAAATATTAGGTCTAGTCAGTCTAGATCATGACTCGGAACAGTTTGGCAGAATAGCCTTGAATAGGACAAGAAAACCAATCAGTGAATTGGACTTGGCAGAGTTAAGACCAAGTTAAGACAATTAGATATCAAAGTCTAAGCTTTTAATTAACAAGCACAACTGTGACAACGCCTAATAACTAATCTAAGTTAAATACGTTAGTAAGACTAAGAAAAGACATTCTAACACCTAGATCAAAGATTGCTAATAGTATTTTAACTAGATCTACTCTAGACTAGTATTTAATTTCAAATACTTTGACTTTATTTACACTTTACTGGTCTTTATAGTTTACATTAAAGTTTAAAAGATCTAGACCTATCTACTAGATTAGTAACTATATAGTGGTAGTCACTAATTCACTATCGTGTCTAAACTATACTAATAATTCTATAAGTATACTAGTAACTGTTACGATAACTATAGACATTATTATGATTATATAGTATAGACAGTATTACTGGACTATAGATTTTGACCATCAACTCTAGATCTAAAAAGGTCTACTAGACTCCAGATCAAGACTATATAGATTAGAATTAGATCTATCACTTGTAACTAGTCTAGATAGATATGACCGATATGTAGATCTAGATCTATAATCAGTTCTAGATTCTAGACAGAATTGATAGATCTAAAGACTAAGAGTAGACACTGGCGGTGTTCCACTCGAATATTTTTATTTTATATGTTTATGACAATCTCATTGGTTAGATGGACAAGGGAAGTAACCCTCAAATCACATTCCAAAGTAAATTTAAAAAAAAATTTTTAAAAACGAAAGTATTAGATCTAGAAACTACTTAAAGTTTCTAGCCTAGACCTAGATCTATCTAGAGATAGATTACTTATTTGTTCAAAGAATATAGTTATCGATCGAGAAAAGGATTACCCTCTTTTTGGGGTCGTGTTCTCTGAAAATGTCTGTCTTTTAGTGACTTCATCGGCATCTTATCCATCAATAGATTCATTTCCATGTGTAAATCTATATAATTTGGTTAAAAAACACAAACTTGCTAATAAATAGCAAATAAAAAAAAGATTGGCAGCACGACTCATGTTGGATTTGATGTTTGGTATGATAGCGTCTACTCAAGTTCTGTTAATTTTTATTTTGCATTCCAGGGCATAATGCAAGAGTTGCAAGCGCATTTTTTTTTTGTTGCCGTTGATTGATGCACTAAACAACAACAGCCCCCCAAAAAAGAAATAAAAAAAAACAATATGACTTTGACTAGAGTAACACCTTTAATAAAATCACTAAAATTAGAAAACAACAGGATAGAAGACTTAAAAGTAAAGTAAAGAAGCACTTATACATAAAACACTGAACCATAATCTTCAAATACAAAATTTAATAAAATATTCAGAAAGATACAAAGATAAAGGCACATTCCATATGCTAGGACAAATTTGTACAAATGCTCCTTCTTCCCTAGTGCTATTGAGCATGGAATGGGTTGCCTGAGCTAGCCAGGAAAACCAGTGAGTTGGCAGAATTTAGGTCATTGGTTAATATGCATGACTGAATGCATGACGCGTAGGATGTAATCATCTTCTTTTTTAAAGTAACGTCTGTATAATATACAGGGGCGGACTGGGTATCAAAATCGGCCCGGGCATTTATATACAAATTCTCTATCATATGATGGGCATCTAATTGTAGGTCTACGTACCTGTCCTCAAAATCATTATGTTAAGTTTGATAATGTATCTAGAAGCATGCATACGGTGACATCTATCTTTATAATAAATATAGGCCTTTAGTTGCTTTCTAATCACTGAGTATGTAGGCCCTAAAAGGATGAAGTCTACTAGTAGACTATTATATAATTTCGGAAAATGTGTTAGATTAAAATAGTATTACACTGTAGAGTCTGATAATTTTTTTTTTTTAAACGCGACACACAGAGGACATTTTTATAAGAGAATATTATACAAACTGTAACAATACTATTTGTGCCATAGTGGCATTGATGCGGCCATTTCGGTGACCACCACCGGTCCATTAGGGTACCGGCCCACCGGGCATTTGCCCAAATGCCCATATAGCCAGTCCGCCCCTGATTATATAAGATAAGAAGATATGACTTATAATTTTTTTTTTTAAAACTTCATTCGGACAACATTAATACAGTTCAGTGACGGATCCAAATGGTAACACATTTATATTATTTCCGGTTCAGCTTATGACGTCACGTTTAGTTGACATCATCACGGAAAGTTAATTTCAATATTTTAAAACATGTCTTACGCATATTTGTTCAAATATATAATAATTGGCGACACTGGTAGGTATTTAAAACTTTTGTCGATCTAGTTATTTTATAATCTAGCTTATATGCTACATTCTTCTTTTTGTAAATATTCGACAAACAATCCATCATGGCGGATCAAAGTGTACACAATTACAATAAATAATTATAAATTCACGACGATGTTTAGGCTTAGGAAAGTCGAGCCTCTAGTGCGCTCAAGTGCAAGATCTAGATCTAGAATCTATATCTACTCTAACTCTAGATCTATATTCTATATCTAAATAGTAGACAGATCTAGAAGTCAGTTATATCATAGATCAGTTAAAGTAAAGTAAAAGTTAAATCAGACCAGTACGGTACGCAGTAGATCTATTATTAGTATTAATATCTATCTATCGACAGTTTTGACAATGATGATATCATAATTTATATCATCTAGTCTAGACTAGATTTAGATCTAGATCTAATCATCTAGTTAAAATCTAGATCTAGTACTAGATTTAGAAGTGAAGCTAGAGTAAGTTAATTTTTTTTTTTATTTATACAAGTACTAGATTTAGACTAGACATTATTAACATACATTGACTTAGATTTTTTAGTAGATTTAGAATTAGTAAATATCATCTAGAATATAAGGAGTAAGGTCTACTAGATTTAGATTTCTAGAATAATCTAGATCAGTGATGCCCAATCTAATTTGACCCTCGGGCTATTTTAATTTCCATTACTCGTCCCACGGGCCACAGGACCGAAAAGTTGCAAAAACTAAATGAAATTGTTCTGAAACTATTTGGTAGAAACCTGTAGATATAATACTTAATTAATAGATTATTTGAAAATTATATTTTTTACGATTCAAAGAATAGCTTAATTCCGCTTCTTAAAATGTGAGCAACAGTGTAATAGGTAGCTTTACAACGACTCATTTTGTGGTCTCTTTTTGGTAAATATTGCCATCAATCCTCTAATCTCTAGGCATAGTTTAACAATCTTTTATTCACGACTTAAACTAAGAATGCCACCATATTTATTTTGTCATTTTATGTGGTTGTTTTATTATATGTTGGCTTATTACCATGTTCAACAAAAAAGCCAAGATATGTTTCACTTTTCCTGGTAGATTGTACATTCAGAGTCCCATTTCATAAATACACAAATGTTAAAGGTTATGGTATCAATCCATCGGAGAAAAAGTGAGGGCCCAAACGTATGTAAAGATTCATTTTTTTTCAACCTTTTTTTTTTGTTTGGAAAGGAGATTTCTGCACTTTGTGCCAACGTTTCGGTGGGCCGGATGGAACCACGTCGCGAGCCATATTTTGGGCATAGTGTCTGATATTTTCAGCTAGACCATCACCATGTTAGTGTTAGGCATGCCATGTTAAACAATCTTGACTCTTCTTGAGTCTATATCATTATTCTAGATTAGTTGTTTTTTTAAAGATCTTAGATCTGGAATATTCATCTAATAGATTAATATAGATCTAGGCACTAGCTAGTTTGTAGATCTTGATTCCAAAAATCTAGATCTAGCTATTAAAAGGCAGTAGATTTATATCTAGAGAGTTAAATTTATGCTATAAAATCTGTTTTTATATTTAGATCTAATACTTTGAATTGAATTTATTTGAATCATTTGATCAATACAAAACATCTGATTAGAGATTAGATCTAAAAAATAAAAATGTTAGATCTAGAATCTATTTTATTGATCTACATTTGAAAAAGTCCAATCCTTAGAATTAGGCCATATGTTATGATGGGAGGTAAAGTGTCTCCATCAACCCATTGACCACAATGAAGGAAGGCATTGAGTAGGAGCTTTTCATCCTTTAGATCTCCTCCTGCCTGAAGATTCCTCAATGTATGAAACAATTGAAATTGAGTTGGATCATATTTAGTGATGTCAATATCTGGTTGTTTTCATTCCTGGGTCTAAGCATCCAAAGGTTGCAGGAGTGTTTTCATATTTCTGTTAAATGTGACTGCCACATTCTATTGCGAGAACTTTTTTTTTTTTTTTCACAAGCAGCATAAATTGGCTTTAAAAGATCTTCTATAATGATAATGCAGAGCACCATACTTTTTTTGTACACAAAAAATATACCCCCCCCCCCCCCCAACACAAATTATTACTACATCCCAGTCCAAACTTCCTGCAGTTTGGCAAGGGATGATATCCAGTAGTGTTCAAACACAGGACCATTATGACAACAGTCTGAAGAGAATACGACACAGCCAGGCATTCTATAGGATGTAATCTTTATATTTATGGCTGGGTCCATGTTCTCCTTGCTTCCTTTTACAATAAAGTTGGCTGTCTAGTTCAGTGTGGTATTATTAGTATTAATGAAGTGGCTCTGTAGACTTGACTGTCAATAGGAATATTACAGTATATGTAAACTTATAGATCTAGATTACATAAACAAACAAACAAACATAATACCCATTTTAAAGAAAAATAAACCACCTGGAGACCCAAAAAGTTATAGACCAATATCTCTAACATCCAACATTGGCAAAATGGCAGAAAAAATTATCAATAACCAACTTTATTGGTGGCTAGAAAGTACTTGCTCACTCCACAATGCACAAATTGGCTTCAGGAAAGCAAGTAGAACAGAAGACCACCTCTTTCGTTTTATCCAGGACACAGTAGAAGGGTTTCATGAAAACAAGCACACTACAGCAGTATTTATAGATTTGCAGCAAGCCTATGATAGAGTGTGGAGAAAAGGTCTATTTTTGAAAATGAAAAACAGGCATCCATGGAAAAATGTACAGCTGGATCAGGGCATTGTTAAAAAACAGAACCATCCAAACCCAATTCGAAGGTGCCATCTCTAGTAAAAAAAGTTTGGAAGAAGGACTACCACAAGGTACAGCCCTTAGCTGCACTCTCTTTTCTAATCTTCATGAATGACCTCCCGGACCTCATTTCGGTCAATAAGGCACTTTATGCAGACGATCTTTTAATTTGGACTACAGAGAAATATCCAGTGCTGACTAGATCCAAACTAGATAGAGCCCTCACAACTATCACCACATATTCAAAATTATGGAAAATGGAAATAAAGAAAAGTCAGTTTATTCAATCTTTAGCCACATCAACAAAACAGCAAAAAGAAACTACATCCTAAAAATAGACTCTCAGCCAATAAATAAAGAAGAAAATCCAACATATCTTGGTGTAAAACTAGATCAAAGACTGTCTCTAAAACTAAAACACTTTTATGGCAGATTTAAAAGAAAAGGCATCACAAAGATTAAACATAATAAAACACCTAGCAGGAACATCCTAGGGAGCTGAAAAGAAAACCTTAAGACAGTTATAAACTGGATATGTCAGATCTGTAATGGATAACTGTCTCTCCATACAAGTAGCTGCCAACAAAACCTATCAATCATCATTAGATACAATCCAAAACCAAGCCTTGCGGCTAATTAGTGGAGGTATGAGAACTACTCCCACAGCAGCCTGTGAAATAGACTCCAATATTGAACCTCTTAAGTTAAGGCGCAACAGAGCAGTATTAGAAGCTATTGAGAGATACAGAAGGTTGGAGGACGATCATCCAAATAAATTACTAACACAGAGAAAGAGGACAAAAACAACCAAAAAAAGCAAAGGACCCTGATCCAACTTACTGACGAACTAGCCCTAAAAACACCACCTACCCAATAACAGAGAAAAAAATTACCAGGTTTTCAAACATTACAGCCGGATTAAACTACAAACAACCAACCATCAAAACACATTTACTAAATAACACCTTAACAAAAGAATCAAATCCACTGGAGCTCAAAGTAGGCACGCTTGAAACAATTGAAAGCTATAAAAAAACAGCTATCCATATTTATACAGACGGATTGGCTTTCAAAGCTACCATCAATGCTGGTCTTGGTGCCTTCCTGGTCTTCCCTTAAAATAAACACTTTGAGATAAGCGCACCCTGTTGCGATTACTGCTCAAACTTCCAACCCGAAATTGAGGCAATTACCTTAGCACTACAGACAGTGGAAAACAAATTATATGAAGGAGTGCAACCACCATCAGATATTGTTGTCTTTACAGACTCCCAATCTACTCTGCAAGCACTTAACAGCAGCACCTCAAACAGCCCAAGAGAGTTGACAACACTCATTGTGATAATCCATCAGATGATATCAAAATTAAATATCAATATCACACTATAGTGGATCCCTGGACACATTGGCATCATGGGAAACGAAAAGGCAGATAAGCTTTCAAAGGCAGGTTCATCTATGGAACAACCAGATAGACATGTTAAGTACCTCACCCTAAGGTCAATGTTAGTCAACAATCACAAAGAGCAGTGGCTCAACCAATGGGCATCAGGAAACACAGGCAGAGCCATGTACAAAGAAATGACTACGCCTAACAAACTGGACAGTATTAACTTCCTCCCCCGCAAAGAACAATCTACAATCTTCCAACTAAGAACAGGACACACACCACTATTAAATTACCACCTGAACAAAATAAACTCCACACAACTACCCCTTTGGGCACACTGCGCCCACCCCTTTGAAACCGTAAACCATATCCTCTTTGAATGCCCCTCCCTAATCCACCTTAGGCAGACCCTACTTCCACTACAGCCCAACATAACCAACACCCTGAACGGCAGTGCTGAACAACTGAAGAAAACAGCACACTTTTTTTCCTTGGCACAGTCTGCAAAAGAGCTCACAGCTCAGCAGCAATAAAGCTGGCTAGAAGAAGAAGAAGAAGAATAGATCTGGGTCTAGTCCAGCATGTAGTGTTAGAGCTAGATTAGGTTTATTTGAGAGCTGTGGTGAATTAGTTCTACAAGGACACCAAGTAAATCCATTTAGGAATAGATGTGTTTAAAGACTAAAAGGAAAACATCAGATTTTGAACTTCTTTTAACTATTACTATTATACATTGGCCTACTCCTTAGATGTCTAAATCAAGATTAAAAATGAAATTAATGTAGAATTCATGATTTAGAAGAAAAAAAATAGACTGGTTAATGTTTTATCTAGATCTGGTTTAAAATAAAATTAGCTATGAACAAAGATATTTTAAAATAAAATTAAACTGTGAATAAAATATGCATCAATAGTGTTATTAAATTCAAACACTTTAATGATTATTTTTAAAAATATTTTATTCATTGTTGTTAGGTATCGTAAAGTAACTGCATTTATGTGTTACAATATGCTATTTTAAATTTTTATGGCTTTTGTATTCACATTACATTATCATTATAATGTTTTGTTATGTGTAAGACACAATTTATGACACATTTCCTCAAGCATAGTAAATAGATATGTATTATTAACTCTTTGACTCCAGAATTATTTTCCACGTTTGAACCAAATTAATTTTTTTGGCCGTTCAGAGTGAAATGAATGCTTTGATTAAACTTTTATAACTTTTTGTTTTTTATTAGAAAATGATATATATTTAGTATAGAATTGAAAGATATGCATGCCCTTTTGATATAGCACAAAGCAATTATTATGAAAAAAAATAATTTTTATATTTATGTTTGAAAATTAAAAATAAAAACTATACGACTGTGGATCAGGATCTAAATATAGACCTGATCTTAGAAAACATTTATGGTCCATATTGAAAAAAAAACAATTTTTTATCATCTTTATCCATATTGTCACAAAATTTTATATAGAAAACACAGCTAAAATAGGTAAAATGGAAATTTAGTGCTATATATCCGTGTCACTACTATTGGAAAAATGAAAACTGACCCCTTTGGACTAGTCAACAGCTCTGGGTCTATACTAGATCTAGGAAATATATTATGATCCAAAGTAGAAAAAAAAAATTATTTACGATATTTATACATATTTCCACATTAAATGAATGTTCTGAGCTCATTATCACCTATCACCATCATCTAGAACATACATTTAAATAAAATAGAGCCTTTTTAAGACCCCACTCTTTCAAAAAATCTTTCACTGAAAGAAGGAAATTCTGGATGTTTAGCAAAGGGAAACTATTCAAGATAATATTTTAAGCAATTAAAAACATATGGAAGAAAAAAAAACACAAAAATATCAGATCATCAATGTTGCCAACGTTGATACAGCCTTATGTCTGTAAAAATCAATGATGGGAGCGTCCTTCCGGAGTCAAAGAGTTAAAGAGTTCAACTTTCTATGACATTTGTAAGAGTTTGCCAAGTGTTCTCCTCTATACCAGTAAGGGCTAGCCAATACATGAGCTGGTCTATACTTCATTGCATTGGTTGCTTTCTCTAGACTGTTGACCTCCCATACAGGATAGGTGCCCTACCCAAAACTGCTGACAAATAACAAGCAGGGCCTCTACACTGTCGACCTTACCAGCACCCACCAGGACATCTTTAGTGGTAGTTAAGTTTTACCATTCTATGGTCATGGTGGAGTTAGTTGCTTTCTATTTCTTCTCTTCTGGCATTCCAAACATAGGCTGTACCTGTTTAAATTTTACTTTACAGAAGAATTTCTGTAATTGCCTCTCAGAATGCATAAAAATCTATTTTGAGTATTACATGAATAAGAATAAATAAATAAATATTTAATTTGTTGGTTACTCATAATAATTGAAATTTATAGTGAAAACACATGGTTCAATTTCAATGCCTATATTGGTGACTAGTAATGTGAATGTTGTATAAAATAAATTCCACCTGTTACTTGAAACTGTTGTATTATGTCAAAAGAGGACAAAACTAAAACAGCCCATTTGTTGCTCACTGTATTATTAATGATTATCCACACGTCTGTCAGGGGCAGCTGTTACCCTTGCTTACCAGTGAATCATCTTTACTGATCTTTTTTTTTTTTTTAATTTCTCCCTACCTATCAGTATGCACATGGCCACCCTTATTACAAGCAGAAGAGAAACTTATTGATTAAAAATGAAAATGAAGTTTTTTGTATTATTTATATATTTTAAAAATGCTTAAATAATTGATGTCATAACATACATTTATAGCATAGAAATTTCAAATTATACTTTTTTAATATTTTTTTAACATGTTGAACGTTTCTAACCAACCAAATAAATATATAAAATATATATATATGTATATATATATATATATATATATAAATAAAAAAAAAATATAATATAAATCTTACCTACAATAAAGACAATTAAAGCAACTCCCCCCCCCCCCCCCCCCCCCCCCCAAAAAAAAATAATTTGGTTCTTTGTTAGGTGAGTGTCGTACTTTAGCATAACAAAAACCATGTTACATCTAAAGCTTTATTATACTGAATGACAAACCACTACACACACAGTAAAGAACATGACACGAAATATGGTCAGTACACAGTCTTACAAATGTAAACAAACACTAGGGGCAACAATCAAATAAACAAATTCACAACGGTAAGAAAGCTCATTTATATTCTGATGAACTGATTTATGTAGAGGGTAAGGCACCAGAGATTCAAATGAAGTGAGGGACATTTTTAAAAATTTGCATTTGTTTCTTCCAAAAAACATTTCATTTGCTTGAGTGGAACTTAATACTTCAATATAAATAAATAGCCATATATGTCTTTAATTCCTAGGTGTTGGTAAATCTTGTCTACTGCTACAGTTCACAGACAAAAGATTTCAACCTGTTCATGACCTGACTATAGGTAAATAGTTTGTTGATTTTGAAGGATTTTTTTATTTTTTGGTCACAGTTACTATGAAATGTATTATTATTATTTTTTTAACCATTAAAATGGCTTCTTTTCAATTCAGGTGTTGAGTTTGGAGCCCGTATGATAACTATTGATGGCAAGCAGATAAAGCTTCAAATATGGGATACAGTAGGCTTATATATGCTTTTATACTTATTACAAATTTAAACTTTAACATTTAAAAAAAAATTCTTACTAGGTTAATTAGATGTAGCTTGTATCTCACTTTCTAATTGTGTAAATGTAATGTTAAGTCTTCAAATAGTTTGACTTAACAAAGATGAACAATTTCAATTTTCCAGGCTGGGCAAGAATCTTTCAGATCAATCACCAGGTCCTACTACAGAGGTGCTGCAGGAGCATTATTAGTTTATGACATAACCAGGTATAATTTCTTTGACTAGTTAAGTTGAATAAAGGGCAACCTATATGTGTACACAGGAAATGGTATAAAATAGTTTATAATTCAAGCGGTGGAGCTTATGGAGAATGGGAAGAAACAATTGTATGATGGAGGATCTGTTAGGCAGTATAAGGTAGTGGTATGGTTAAGACATGTTTAACACTTTGTAGTGTTTTACCTTGTTCTCAATACTATGACAGGAGATGATATGAATGTGTAATTAAAGGTCATATTAAGATATTCACCTACTATTGAAACTTAGCTAGCAATCTGGTGCTTTGCATCTTAACAAAATTATTCTGTTGGTTAGATTTCAGTATTTTGAAACTTTGCAAAATCACAGATTTATAGTTCTGCTCTGCTTCATTATTATGTCATATGCATTGCATGATCCTCCTTACCTCTTGACATTTTTTGGCTTGACTTTTTGACAATAGAAGTTATATATAAAAAATAATTTGCTTACAAAAAATTTTTTTTTGACTAAAAATAAATCTTTTACTTATTTTCTTCTGGACATCTTCTTGCTATTAAGCTGTTGGCTCTTTTGCAAATTATACTTTTGAAACCATCATAATATTTTTTTTTTCTTTGCTTCTTGAGACAATGAATAAATAAAATGTTTGTGCTTTCTTTACAGACGTGACACATTCAATCACCTGACCACCTGGTTGGAAGATGCCAGACAGCACTCTAACTCCAATATGGTTATCATGCTTATCGGCAATAAGAGGTTAATCTTTGCTTTCAAATTTTTCATTGCTTTATAAAAATATTTGTTTGTTAGCTTGGCTTTGATTAAAGTAAGAATAGCATTTTGGGCTTCATGTTTGTTGTGATAGTTAAATCAGTAAATAAAAAATGGATAGTACCATTTGATAAAAAAAAATCCTATGGCAATGGTCATGTTTAATAACATTCTTGTATTTTATATTATTGCCTGTGGATACTATAAGTGTGTGTAGTTTGCTTGAATTTATATTTGATTGATTACAGTGATCTGGAAGCTAGGAGAGAGGTCAAGAAGGAAGAAGGTGAAGCCTTTGCTAGAGAACATGGCTTGATATTTATGGAAACTTCTGCAAAAACAGCGGCCAATGTTGAAGAGGTATGAATGCATTAGCTTCAGTGTTTTACAGATTTTCACATTGAATGTGAAAATATACTATACGGTCCGACATGACTTACACCTTAAGAACCTTTTGTGTGGATATTTTCCTTCTTTCCTATTAATCTTTACAAAAAAAGCTGCTGCAAAACAATGTTATCTATATTATAAAAGGAAGAAGAAAATTTTGAAAGATTTTAAGTTAGGATTGTTAAACAACACGAGAAAAAATAGGAAGTTCTTTTAGAGTTATAAACAAATAAGTACATCTTAGATTAACTTTTGTAGAAATCAGAAATCTAGCAATACGGTCATGACCATTACAGTCTAAATCTCAATAACAAAATCAGAAATGTAATAAAAGAGTTATGATTGTTAGAATGTTAATCTCAGTAACAAAACTGATTAGCTTGACAAACACATATTAATTTAAATCAACCCTAATATTTATATCAAAATCCTTTGGCCCATTCAACAATGCTTACACGCTGTGTCTCATTCAACAATTTGTTTACACTGCATTACATTACTTCTCTCATTCAGCAATGCTTTTACATGTTTTACATTACTTCTCCCATTCAGCAATGCTTTAACATGTGTTACATTACTTCTCCCAATCAGCAATGCTTTAACATGTGTTACATTATTTCTCCCATTCATCAATGCTTTAACATGTGTATACTTCTCCCATTCAATAATGCTTTAGTACTGTATTGCATTTTTAGCACAATTATAAAAAAGAATTTGTATCAATCATTTGAAAATGTAAAAAAAATACAACTTTTGCTTATTTTTTACTCGTATTTCTTGTCTGTCAGTGTCTTATTTAAATACATTTCTCAGTTTTGTTAATTATAATATTTTTTTTTTCTACCAGGCTTTTATCAACACAGCCAAAGAAATTTATCAAAAGATTCAAGATGGAGTGTTTGACATAAATAATGAAGTATAAACTTTTCCTTTTTTAGTCGCCCCCGAAAGGGGAAAGGACACTATCAGTTTTGTGTGAAATGTCTGTCCGTCCGTCCCGTTTAGATCTCGTAAACTAGAAAAGATAGTGAAAATCTGACATCATGACATTTTAGTCCATTCAAAGTTCTGATGCAACAGCTACTTTTTTATTTTCTAAAAGCCAAAAATCGAAATTTTTAAATACTTATGCAAGCAGTTTTTTCATAAAAATACACCACTTTTACAACTATTCACTATTAATAGTAACAAATATGCGAGGCTCTTTAGGTTGGGATATGACTATTTACCATATTTTTAACATATTTATGCAAATAGTTTTAGACTTTTTGTTAAAAAATTTTTTTTTTTACATTTGTATTGCTACGTTATGTAAGTTCTGTCCTACTAACTACTAAGTTTACACAAAAATAATGTTTACTTTTTTTTTAAGAGAAAAAAATCTATTTAGAATGCATTAAATTGGACATAATTTAAAACAACAACTAATAAGTAGATTTTTATATCATCTCGTGAACTGTAGTGTCTACCTACAGCAAAAGGACACTTAACTAAAGGAGATTTTTTTATTTTTTTAACGAAAATTTTTTTATTTTTTTTTTGTTGAGGATTTGAATAAGAGATTGACCCTTTACAAAACAATCAGATCAATCAGATATTTATTATAAGACATCAGTTGGGCCAGGTTCGCATTTAATTTCACATTCACTTTCACCTATCCTTTGGTCTGCTGGACCGCTGGGGCACCACACAAGATCTGTCAACCTTCTTTCTCCACTCTTCTCTGTCATTTGTCTTTGATAGAATTTAATTATGATGCTCTTTCTGAAAATATTGATACCAGCCTTTTTACCTTCCTGGGTGGACCACTTTGGGGTCCAATTTTGAGTCTGTGTTTCTACACAAACTGTCTTTGTAACCTTGTTTTTTTTTGTTTTTTTTTTTTTTGAAAAAGACAATACATTATAATTTGTGGAAATAATTGAAAGTTTATTTTTTTAAAAAAGATGTAGCTTATTTATTAAAAAGCTTTTCAATAATCTTTTGTTTAAGAAGCTTATATTTAATGTGCTTCTACTTGAACTTTTGAAAGAGACATACAGTTTGATAGTATGGCTTTCATAACTGTCTTTTCCTGCTTGTAGATATACAATTTGATAGTATGGCTTTCATTTGTCTTTTCCAGGGGTGCCACTTTTCCGGAATAACCCGGAAATCTGGGTTTTGAAGGGTTCGATTTTCCCCCCTCTGGGTTTGCCTTCTACAGTTTTGTTAAAATCAGGGTTTTTAGTTGATTTAGATTTTTTCGAAATTTCTTACAATTTTCCCCGTTAATTTTAGTTTGCTAGTTTCGATCGCGCAAGCTGCCATTTTTAAACAAAATCGACCGGTCGTATATCTCACGATTAGCGAGACTTTCACTTTGCATGTGCACTAAGCTTTATTTACCGGTACAGTAATTTTGTTTAAAGTTTAAAAATTCTATAGTTTTAGATCTAGAATTTATTTATCTACTGAACGTGCCTCGAATCCGCTTGATTTAGAGTCTAGATCTGTTTCTATGATCAATCTAGACTGTAAAGTGTTGTATTTAGTATAGATATAGTCTAGATTAAAGCGAGGTCTGGTCTAGATCTACTCGCATACCTAGTCCTAGATCTAGAAATAGAAAGAAAAAAAATTCACGAGTGCGAAATTAGATTTTTTTTTCTTTCCGTGTTTATTTTTTAATATTTGTATAGGTTCCATATAGAGCCTTAGCCTATGTCTTGAGCTATATTGGTCTGGAGTATTATAGAGGTAAGATCTAGATTTAGGATGGACTAGATAACCACATTTACATCATTTTTAGATCAGAACTAGAATCAATGATTGAAGAATTAAATTAATAAGTTTGCGTTCGCCTGAAGACCTAAAAGCTAGAAAAAATAGATCGATTGGTCAATAGATCTATACAAATTTTAACTATGTACAAGCAGTCCAGCACATTCTAGCCATCTAGGTCTACATTTAAATATTAGAAACTAAATGTAATTGTTCATTTTGGAGTAGATCTGGACTAAATCTCAAATCAATTTTATCTTGTTGCAATAGATTTACTGGTCCATGCATGTACATTGATGGAATCAGTTTGATCAATGTTGATTAAAGTAGGCTGCTTCAAAGGAATAATGAGGGAAAAAATGTTAAGAGTGAAACATCATTTAAAATAACTGTGTTTGGGGGGAGGGGGTACAAACATTGTTATATAAAATTGTACTAAATCCTCTTAACTTGTATTACAAGCTTTATCAATAAATACCGGTACACACAAACTCTATTTATTATAATGGTAGGCTTACTAATAACATATTTAAAACATTGGGGGCATATTATGATATAGATCTAGGAAGTCTAATACCACTCTTCTTCTTTCGTAAAATTTTGGTGCTTAAATTGTATATGCAGTACGTTTCAGGGTTGGTAAAGTTTGGGGTTTATGATTTCAGGGTTTGTAAAATTTGGAAATTCGGGTTTCATGGTTTACTTGGTCTCATGGGTGGCACCCCTGGTCTTTTCCTGCCAGTAAATATACAATTTGATAGGATGGCTTTCATGGCTGTCTTTTCCTGCCAGTAGATATACAATTTGATAGTATGCCTTTCATTTATCTTTTTCTGCCAGTAGATATACAATTTTATGGGATGGTTTTCATGGCTGTCTTTTCCTACCAGTAGCTATTTATTTTTACTATTATTGTAGTGAAGACATCAAAAATTTAATTAAAAAAAGCTTTTCTTTAGTATAATTGTCATCAAAATATCTTTGACTCTGTACTAGTTTCCTTATGTGGATGATTTATTACACATATTCTTAAAAAGGGGGATTAATTAGCTTTTTACTTAACTGAAAAGTCTTGTTACATATCTGTAACTGTGGACCTCAGCTATATATCTTTGGCTTTGTTAAAAAAAACTTTCATCAGGAAATCATACAGTTAGTCATTCCTATATATAGTCTCATTTGGAAGTTGCTTTTCTTTTTATTTTGCCATACAAATATCCTGCACTCTCTCTCTCTCTATGAAATACTTACCGTCATACCTTTTCTGATCTCATTTGTCTTATAGGCAAACGGAATCAAGATAGGACCACAGCACTCACCAGCCAGCCAGAGCTTGAATGTGGGAGGTAGTGGAGGTAATCAAGGAGGCAACTGTTGCTGAGAATGGTTCCTCCATCCACCCACTAACCAGCGCCAGTTGTTTCAATCCAACCAAGCTACTCAGCTGTGAGGGAAAGCTTCATTTTTTTTTTCAAATTATGTTCTTATTTCACCAGAAAACTGCTGGTGTTATTATATTTTAAGCATGATTTTCTTTTTAAATTCAATGCTGTCTCCACACAAGATTAAAATAAGGGGAAAAACTTAGACAAGTTCAGACAAAGCTGTGCATCTGGTCAAATTTGTGTACATTTTCTAAGACAAAGACAAATTGAAATAAGGGGTAAGCATTGATTTCTTTTAGACTTGCATATTGTTTACTAATGACTCAATATGTCTGTGTACTTCTTGGTCTCACTCCTTCATGGAACTAATGTTTATAATAAAACCATAATTTATAACAACATATATTTTTTATCCTGTCAGTAATTTTAATTAAAACATGGAATCTATCTACATCAGTTTCTTTGTCGATCTGTGTAGCTATAGACATTTAGATATCTATACACATAAAAAGTAGAAATATAAATAAATCATTCTGCACTGCTAGCTCAAAAATGATTTGCTTTGCACCAGTTTATAGGCTAGAGGGTCATGCTGGTCATGTATGTTTTTTTTTTAACTTCATGATAAAGAAATGTGCAGATAATTTTGTTAATATTGTTCACATTTTTAGAAATTGTAAAAAAAAAAATGTGACACATTTTTATGTAGAAATTTATATTGTTTCTTTAACAAACATGAAATAATTTCTTGGTTGATTTTAGTGTCATTAAGATCAATTCCACATGAAAGATTTGTTATGGCCTATCTTTCTGAATTTCTAGAATAGTTACATATTTTTTTCCCCCATTGGAGTCATTGTTCATATTGATCAGATATTTTGCTCTCTAATGTATGAAATATAATCATTTGTTCCAATAAAAATAGCTTACACAGTTTTGGGAAGTGGTGCCATTTGAGTGATTTGTTCCTTTTCCACTTCCCTTATGTGTCTTCTATGTATGTATATGTTTGCTGCTAAGCTATTATCACCTTCACATATAAAGTATCAAAAAATAAACACTAGATACCAGCTGTTAAACTTTGCTTTAAAAATATTTACTTAGATTTTAATAGAACATTCAATAAAAAAAAAAAATCTGTAAAGACAGGGGATGCATGTAGAGTATAACTGTTTCTTTTTTACTTTGTCAATACAAGAAACAGTTAATAGTAGAATTATTTTTTACGAAACATATACGTTATTATTCTACCAGAAAATGAATATTGGACATATTTTTCAGAAAAGATGCACAAATATTTATCTGTTAATCATCAGAAATGATTTTTTAAGATAAGAAAAGGTTGCTCCTTTAAGTGTACTTTAATACAATCCCCAATCTGATGTAATTTTTATTGAATAAAAAATTCTGTCCCTTTGTGAGGAAACTACTTTTATGACAAAGCATTGTAATGATACATGTATTCTTTTCATATTTATCAAATCATTCCTAGCAATGTTAAGCATACATTTAAAATTGAGTCATACATTTTCTTTTTCAATGGATCAGCTATTTCTGTTTATTCCTGTGATTTGTTCAGTTTTTTTGTTTTTCAATCATAATTTTTGTTCTTTTTTTTTTGGACATGATCTAAACATAATTAATCCTACTGTGTTGTGCTCATCTATTGTTGGGATGAATGTTTGATATCTGCTCCATTTAATGTTTAGGGAGGTCTTGGGCATGGCTTTTATTCCATTGTGACATTTTAAGGAAATAATGTAAAACTTTTGAGACCCCCCCCCCTCCCCTCCCTAATCTTTTTCCATTAAATGATGAGAGAATTTTTTTTTTTCTGTTCATTTGGTTCATCCTAGAACTTAGTCAAAGCCAAAACCAAACTGGATATTACATGGATCAGCATGTAGTGATGAGTGGTTTATTTTATTTTCAATGTGCAATATTTGATTGTGGAGTGAACAGATCATTTGTCATGACACTTGGTTTATACTTTGGTTTGAGGTTCACTTGTGTAATTTGGCACTCTGTCTTGTAATTGAAGCTTGGTTAAAGATGTAGTCCAGATTTTGTTATTTTCATTCAATGATGAATGCATATGAATGACTGAAAAGATGGCTCTTCTCCCCATTAGTTTTGTTTCGTCAATTTAATGAAAGGAGATTTAAAATAAACAACCCATAGTATTTTTGTAATTAGCCTTCAATCAAATGAACACATTGCCATCCTGAAGATAAAAATGAAAGAACTGTTTTTTTATTTCTTTAAAAATAGTGTTCCTGTTCCAATGCTTTCTTAGGTAACTCCTTGCATAATTTTGAGGAAAAAGAAAAACTTTGCTGATGTGTAACAAATGTGAAACGATATTTTCTCTCCCTTTGGTTTTTCAAAATCACTTCTGAGTCCTGACTAGGCTCTTTATCTGAACCTATATGAATCATTGTCTTCATTTACTGTTCTCAAGATGTTATTGGTTCTCTTAAACTAGTTCTAGAGAAATATTGGGTACATTTATTTAATGAACAATATCTTCCTTGGCAATTTTAGATACAGTAATGAAATTTGCAAAATTAAACCCAATTGTAAACTCTAAATTCTCAAGACTTAACAAACTTTAGTTTTTAAGAACATGATGTGATATTGAATCCACTTTTTTCTTCATATCTGTACTCCTTAGCTATTTATTGTAAGTGTATGTGTTAGTTGAATAGTTCACTGTTTCATTCAAGTTTCTGTGTGTGTGTGTGTGTGTGAGAGAGTGGCAGACTATCATGTCAGTTGGAATAAACTCTTTTGTCAAATAATGGTTTTGTGTTGAGAATTTTTAGTTATAAGCAGTCTGAAAAGGTGTTGGTGAAAAATTGTTTATTTTTATTAGCCTTCTACAACATAACAAGCAAAGCTAAACTAGGAGAAAATAAGTTGAAACAAAAAAAAAAACTGCTGCTAAACTAACATCCTACATTGAATAAAAATTTAAAACAAACTACTATAAAATCAAAGAGTGCTACACAAAGGAATTAAAAAAAAAAGTCATTTTCAGTTTCATAGGTAATACTTTTACTTTTCTGAAATAAAAATAATACTTCAGCAGTGAAAGTTTTAATACAATAAAATGGTTTTAGTATTTGATCAATATTTTTAAAATGTACCACAAGTGGTAGTCATATGCTTAACATAAGTACATGCATAACAACTTGCAGCTAAATTGGGGGAAAAAAAAGTAATTAACTTTAACTCAACAGTGTGATAAAAATAAATATCATCGGTAATGGTGAATATGTAATAGTTACTAGCCACCTAAACTGAACCCAAGCAAATACATGAAAGTCAGAATAGTGAAAGTTGAAGCCAAGCAGAAGGTAATACTTAATACACATGATAACAGTAATTAGTTGATAAAAGTAAAAAAAAATGTTAGAAATACTTTGCTTTTTTAAACTTAGGATCCAACATCAGTCCAAAACTGATATTACCAATAAAACTAACAAGTTTTTCACTGAGCCTTTTCATAAACTTAGAAAAAGTTTGTTTACAAACACTAGCATTGTATGAAGTTTGTAATGGATACAAACAATAGCATTGTATGAAGTTTGGATATGAAAACATTCCCAAGATCAAGTAGATTCCCACACTGATGAAGGCAAAAGTATGCTGTGGTTTTAAAGTCAAATCTGTGTAAAGCAAGCTGAGCATAGTATTTTCAGTTATGTTTCAATTTCATTTCATAACACTTGAGTACAAGCTAGTCAGTCACTTTCAAACAGAAGAGAATGATCTATTCACACAGCACACAAGAATAAAATAGTTCTACGACATTAGTGCTTAAGACCTGGGAATGAGGACATTTACTATTACGAAGGCTGAACCTTGTTTAGCTCCTTTGGTCTAGTCATGATTAAGTAACTGAATAAATCTTAATGGAAGAGAGCATGCATGTCATGCACTATAACTTGGGAAAACATTGAAACCAGTAAGCTTCGGGCAGGAGGGGCTCGTTAGCCATGGCTGGCTACCCATCTAGGAGGAGGAAAACTCTAAATTCAAACCTCTGTTGCCTTGCAGCTATACCCAATCATGGGAAAGGCTACGGGCTATTGGCAGTTTGCAGCACCCAGTGCTACACCCTGGCAGAACCTGCGACGCTACTGACCACAAACTGTATCGGCAGTGCCGTTCCTTTAGATACATCAGCTGCGTGGAAGGGGGGAACTGATAAGTGGGTGACATCGTTTCCGACCACAGCCAATGCCCAGGCTATCACCTCATTTCCATGAGATGATCCATAGTCGCTTCGCGACTGAAGGAGGCCATAGATATATATCATGTGAGAGAACATGGCTATACAAATATACACAGCATGCACAGAGTAAATAGTAACAGAAATGCTTCAACTCAAAAATGTTATCTGGGACTAAAACAGTGAAAAAAAAAAAGAAAGTACAAAATATTTGTTAACATAAATAAATGGTGATAACACAAATAATCAAGGAGCCATGGCTATAGTAAAAAAAAAAATGAAATATCCAAACACAGTTCTGTCTTCACTGAAATAGCCAAACACAACAACAGTTCTGTCTTCACTGAAAAATCCAAACACAACAAACAAACATTATCTACAGTCTCCCCTTTCAACTATTTTATAATTACATGGAATGTTGACCTTAAAACCTGCAATTTTTTATATTTATCTTCAATTCTAACTTAAAATAATCACAACATCAGCTAGACAAGTGATGAGCAAGCTTAAGTAGCGGTGTTAAAATCTAAAAGCAAAAATTTTGATGGGCCATAATATTTATTTAAAAAAATACTGTAAAATGGTATTCGCAAGAGTTTTGATAACAGTTCATCAGTAGTTGGGGTTCAAATATCCATTCATTCACAAAGTCTCTGATCATGAGATATTGAATTTGGAAAAGTGGATTTCGACAAGCCCTAGTAAAAATTTAACGTTTATAATTGAGAAGAATATTAAATTTCAGTTCAACTAATTAAAGCTGGATTCACTAATGTGAAGAGTCCTCATTAAAAGACTTCCTGAAAGTAACAATTTAAAAAAACTGCAATCATGTTTTTGAAATCTTTCAAATTAGCCTTGGAGTTCCTCTTAGAGAACAAATAATTGTTTGAAATTTAAAGAAGGACCCATATATTGTAAATAAACTGATTTTGTTCTTGTATCTTAACATTTATTTTGTTCAGGTGACAGACAGCATCAACTCATATAAAAAAAACAAAAAACTTTAATTTTGATGGAAGTATAATTCTCAATTTTACTGGTTCAGAGTTGGTCCACGGGTCATAGTTTGCATATCACTTAACTAGTCTATGTTTTATTCTGATATGTGATGTAACACAAGGAAGAGCTCTTTGAGCCCAGACCAAAATAAAACAAGAAACAAAGTCATGCTCATCCTTGCCTGCAAAGATGTCCACCTTCTCTATCATTTTATATACAATATAATATATACATATCACATTTCACCCCAAAAAAATTGATTATCATCAACTTATACAAAATATAAGATTTACTTAAAAACAAGCAAAAAATATGTACAAAATACTTTGATTGAAAAATAATATGTTAATATGACCAATGTAGAGATACAAATATAACACCAGCATCAATATATCAAATTCATTAGAGAGATGACTGTCAAGCGAAAACATATTTTAAATTTGGCAAACTTACAACAAGATTTAAAGAAAAAGTGATACATGAAATAACAAGCATTGCAGATCATTGTGTTGGCTGCAGCATACCCACAGGGTCATCAGGAGAACCATTTATCTTAACAAACAGCAACTTTACAGCTGAAAAATATCTAGTAAAAACCAATGAAATGTTACCCATTCTAAGGTATCTAGAAAGTATGATTTCCTTTTAAGTCACTCCTCATATATCTATTGATATCCACTAGTTTCACAACACAAAAAGTAAGGGCTCTTACACCCCTACTAAAAGTGTGGTTTTATATAGAAGCAGAGTAAATTCAGAAACTGTTTAAGCCTTAACCAATTTCTATATACACAAATAAAAATACAAGATAAAAGCTCCTATTGCTAAAATTCAATTAAAATATTATGTATATAAAAAAAGTACTTCTATACTACTTGGAATAGTAGCTAATATCAAGTCATCTTACTTCAGCAATAATGCAATGAGCTAAAAAGCACTACAAGCTTATTCTAAAAAAAAAACAACAAGGTCAATCAAACCTTATGCTGGAAGGTTCATACTATTGATAATTTTTTTCTCTAATATTATTAGAGTACAGTTAAACAAAGATCTGCATGCATTATCTGCCCTTGTATATTAATTGGTATGTGTTGAATGTTAAAATGAAAAAAAAAAATCCCTCTTTCAGACCTTATAAAGGTATCTGTTTCTGTGGCCTACAGTTAACACAGGGTGTCATGTGGCCAGCACAACGACCAACCACCTTTACTTTTCCCCAACTAATGTCAGGTACCCATTAGAGCTGGGTGGATTCAGAGGCGCCCAAAGATCCTGGAATTAAAAACCCCAGTCTCCACCAGGATTCGTACCCAGGACCCCCCAAGCTCTTTACCGCCCAGCCACCGTGCCTCCATACAATGAAGAAAAAAAAAAAAGTTAATTTGACAGTTGTCAATCTGAAGACTGCATGGTCAAGTCCAGGTGGAGACAGGAGGACAATATATTTTTTTCATGATTTAAATTCTTAAGCCTGTGAAATGACTTGACTTAAAGCTGGGAAAAAGGCAACTGAATTGTTCTGGTCTCATTGCTGGCACAGAAACAGAAATACTTAACAATATTTAACAGCAAGATCTCCTAGAGGGTTTTCATTTAATTACTATCATATATTATCTGGCAAGTTTTCTATTGGTTGCTAGCATCTGCATGGTCATAAGAGAAATATTTTATAAGTTCTCAAGAAAAGATTTTACAAGATCAAACTTTAGAAACAAAATATGCATAGCATATATTAATATAATATAACTGATTGACAGTGTAGAAATACCTTGGCTAATCTATTAGTTATGATACAAACCTTAGTAACAGAAGAATACACTTAAATCTTGTACTCCTCTGACATGTCTATTTGCAGAGTAAATACATTTGTTAATCACTTCTCAAGGCAGACTGTGTTTATTTGTTCTTTTAAGTCCATTTCCATAATTGTCCGTTAGTAATAGACAAGTATCAAGAGCCAATATCATACTGTTATAAATATTATATAATATACAATATTATGCTAAAATTATCATGGATCGAACTGACTGCATGATCAAATCTTAATTTGAACTCACCAAATAATTAGCTAAGTGCATTAAAATAACATATAATGAGCTCACTATTTATATGCATCACATACTAAATAATTTGAAAGAAAGATTGTTTACTTAACTAAAACAAAGAAAAAAACTTGTTCCAGGTTTCAGCTCAAGCTTTCATTGAGATATTTCTGTAGAGTTGTTAAAACCTGTATATCTGGCCTCTGCATAGATACTCCTTGGTCATTTGTGGTCCCCTCATCTGCACACTTGTTGACTAGAGCTGTCAACTTTTCAGCAATATGTTTAGGAGGTGAACTCAGCAGTCCCCCATAGGCTGAGATAATTTCACTGCGGAAAATCTTGGCACACACAGACTAGAAGGGAGAAGCAAAGATAAATTTGATTTCTTTTATTTTCCAAGATAAGTAGCTTTTTTTAACCGCCACATAATCACCTAATCCTTCAGCTTAGTCAAACAGTACATTGCAATGTCATGAAATATAAACAGACAATAATCAGCCTACACAACAACCAGTCAAGTCAACACAACCACTCTTTAACCCTGCCACAAACAAACATCAATCCTTGGCAACACAACCAGCCTTGAATTGTGACACAAACAATCAACCACTCTTGTCAACACAACCACCCTTTAACTGTGACACAAGCAAACATCCACTCTTGTCAACACAACCCACCCTTTAACTGTGACACAAACATCCATTCTTGTCAACACAACCCACCCTTTAACTGTGACACAAACATCCATTCTTGTCATCACAACCATCCTTTCTTCTTCCTCGTTCTCATTATTATGTTGGAGCGTTCAGATGACAAGACCAATATATGAGATGAACTGCGCAGGGGTTTCCAAGCTCTACATAGTTTTCTTTCTATAGGGGTGTTTTGGGGCCAGTGTCTTGTTCAGGCTTCTTGGTAAAGAATGCAGTTTTGAAGGACAGGGTCAGCATACTCTGGTGACACAATCCACATGGGCCGATTTCACTGGTTAGTGAATCATACATTTTTGTCAAAACAACCATCCTATAATTGTGACACAAACAAACATCCATTCTTGTCAACACTGCAATGTTGTAAACAATCCCTTTCCTTGTTGCAGACATTTCCAATCTTGACAACACTACACTTTAATATTAAGATACAAATTAAAGAGGTTCAGCTAAGAATATGAAGACAAAAGTAGATAAAAATTATCCCCCCCCCCCCTCCCCCGAGGAATTCCAGTTGACCCTTTCCAGCAGGGGACTACATGAGCATTGGGTTATACTAAAAGTATGCTACATATTTTCTTACCTGTAAATTATTGTTTGTCCTAATCTTGGTGCAGTAGCCTGCCTTAAGGTCACACCAACCCTGGCAGTCGTATATTGCACAATCTTCATGTTTCACACACTTGAGTGAGCCAAGGCTTGAGCTCAGAGCCTCATCAGCTATGACTAAATCAGCATCAATGAATCGCACATTGTCATCATAAGTGAACCCAAAATGTGGGGACTTGATGTCACAGAAGTGTATAGGGTGCTCCATTTCATCAGTTCTTTTCACAAAGTTGAGTATTTGCTTAGCCAGAGTAGCTCTTTTGTTCCAGGAAGGGAACTCACTGCTTAAAATGGGGATAAGTTTATCAATAGACTTCAGGGATGGAATGTTTTCAGTAATGTACAATGGCCCACAAAAGGCATAAATTTTTGGAAAAACATCCCAGTTGTTAAAAAATTGTGAGACTCTGAACTCATTTTGTTTCACAACAGACCAGTAGGACCTAGCATAAATAAACGAGGTGACAGTCCCTGTGAACCTTGTGTAGAAGTCATTGCCCCATAGGTTGTTAAGAACGTTCTGATTGTCTCTGCTCAGAAATCCATACTCAGACTTCAGCAGGTCAGCGGTGATGACTGAGAGGCTTTCAGAGCTAACAGAGTAGTTATGTAGGTTCATCTGCCCAAGTATAGTTTGAATGTTGCTATTCACCAGACGCAACAGCTCTAGGCCAATGGATTCTATGTAGTCCTTTACGCTGGCCTCCTTGATTCTGCTCATTTTCAATACAGCAGAGACTGTGACCCTTGGGACACACATGTCATTGCATTCAGCTTGGATAACAAACTTACCACTTCTGTAGTTCAGGCACTTTGTAAATGTAACTTGGTAAGTGTTACATAATGGTTCACATAAAGTTCCATTGATTTCACCAGACTTGTAGAGAGAACACTGAAAGTCAAAGGACAAAAAAAGTTTTAAAATGAGATTCTAAGTTCAAAGTTAAGAAAATAAGTAATTCTTATTTAAGTCACTTTTTTTTTAAATTGCTTTTGTCTAGCACATCTGTCAAGCTTACAACTCAGTGTGCTGTGTTCCAATCTCTTTTGTGGATCAGTTTGGGGGGAAGAAGGTTTCTGTGCTGCATTTAGGCACTTAGTAAACACAACTCTGCTTGAGTTTGAAACTCGAGCCACCTTGATAGGTAGTAAAATGGTTTTTTGGCTGTCAGCCACACATTCCACATCTAGTACATACGGTTGTTCCCTAACATAGGATCACTTGCTAAATAGAGAGCCATTACTATCAATACACCCAAATGAAACTTCACTGGACTCATTGTTTGTTTTATTTTTTTTAATTTTACCTGGTCAATATTATTTAGAAATATTGCAATGTCTTATACAACTTAAATAAAAAAGACAAAATTTTTCTTTAACCGTACATATTTTTTTTTTAAATTGAGAAATGATTATTAATGCAAAATACTGATAATTTTAAGTATCTGTCACCACCTCAAAGTTGGTTCCCCAAAGTAGAATACCCTATATTCACATTTAGTGAGAAAGACTCTCAAGAACCTTCAACACTTGTCAGTCACTTTATTGGCAAGTTGAGGCCAGTCACTCTATCTATAAGTTTGAAGTTAAGTATTAAGAGAGTCAGTCATTGTATAAGTTAGAAGTTATACTCAAGTGTTAAGAGAGTAAGTATTTTTGTTACTCTCTTCATTGTGATGTTATCTATTTCTTGAAGGACACTGTTATTATGTCACAGGAATTGTATTATTGGATTATAATAAATTGCATTGTACTATTCTTCAAGTGGTGTTTACAAACATCCATATTTTATTGTAATAAACATATTTCCGCTTGTTTCTGCAACAAGAAAAGTTTCCTTTTCATTTATGCTAGATGCCTGAATGTTCACTATGCAATTAATAAGCAGCAAGTAATAGATATCCTGACAACACCTACAACAAATACATAAACTTGAACCCAATGTCCCCCAAATATTGACAGTATCCCATTAGCAGTCATTTAATTAAATCCCTGTCAATAAGGGAATCAAAAGTTTTTTGTGACCATCTTTTGAGTTCTTGAAAAAAAATACTAAAGCAAAGATTAATTTTATTTAGGGAAAAAAAAGGCAGGTAGCTCAAAACATAAAAAGAACAAAAAATATGAAGCATTAGGTAAATGGTTGCATGACTAGCCTTCACTAAGCCTGGGGAAACAAGAACGTTTCATGTACTTACTATCTGAGTGATGATATTTCTTGAGTGCTCATTATCACAAGGTCTGATAATAAAGTTGTTGGCTATTTTCTGAAAACTTTTCACGTGAATTAATAAGTAGATGAACACAAAGAAGACAACCCCAAACACAAATACTTTCTTTTTGCTGGTGATGGTAGGTACATTTCTCATCAGTTGTGTTATTTGAAACATGCTTCAACGGATTAGCCTTTTCGGAAAGAAAAATGTAAGGTATATTAATTGTGGAACATCAAAGATTAGTTTTTCCATGTTGCTTTAATCGAAGAACTGACAAATTAAAAAAAGATTAAAAAAAAGCATAGAATGGTTAAAAAATGTCTTTTCACAATAAATATTTTATTTTATGATATTTTGTTAATATTAAGGGCTCAGTAGTTGAGTGGTAAAGCGCTTGGCTTATAAAACGGACAGAAAATATATCTAGATCAGCGTTTCCCAAACAGTGTTCCGCTAGGCCTGATTTGGTGTTCCACGAACTACTGGAATAATTAACTGGTAGGTGAATTGACGCAGGTATAGTTAAACAAATGAAGACAAGACCAGCACTGAGTACTGGTGGTTGGCGTCATGCGATCATCTCCTTGGGACTGGTCATTACCCGTGCTACCTATCCCGCCCCCTCTCTTCTGGGCACATTTCACTCCAATGTTTATGTCAACAAATAATTGCATCAATTTTTTGTTTTTCATTGTTTCATTTTGCTTTTGTTTCTTGTTTTAATTTTAATGTAATACCGTAAACAAAAATGTTTGAAAATAAAAGTGTGCCTCTTAATAAACACACATACACATGCCAAAATGTTTATTCAAGAAAATAATGTGAAACACAAACACACGTTTACATTTAGTACGTGAAAAATATGTCTTGACACAAACACTCATGCAAAACATAGATATGAATAATTCTTTTAAAAGAAATAATACAATAAACGTACATAATGTATTTTGCACCAAAATGTCCCTAGCGCCAAAAAGTCCTGCTTCGCAGGGTCTTACAGCCTATTTGTGTGCAGCAGGTTTTTCTTTTTATGTTGCAACAAAGTATGGAAAAAGGCTTGACGCCACACCAGATGAGATGTTAGAATTCAGATTGCTGATATCATGCCTGATATCAAGGAGCTAGGCTCTTCCAGGATGTATATATCCTCCTTTGCGGTCGAAGATGAGCACATTTCTCATTTCCTATGAACTCGAAGATTACTAAAATCCAATTCTCACTTTAAAAAGCCTGCCACACACATGGCATGGGTAAGTTGGGTCTACTGCAGACAAGCCTGCTTCTTCTCTCAGCCTTTTGTTAGCTCTGCCTTCTTTCATGCTGGCCACTCTCCTTGCCTCGTATCTTGAGACTCCGACACTCATGGTTTCACACCATGACGAGTGATCAAGTGCTAGTGTTTCCCAGCCGTGAATGTAACACTTGTGTTGACTACCCAGAGAGCGCTTTCCTAGAAGCAGCTACGCCTAAAGAAGGCAATTTTCTGGCATATGGACTACATGTCCCACCCATCAAAATTGGGATCTCTTAGCTATGGCATGGATACTGTTCAGATGTGACAACTGTAGGATTTCAACATTTGATATGTGGTCAAACCTAATGAATTTTTCTTAGAGTAGGTGTTTAGCTTATTAATGTGGCGGAAATATAAGATCCACGACTCTGATGCATATAAGAGTGAAGAGAGGACAACAGCACTATAGACTTTCAGTTTTGCTATCTATATATTTTTCAAAAGTGTATTAAAAAAAAATGCTTAATTTAAAATTAGGTTTAATTATTATTTTTTTATTGAACCAATAGAAAAAAGTCCAACCTAAAAAAATAAGCAGTGTTCCGCAGCAGTTCCACAAAATACTCCAAATGTGCGAAGTATTCAGTTATGGAAAAAGTTGGGGAAACACTGATCAAGAAAATTAAATTGACTAAAATTCACAAAGTTTTCATGTTATGTGCGAATTATCTTTACTAGATCTAATTTAGAACTAAATCTGATCTAGACACTGTCACTACCTGGATCTGAGCCTAAATTTTCTGACTTTTCACGGTTATATGAGAAGTCAATCTTAATGTTACAACAAGTAGATTTTAGGTGATAGAGGGCTCGGGGGGGGGGGGGGGGGGATAGTCTACATATCTACATATAAGGCTGGTAATTACTGTAAGTATAGACTATAGACAAGATCGACCCAGTCTTCAGTTGTAACAATGAGAGGAAGCAACCTAACCAAATAATGCCAGGTGAAATGCTGGCTTGAGCCACGGCAGTCTTGGTCACTAAACTAATGGTGAAAGGCAGTGTAGACGCGCCACTGGTCAGCTCATTAACTCACACAGCCAGCCTGTCATTCAGTCAGAATGTCTAGATATGCTGCTTTTTTTTCCCCCACAATGTTTAGCAAGAAATAAGCAAAATTATATATTAAAAAATTTTGGATAAAAATGTTAGGAGAAATCTGCGAAGAATCAGATTAGCAGAGAATTTTTGAAATGTCTTCTTCAAAGAATTTTGAGTCAATATTGTTGCAGACACCGTTAGTGGCCTTAGCACTATTAACAGATCTAGTATAGATCTATACATTTTAAAACGCCATTATAAGAAGATTAAACTATTATATATTAGATCTATATATCAATATCTCATTATCTGGATGGAGTATAGATATAGATTAAAAAGAGTAAAGAGCCAATACAATAGATAGAGCTAGATCTAGATTCTAGGACTAGATCTAAATAGATTCTGTTAGATCTAGAATCTGTAGATAGATCTAAGATTCTAGACTATCAATGATATCATATTCATAGATCTAGATGATAGACTTAATAAATCTAGGGCTAGGGTTACTTTTATATTTTTTTTTAATTTACTGACTCAACTAATAACTAGTCTCAGCTGACTGTTGTGTAGTCAGTGAAGGTACTTCGATTTTCCGGTCGCGCGAGATTTTTTTTGGTTACCGGAACCAATAGTATTCTTGCGGCAGTATTTAAGCCGAAAGCGGTGGACATTTCGTTTTAGTCTTGTTTCGTCTTCAAAATCAGACACAAAAGTATAATCAGAGCCCTTTGTTTGTTCAAGGATCGGATATCAGTTAATTCTTTGGATTTATATCAGTGCTTTTCTATCGTCTTCATCAGTCTTGGAGTTCCAGCGTGTTGAGCATAGGGGTAAGTTGACCATCCATAATATTCTTTATATTCTGATAAGCATATTTATTTAAGTCATCCCGTATACCTTAATATCTAATCTAACTATTTGTGTTCATATTATCGCAATAAGTGTTCCACTTTATTAGTAAAAGCCCACCCAGTGCATCAAGTATCTTGGCTAGAAAACGAAACAAGCCGCCATTACTAACCGGAAATTATAGATTCAATGGTTATCAATGGATGCATAGCATTTTAGTTAGATCGATTTTCTTTTAATCCATCATCAAGAACAGTTTTATTTAATCATCCGTGATTTTGAATGTTATTGTTTAAACTTTTAGGATGATTTTAACTTAGTTCAATTGTTATTTTTCGTTTTTATTTAAATTTAAGTGATTATTCTTGCAAGAGCTGGTAATATAATTTCGATAATTATAAAATAATTTATACAAAATTTTAAGTGATAGTTACCAGAATAATCACTACTAAATATGTTATAAACAAGTTATAAACAAAATAAAACACAAATCAATTAAAATATCATTATTCATTTATCTGTCAGGTTGCAGTGCAAGGCTTCCACTGGGAAACATCACAGGCCACATTGCATCCATTTGTTGTGTATTATCGTGAACTAACCAGCAATGACCTATGTTGCTTGTCACTTTGCATCATAAGTGATGACCATGAACATGTAGCAGGTACAGTCCATGCCTTCATTGAAATAGTGCTGACATTTCTCAGTAGCAAGATGCCAGATTAGCAGAAAATAGTTTATTTCAGCGATGGAGCAGCAGCACAATATAAAAACTGCAAAAACTTAAAGAATCTGTGCATGCATAAAAGAGATTTTGGCATTGAAGCAGAATGGAATTTTTTTGCTACTAGTCATGGAAAAAGTCCTTGTGATGGTATTGGTGGTACAGTAAAGAGGCTAGTGGCAAGAGCAAGTTTGCAGGCAACTCTGCAACATCAAATTCTAACGCCACATCAAATGTACGATTGGGCAACTAAAAACATTCCAGGCATTCACTTCTTTTTTGCAGCAAAAGATGACGTCGAGGTGCATCGCAGCCGTTTGGTTGACCGATTTTCATCAATTCAAACTGTTCCTGGTACACGGTCACACCACCGGTTTGTGGCAGTGAATGAAAACAAGCTGAAGATATTCAGGTTGTCATGTGATGAATTTGGTACAATCGTCAATGTGTCACCAGAACCTGACCTGACAGTTGAACTGGCACCAAGCATAACAGATTTGCATCCAGGACAGTTTGTGGCTGTTGTCTATGACACTGATTGGTTTATTGGTTGCATAATAGAACACTCGGATGAACATCAAGATATCTTGGTAAAGTTCATGAACAGAACACCTACAAATTAACTTGGCCACATCATGAAGATATCTGCTGAATACCATTCACTAATGTGCTGTGCAATCTTCCACCACCAATGTTGTCTGGCAGTTCAGCAAGACAGTATTGCTATGATGATGAGCATTTTGACAATTGCAAGAAACTGTTTAATAGTAGATTTTGTAACTTGAACTAACTATTTTTTAATCAAATTTAATTGACAGTTCATTGCTTTGCTGATTTACTACAATACACTAATGTACGAATAATATCAAAAAGCAACTTAACGAAATATGATTTTAATTAGCAATTGATTTAGTAGGAAAGGCTTAAGACACCAACATGAAATTTTCACCATAGCTAGTACTTACTGAGGTTAATAAGTGTGCAAAATATGAAAAGTGTGAATTACTGTCAACATGGTCATCTGGGGGCTGCAATGCGCACTAAAATTGATGACCGTGAGGCACAACAGTACCTACAATGAGTAAGTTATTATTAATTAACATAAATTCTCTATGAAAATAATAAACACATATATGGTACTTACTAATGATATAACAAACATTATTCCATGTGTCAAAGGTTTTTGGCTATATCGGGTCAAATATTGGTGAAAGCTGTCTAAAGTGCAATGTTTGGACAATTTTAGGGGATATTGTATGCATGATACATTTGTGATAAAAACATCATTCAACTCAGCATGAAATAATGAATGAATGTTGAAAATTTCAGCTTGATATCTCTTTTAGTTTTTGAAATATTCATGTTCAAATATCGCGAAAATGTAAAAGTCACGCGAACTCGCGACAACCCTAAAAACTTTAAAAAATAATATCTCAGAAAGTTTTTGACCAAATGACCTAAAATTTTCAGGAATTACTTAACTTTGAATGTACTACAAACCCTGTAAATTTCAGGAAGATCTGAGATGGTGTGGTGAACACCACTGGTTGAGTTGACATGGAATGACCCTACTATATTTAGGATAATTGTAGAAATTTATTCTAAATTTTATATAAAATGTCTATCCTTTTATAAAAAAAATCTTTAATCTGTATTTTATTAAAATTGTACATATGTGTAATTTTGTTTGAAACATTTTTTTTTCACAATTAAATAAAACTAACTTTTTTTGGTTACATTTTCCCCAGATAAAGTGGTCGTGGCAGGCCTTCATGTGGATGTTGTTGACAATAAGATTCGAAGGCATATGACAGAGATGAAGAATTTTTGCAGGAAGATTACCGCAGCTGGCACCTAGTTGGACCTTACTTGGATAAAAAAAATTCTATCGATGCTGCTGGCAAAAAGAGACAGCACTGAACGACCTAGTATGGTGAAGAAGTTGCGACCTGAAGGTGATGTTGAGGCCACTGATAGGCCATATAACACAGAACAACACTGTGCTTGTTGTTGCAGAAAAGCGGTTTGTCTTTTAAGGTAATAACTTTTATATTTTCTTTCAACCAATTCATTTTTATAGTTTCAAAACAATTCCTTTTTAGTGTCTCAACCCTTTTGACATTTATTATATTTATTAGCAGGGATTTTTGGCAAGATGTTGACTGGACCGTTGATGACACTGATCTACAAAAATGAAAGATGAAACATCTGGAAATGGTAATATTTCTACCACATTTATAACTTTAAAGAAAAAAATTAATGTAATTTTAAAGATACCATTTAAGCAGCTATTATATTTATTCTCTTCAGTTTTCTAGATCTCTCATGTGAAGGTCTGCATTGACAAACTAAAGGCCATTGTGGATTCTCCAGAGAATCTCCTTTCAATACTGATTGCTTTGGCCAGACTCTGGATACTGAAGATATCGTTCTGAAAGCCCTGAGAAATGTGACTGTTGATGAAGTATTTATCAAGATCACAAAAGAACTTGCTGAAGATGTTTGTAAGGTGCTACAGAGACAGTACTTCAATTGATAATTTCCAACAACAAATAAATCCATTATGTGCTTACCCATCAAATAGTTAGATATATTTTATTTTAAGGGAACATGTTGCATATTTGGGATGTTATTTATTTAATGTGAAAAATATAATTTCACAATACAGCTGATAATTGTGCAATGAACCATTTATATTAAGTCTTGATACTTTTACCCTTTCAGCAAGCCTACATTGGTATGCATTAAAAATATTTATTCTATTTCAGCAAAACAGATAGGGTACACCCAAACAATGTTCATCTTCAAACAATCATGCATGATCCTCACAAGCTTTGAATACTGACGTTCAAATGTCCCAAACAATACAAATTCATCTTAGTCTTATCTAGACTCGATCTCTATACTAGAAGATCTAGATCTATATATTATAGATCTAATACTACATACATTACTCGAGTCTAGCTAGATTTAGTCACTACACTAACTCACTAACACTCGGGGTGCCAGGACATCCGCTCTGTGATCAGCAGCAGATGCCTTGGCTGGCTTAGCCACGTTCGTAGAGTGCCAGTAGGTCGACTTCCACAGGACATCCTGTATGGAAATCTAACAGAAGGCAGGAGAGCCGCTGGTTGCCCACTTTTATACGGATGTATGCAAACGCGACATGAAGCTCTTCAAAATCGACACTGGCAACTGGGAAGAGGTGGTACTGGACAGATCCACATGGAGAGAGAGCATAAAGGAAGGGTCACAGATTGCAGATGTCATACACAACAGAAGCAGAAAGAAGGGTAAAAATGCAATGGTGCCTGGTGATTATATATACCCAATCTGCGATCGCAGCTGTGTATCAAGGATTGGCCTCTTTAGTCACACAAGAAGTTGCAAAGGGAAAAGATCGTCTCTTGAGACGTAAAAAAAAATAAAAAATGCCACAGCTATTATCAAAATCTATAAAGTCAAACAAACTGAAACTTTATTTTTATATCAAACATTTGAGCTTTGCTTACAAGGACATTCAGTATTTAAATGTAAAGTATATAAAAGATGGTGATTTTCTTTTGCAGACATTTTGAAACTACTAGGCCTACTACAGCACCTAATGTATTTGACAAAATGTGTTCATTTCTGGAAAAGTATAAAATCTCTTTGGAAAATATTTGTAGTGTCTGGAAAGATAGTGCTCCAAGTTTGCTTGGATGTTGGTCTTGATTTCAAATTTTAGTACAAAATGAGTCACCAAAAGTAGTGCGTTAAATTCATCTACGAATCTTATTTCCCCAAGAATTACAAGAAGTAATTAAAAAAAACAACGATGTATAGTGCTTTCCATTTTGTAAAATGGAGTATAAAAAAAGTTGACATTCTTTCAAAGCGCTGTAATGAGTTTGATGCCTCCAAAATGTACTGCTATTTTACATTGACATAGATTGTAGTGCATGTTTTAGTTCTTAAATGAAAGGTAGTAAAAGCCTATAATTTGAAAAGCATTTTGTAAGCACATATGATTGATTCAAAATGATTTCTGATAGCCAAGTTTTGTTGTCTTATTTTAATAATCTTGCATTGCTGTAGTGGTACATATACACTTTGACAGGAATTATTTTATGCAGTCTTGAATGTTTTAAATCAAATTTCAACTTCTGATCCCTAAAATGAGTTCAACTTTATGTGTTGAGGTTCTAGAAGTCCTAAATAGTCACTCTTTGCCATATACGAATGCATACATAATAACTGTATGTAAACAAAAGATTGTCAATGTGCTTGCTGTAGAACCAGTTTACCTAACCCTAAACATTTAGACTAAATTCATTAAACATTGCAACAACAAAAACACTAAACATTTATTTTATTTGTATGTATTAAAATTTATTTGTTTCAAATTGTAGTTTCTCTGAATATGTAAATTCTTTTATTGCTAACACATTTTTAGTAATTATGATACAATTTAAATTGTTAGTCATAAGATGATTAAAAGACGAATCCATACAGTCGTTTAATATTAGGGAAGGCTGCAAAGAAATTCAAAGTTAACACATGAGTACGACAAACACTTCTAATATGTATTAACATTACTGGGTCCTGAAGAAATGGTTTCAATAAATTAAATTACAATAATAATTGTATGTAATGGCATTAGGTTGACAAAATGTTTTTCAATCTATAAAATATGCATGTTATACAATTTCACCTTTGCAATATCGTAGTAAATTAAAGTCACTCAAAGAAGACAATCAACAGTTATGGTACAGGACATAAAAGATTTTTTTAAGCAATTAAAATGATCTTTAAAAAATCTGCTGAATACCACATGCAAAAAGAGATTTTCTTTAACACAAAGGTAAGCCAAGATATCAGAAAAACTTTTTTGAGAAATTAAACATTTAATTTAAAAATTGCATATGTCTAAATACAAGTAAAAAACCCTCCATTTATAAAAAAAAATTAGAACAAAAACATTTTTCTGTATTATTTGTAAATAAAATTAAGCTAGGTATTCTTGAGCCATCTTTACATTTGAAAGAACTATTACGATTTCAGTTTTTTTAAAAAATATAATTAGGGTCTATTTTAATAACCTATTATTGCACAACATTATTCTAGTATATTAAGTATAATATAACAGTAAAATATTTGGTTAAAAAATGGTAATATATTGGGCCAAAACAGTTTCTGCTATTTTAAATTGCAGCCTACAGTTAATAAAGATCAGTGTCTAGATTAAGCTAAGGAACCATTATTTAATTTAATCAAAAATAGAAAGTCAAATCCTGTAAGATGTTAGTGAAAAAAAAGAGGTTTAGCAGGACTACATCTACAATGTTCACACATTCAATAATACATTGAGGGAAATGGTGTGATAATATTAGCATTTAGATTTCTTTTACAGCAAGAAAATCACATGACCATTTATTTACAGCAGTCTTTATTAATTCAATCCTTTAAACATATTCTCAAAAATACCTGCTTGCATAAATACTTATTTTTAATCATAAGAACCAGACACATTTAGGACATGTGACAGAGCTTAGCTAACTGAGAGGGCTGAGTTCAAATCCAGGTCTGGACTAGGTAATATTTGATTAGAAATTCGTATTTGCTGTGCCCTTAAAGGAAAAAAACTGAAACTTTCCCCCATCGGAGATTGAACCAGAGCACACTGACCATGCTATAGGAGTCAAGCTATACAAAAGCATTACTAATAATAACACTGGCCCATAAGGTACTAATACTATTAAATAGAACAAGACTTCATATTTTGAATTTTTTTTGGTGAAAAATGAAGTTTATTTGTGATTTATAAAAATATAGATCCCATTGAAGTCTCTTTTCCTCAAAATTCCTGTAAACACATTCCCCTGGCAGGCAAAGTCAAGAAAATCCAGAGCACACTCTAGCCCCATGAGAGATCTAGTAACAAACTCACAATATAGGAACATGTCAAGCAATAAGCATTCATTCAAATCCGATGTAAACATTCATGGTATAGACTGCACAACATTCAAACATGTATATAGAGACTATCTGTTTTAAAATTGCATGTTATCAGTAGTAAATGTCTTCAGAGATAAGCTGCTTTACATCTAAAAATATATTTTATGTGTGTGAGTATTTATCTTTTGTGCGCATAAATATAAAAGACACATCACTTTGATATAAAAATCCTCAACTTTTTTTTTCCCTTGTTGTAGAACTCATAAAAAAATTAAATTTGATGAAAACTAGAGATATCTGTGAAACACACACTGTTTACTGAAAATGTGTTTATCTAGACAACAAAGTTAAGGGTTATCCAACAAACAAAACTAGTTTTATTTTAAAGCCTATAGTCTCAGCTGAATTTTGAGGACACAAAAGTAAAACCAAAAAAATCCATCAGCAGTAAAATCAAAATAGTTTGATAATAAACAACAACACATTTACACTTTTTCAATTATCTGAAGGAATGAAAAAATCAAACTATATAAAAATAGGAGTGGAAAATGATACACAAAATAAAATGTGATGACAGCCTACAAAATAAATACATAACTTAAATTAAGATATTGCATTTTTTGTGTGTGTGTGCGACGCTGTAAGTAAAGCATCCCTTTCAGACCTTTTGATCTTATAATAATGTAGGTCCACCTTTCAGGCCTTCTGATCAATAGAGAGGATGATTAAAGGTCATGTTTCTATGGCTGATAGTTAATGTGGATGTAGTGGCCAGCAAATGACCAATTGCTTTTACTTTCTCCCAACTAAAGTCACTGGAGATGGGTGGACCCAGGGGTGTCCTAAAAGTCAAGAAATTAAAAATCCCAGTCTCACAGAGACGGTTCAGAAGCCAAGCACTTTAACCCTCAGCCACAATGCTCCCATGTTAGATCTAATTGGAAATTTGAAATAAAAAAAAAATGAAATTATATTTCAGAATCATTGAAAAAGATATTGTAGCAGCATTTATTTTTTTTAAAACTATCAGGTAGAAAGTTTTTTGGCTAAGGTTTTTATAGGGTATCTGCATAGTAATCCTAAGATACCTTTAATTTATTAACATTTATAGTTTAAAAAAAAATTGTGCATTGGATTATTTGTTAAAACTTAAAACTAGACTTTGAATTCTTATTCAGACTAGTTTCACATAGCTAATAATATGCTTTGCACAAAACATTTTGTGGGCCATCATCACAATCTAAAAAAAGAGATGGATTTTGAAGAAGCATACATAGTAGCCTTTTAAAGGGAATTAATTCATAAGTAGCTCATTTAAACATACAAACTATGGTAAAATAAAATAAACCCAACAACTAAGCAATGAGATTTTACAACAAAAATAAAATAAATAAAACAATGAAAACAAAAAGAGAAAACCTGCTGTGCAAATTATTTCTTTGTATAGAACATTTCTATCCTAAGAAACATGTTTCCAAAATGAAAAAGTCTGAAATGAATATACTTTTAAAAACAAATGTCTTTGTTGTCGCTTACTTTAGTCATAAATAACTATTGCAAGCACTGAAAGAATTCTTAGTTAATATGTGAAATGTTAGGTATGAATTTTTCTGTCAAGTTTAAAGGCAAGGTAAAATGGAAAACAAAAAAAAACAATAAAAAGTGCTGATTAAAAACTCTAAAACTGTGCCTAAAATAATTGAACAATGAATTTAATAATAAACAAAATATTATAAACAAAAAAAAAAAAAGAAACCAAAACATTTTCTAAAAGTAACAAATAAAATAAAATGAAGGTTGTAAAAGAAAGAATTAGATTGGAAAATACAATGAAGAAATGTCAACTAAAACACTAACCACTAGCACAAGCTCAGAGTAAATTTTATTTCTGTCTTGTACTCTTAGTTTTTTTTTAACTAGTACAAATTACTTTTGTTCCTAAATAGACACATTAAAGAAGCTCAAAGAACACCATCATTATATGATAACTTTTGCTGATACAGAGATTATTTTTAAAAGCTACAATAGCTAATGTAGCTCATTAACTGCAAGAGCTAAAATTATTTTTTTTAAAGTAAATATAAGGCTCTGTGTGAACTGGAATATCAATTGTGATACATTTCTGAAAGCATTTTAAAGTTTAATGAATTATTTTGACATTAAAACATTACTTAATGAAAACTTTTGCAAGATTTTATATAAATTTGTTATTAAGACAAGTCATTGGTTAAAATGTGAGAGAAAAATAAAATGAAACAAAGGGTGAAGAGCTGAGTTTCAAGACAATCACAATCAGCCAACAGTATTCCTGACACCCCTAAAGAAGACATCTATTTACAGTAATCTCATTGGAAAACTAGAAATCATGTTCACAAGGATTTGTCATCTAATACTGTACAGTGATGTATTTACAATCGACAGTATAGACTTTTCAATAAATTATTTTTATTAAGACAGAACAAGGTTATTTCTTACTTTAAAATATTCACAATGGCATATATTTAAAGTTAAGAAGGAAAGATTTCCATGATCATATATAATCAAATTAATAGACAAATCATTTTGAAGATATCAATCATATATTAACATTAAAATGAATAAAGACTAGTATTCTATTCAAACCTATCTCTATGTATACATATACATTAATATACTATTTAAATTAAGCATGGAAATTTCATACAAATGTTGTGGAAAAAAAATAATGCAGCTGTTACCTATAACAGTTAATGCCCCACTTAAAACAACTTATTGGATGAAATAAAGTCTGTCTTTAGCGAGCAGATCATTACAAGTATAAACAAACAAACATCTTACTTAAGATGAATATTCCAATGTCAAGTCATTACAGTAGAGGTTTCAGGTTTTTGCAATCTAGATTCCCAATGAGACTTCAAAGCAATTCTATGGTCCTATTTATGAGATTTGTCAATCATAAATAAACATGTCACTTAAAGAAAGGGTCATGACTTTAAAAAATTGACAACTTCTGCAATTACTTAACATGTTTACTTGATCTAGCATCATTTTTAGAAGTATGTAGCTCCTTAATAATTTAAATTTAACAAAAAAAAAATGACAGCAAAAATATTTGTTGTCATCTATCTGTTTGTTTATTTCAGTAATATTCATTTTGTAACTTGAAACATAACTAGTCTGAAATTGATGGTTTTTGATGCCAGAAGTTTGTTGCATTCAGCTGAATCAATGGGAAGATCAAGGTATTCTGTTTCAGACGCTTCTTCTGTGAATTCAAAGTTGTAGACTTTGGACTTCATCTTAATGCCTCCAAAGGGTCCGCTCAAGGCAAGAAAGTGCATCACCATCTATGTCAATAATTAAAATACATTTATAAATAAACCCAGTTAATACATTTTTAACTTTTTCTTTTTTTCAAGATTTTCTTTTTAAACAAAGAGTAAATACTAAAATAATTTATAATGTAATCTAATCACAACAAATGACAGCAAAAGTAAAGATATTTTTTTTTAACAAAACTAACCACTTTTGAAAGTTGGATAGAAAAAAACATTTGATAAGGTCTGGGGATAAAATTCCTTACAAAGATTTATGAAGCCTCAAATATCACACAGAATGTTTCATTAGAATTAGAAAGAAATCTAAACCATTCTCAATCCCAGTCTGCATGCTATGGGAAAGAAGCTCTACAGAAGAAATTGGAGAACTCCTTTACCTAACATGCTTTCTAATAGTCTGTCACGTACACTGTATCTATATTTAGCCAAGGTTACCAGAACTTCAGCCACCTCGGGAATTTTACATCACGCAGCAGAATTATGTTTTGGGATGAGTGTGATTGGTTTGAAATATTAATTATTGTACTTTGAGCTGCATTTATTGGTTAGCCATGCAGCTGAGAGATGTTGGTCACGTGGTAATGCCCAAGCTTTGTTAGCTGAGAGATATTACCGCCAGTCTCGTGTGGAACGTGTTAGAACTCAAGAAGACATAATTATATTATTGTGTAGATCATTTATTTTATTCAAGTACATTTAACCATTGTAATTATTTGTGAATAGCTTTTCCAAGTTTTGAATTAAAGTATTTGTTTTAGACAAAGAGAAGTTTCTTCATTGAATATATAATAATATACTTAGATCGTCTTGTCAACTAGTAACTTCTAGATGATCCTCTTATCAACTGGCAACTTCTAAATGATCCTCTTATCAACTAGCAAGTTATAAACGATTATCTTATCAACTGACGATTTCTGAATCCTCAGCAACCATGGTCATTGATAGTGCAATATAGATCAAGTATAATCGTAACATCTGGCACCATCTTAGATTGTGATCTTAGCACTATTGATTGACTCGTGACATAGTCATAAAAAATAAAGCATTTTCTTTTGATTACCAGGTCTGTGAACTAATGATCTACAAATTTTAAGTGCAAAATAAAATAATTATTCAGATAAAATTGATTTGATCAATACAGAAGAAAATATAGATACATTCAATTCTGGCTACATAATTCTTGTGATAAACTCAGGAGAATGGATGAAATGGAATGAAAAATACAGTATTTACAATCTTAACACTACCAACTATCTAGGTTTAGATGAAATAGAATTTCAGTACTCAAAACAGACATACAAAGGAAAATTACAATCTCTCTTGAGAGTGATTTAGTTGACATATTTTTAAATGGATGAAAGAAGGAAAAAATCCCCACTCCATTCACTAGACTGGAAACTTTAGAAAGAAACAACTTAAAAATAAATCTAGTACAGCAAACTGACTTGAAGAATTCACTCCACAACCTTAAAAGAAGTAGCATAATAAAAACAAGCACTTGAAGCAGTAAAAACCATGAAACCATCTCCCACTTTAATCACTGCTGCAGCCTACCTTTCAGAGTCATCATAAAAATGAATGCTTTGAAAAAAGGGAGCTCACTGTACTAATTAATACCTTAACAATTCTAGTTACTCTTGTTCACCAAATAGACTGTATAACTCATTACTACAAGTGCCCTTCAATCCTTTAAAAAAGCCATGAAGCCTCTGAAGTCAAAATAGCAAGATAAAATGTTTCCAGATAAATAGATTCCAACTCACTAACTCTTTAAGCACAAATCATGGTAGCAGAATATTTTTTTGTAAGATTATGAGCCAAAACACCAGTGATTCAATGTAATTATTACAATAGACACACACCAGCAATTGATAAAGAACACAATACAATATTATGATTTAGCGTTAAAAAACCCATTGTTTATGAGAAAGGACCTAGAAGTAAGAGTTTTAAAAATTGACACAATGGACAAAGAATTATTTCTTTATATTAATATTTGTAATATTAATTGGTGATTCATTTTCACTACAGATTATTCTATGTATTATTGAAACCCATTTATTTTTTAAATTTTGAATTTAAGAAATTAACAATATGTCATCTAACATATAAAAATAACTGTTCACATTTTTACTGTAATTAAATAGTGTGCTGATATTAACATTAAGATTACCAAAAAAATGTAACCTACATTAACATCTGTGATGATAAGACTAATAGCTTATTCATGACCATTACACTAGCCAACCTCTTTAGGCTCTTTGTTAAAAAAAAAAAAAGCAAATACGTTTACTTACAGGAGCTGTTAATTTTGTTTTAGCAACCAGCTGGTATGACAAAGACCTATTGATAGTGTGAGTGGGATTCTTGTGATCTGAATTGATTTTGGCTCTTATAACCCACTGTTGGTTAAAGGCAGTAAAACGTGTTGTTTCATAGTAGAGACGAGTAATAAAATCATCAGTGCGGAATGGTTTTAATTGAAGATCTGAAATGAGAATGCAATGATTTAGATTTGAAAAATAATATTTTTATACTGCTTTGATAAATGAGTCAGGCGATATGCTTACACTTGAACTTTGTAGGTTTTGACTACAGAAGTGATATAAACCGTTTCATTTAAGGAAGAATCTTAAAACCAATGATTTGTTTACTCTAGAACATTGTTATGTGGCACTCAAGGATTGCAGAGAGATGTATATTTTTTTTAAAGCATTTTACACAGATTTGATATACTTTATGTAAGACCTCATGGTTCAGTGGGTATTTTTTTAACTCAATAAAGATTGCTGAGTGGTTTGAATTTCAACTCTCAAGTCCCTTTTTTTAAAATCAAAGATTGAGTATAATTGTTTTTTGCTAAGATTAAATGCAAGGCTAAACTTATTTAACAGGCTTATATAAAATAATTTATTTGGATTTAATTTGAGTGTATTGAGAATTTAGGGACAGGTCAAGGTAGTGTACTTGAGATTTAGAGTTACATTATGGAAGCTTATCAGGGATTAGTGTTAAGTATAGGTAGACCATTAGAAATTTATTGTTTGGTCAGGGAAATGTATTAGAGATAAGTTAGGAATGTGCATTAGGAATAAAGTGTTTAGTAGGGGAGTATAGTTGGGATAGAGGGTTAGATTAGGAAAGTGTACAGGGGGTTTACGTTTATGGGAATTAGGTAGAGAGAGGCGTATTACTCATTTCAGAATAGATCATTTAAATATTCATATATTTCTGTTTCCTATTTGATTTGTTGCTGTAAAAAAAAAATAATTCGTACCATTGAAAGTTATCTTCTCAAAAGACAACAAGGAGAAGATATCACTGTACAGTTTATGTTCTTCCTGCCTTTGAGCATCTATGGCTTCTAGAGCACTCATGATCTCCTCACCAGATTTCTTAGGGTGAGCACAGTTACTTTCATGCTCTGCCACCTCATGATAAGGGCCCTCCCAGTGGCAACCAATCCGGGAGTATCGACATGAGCAGGGCCTGAAAGCAGAAAGACCTCTGCCCCATTAGCCTCATCATGCCCACATGAGAAAATAAAGGAGCAAAAATGCATACTTACACCAACACAGTTGAATCATTTCCTGAGCAATATGCTGCGAGAGACAAAAACTACTGGGAAAAAAAAAAAGCCCATCATAGCATATTGATCAGGAAATATCTTTTTAAGTCAGAAACTGGTCAGTTTAACAGCCTGTGAAGCCTTAGGATGACCTGAAAAAATAACTGAATGGAAATGCAACACAAGAATATTGAAAAGAAAAATAGTAGTTGTTGAGAAAGGTCAAGAACATCTTAGATCTAAAAATTGAACAAATCTTTCTTGCAATTACTTCGGCAAGTTTAATTTCAATAACTCTTTTTTTTCCTTTTTTTTAAAATTGACAAACAATAATTTACAATAACAATTAAAAAAAAAAAGGCAAGAGACCATGTTAATTAAAGCAAACAATGCAAGTCCATCAGAGCTCTTTCCCTGCCAGGTCATGTAATAATGCCTAAAAAAAAATTAATAAGTTTTTACCTAACAAATAATAAACTTTTGGGACACTGTTTCATTCTAAATGTGTTAAAATTTATTAAAAAAAAAAATTGTAATCATGTAAGAATTGATTATTGTCTCATACATTATGCATTCACATTTTCTATTATTACAACTATTATATAGCTCTGGGCACTTAAAAAAAGTAAAGTTTCAGACCTTGTGATCTATAGGGCAGATGATGTAAAGGTCATCTGTTTCTGCTGCCTACAGTTAACGAGGATGTCATGTGGCCAGCACAATGACCAACCGCATTTACTTTTCCCCAACTTATGCCAGGTACCCATAATAGCTGGGTGGACTCAGAGGTGCCCAACAATCCCGAAATTAAAAATCCCAGTCTTCACCAGGATTTCAACCTGGGACCCCTAGTTCAGAAGCCAAGCGCTTTAACACTCAGCTACCATACCGCCTCTGGGCAGTTACTAGACATTTTTTATTTTGATGGTGACTATAAATATAATAATTAAAAAAAAAAAAAAAAGAAACATTTCTTTAAAAAACATTTTGGAGCTGTGAAATTAGTGACCATCTAAAATTTCAATTTTTTTTCGTTTGTATAAATTTATTAATTTTTTTTTCAGATGCCAGACAATTTACATATTTCAAGTTGAAAAAAAAAAATTGAAAGATTTTAGAATGGTTGCATACTTTAAATAGAAAACATGTTTCTGATCGGAGGCCAACTGAATGACAATGACCAGAATTTTTGTTTCTATAATCACAAGCTCCAAACATTTATATAAATTAATAGTAAACACATGTTAGAAGTCTTGGTTACTTAGAGAAATTTTTTTACAGTATAAGGTCAACCTATATACATAATTAAGTAGAAGTGTTTTTTTTTTAATGCTTTTTTGCTTTCCACAAAAAAAAAAATAAATTAAAAATTAATTTGCTGTCTTATGAAATTACTATAAACAAAATAAATCATAATTTATAAATAAACCCCATTATCAGATATTTAAAAAAAAACAACAACACCAGCCTTTAATATCTTAATTATTACTATCCTAACCTTCATCATAGGCCCCACCCTTATTTCTCTTGTTTAAATATTCTGTGACACTCAGCCCCATGACAAAGAGAGAAAGATACTTGCCGCTTAATATTCAACAGTAGAAGAACTGTTGCACGTGTGAACAGAAACAGCCGTCACTGGTTACACAACCTGTCTCAGCTTACACAACCACCTTTTTGGCCATGTGCAAAATTTTCACCTTCAACAACCTTTGGTTAATTGCTCTGTAATCCTGAAACTGACTGCTGCAAAGAAAACCTGCCTGCTTGAACAATAGAGAAAAACAAAACAAGTGTCGATCTGATTAACATTGTTAGGTTCAGCTGCTCGCCAGCCTTAAAAGGGAGAAAAAAAAACCTCACTGAGGTTTTTTGGGTATTTTCGTCCCACGCTGCCAGCACCCGTATGTTTGGAAATCCCCCATCAAACATGCGCGTGCTCCAGCATGGACAACCTACCAAAGACCAAGCGAGCGGCTGAATAAATGTGTCCTGAAAAGAGAAAAGGCATGTCAATGTTAGTCAAGCAACAAAAGGGGTGACGCATGATAGCTTACCCGAGAATGACCTTACCTCTCCTGACATAGCTCCTTCTGGTGGTATTCCAATTGATATCTTGGAAGTTTTGAGTTGCAGAAGACACAGTCAGATGGTAGCTCTGACACAGCTTTTTCGACTGCCAAATTGCGAATGCAGACACTACGGTTGATTTCACACCTGCAATTAGGGCAAGTTGCTGTTTCATCTTTAATGCGTGCATCTGCCAACAAATGATTGAAGCAGCCAGCACACATAAGATGACCATTTGTACACTGTGAAACATAAGAAACAATGGTATTGAGAATTCAAATGTGTGCTAGCAGAACTTGCTCAACTAAATTTATGGACCATTCATAAAAATGTTCAATATTTTTTTTTTTAAATGTACCTACTTACTAATTTAATTTGAAATGCTTCTGTGAGACTGAGAAGATTTTTTTTCAATTACATAAATTATTTTTAAGTTCAGAGGTTGACATTCTCAAATATAAATGTCACATTCTATTTTCAGGGAAGCCAAAGTTTAATTGTCAATTTATGTATGACCTGGTATCCTGGATAGATCTAGACAAGTCATAAACTAACCTCTATTTCACACATTCTACTAATATTAATATTGATCTAGATAATAAATATCTTACTGGATTAGGCCTAACTTAACTCAATAAGGATTATAGATCCACGATTAGTTTTAAAAAATTTATGTAGACTCTAGATCTAGAGTAGTTTATTTAATCCGGACATTACATGAATTTGAACACTTGCTGTTTTTGTGGTCATTACATCTTTATTTTGATATTAAATATGAAACTAGTGCGCTGTATAATTTGCTTGACCATTTTCCAATGTTCTAACCCAATTTCCTTCCATTTAGCTATCTTTTTATGTAAGAAAAAAGAATTTCAAATTTGTAAGGTTGTCATTTTTCCTATGTTATCAGGATGACTTTACCTCTTCCTTGGGTTAAGACTATATTTTTTGATTGGCTAAGTCTATGCTAATGGCAATATTTATTCTGTTTTTTTGGAGTTGATTTATTTGATTCATAAGCCAAGTTGTTTGATTCCATACAAAAAAAAATTAATAGGGTGTTTGAATTAAATTACGATTTTCTCACCAAAATTTATTTCAAACAGCCAGTTTTGGACATCAATGTTAATGATCTTATACTATATTTGTTTGTTTGTTGTTGTTTTTTTATAGAGAATAAATGGGCAAATGTTTGGAGTGAGGTTGGTATATTGAATGAAGTTAAATGCCTAGATCTAGACCTACTAGATAGATCTAGTTTTATATAGAGAGAATATAGAGTATTCAGTTATTTAGGCAAGAATGGCTATCCTAACCTTGACTATACTATAAAAGATCATCTGTATTAGAAATTTATTAAATGAATAAACAAAAAACACAAACATTCAACACACATCTAATCATGCAAACATAAAATTAGTTTAAAAGTCTGTGTAGAAGTCATTATCCCAGTGACCTAATTTTGGTAGAATAAGTGTGTTCATATTTATATGTTTTGTGTTCGTATTTATGCATAATTTGAAAACATCTTAATGATTTCATGTGAGGGATATGCCTGGGGATCTTAAAATTTAGTTAATGTTAATATAGAATTAAAATCTGAGTTTATTGATGCCTAAATATAGAGACAGTCTGAAATAAATTATGGTGTCCTGAATCAAATAATCTGGGTCACATTTGTCAGAATTAAATGAAAACACATGGCCTCTTTGATCTTAAATATAATGACAAATATAGGTTAGGGATACAAATATAAGTAGTATTCTCTTAAAAATAAAGAAGATTTTGATACTTCATTTTCTTTTCTATGTCGAACCAGAACCATTCATCCATTGTCAAATTATGGGCTGTCAAAGTCAAACTTTGAAATTTTGGCCTATAGGAGTCAGAATAGCATAAACTACTCTAGATCTAAATCTAGGTACTAAGATAGATATCCAGATCTAGATTACTTTATTTATTTTTCATTTTTTTAAGCTCTAATTTGATTTCAGGTTTGGTAGAAGTAGAGACAGTAGAGTCATCAAGTTGGGTCAATAAATTAAAGTTAATGATTACCAAGAAAATATTGAAGAATAAAAATAAAGAGTATTTGGTAATATGGATAATAGTGACCTTCAGGGCCATTGCCACATCACAGCACTCTTTTCCCCCTGGGCCCCACCTACCTCTTTTAAATCTCTCCTTTGAACGTCCCAGCTCAACCCCAGACTCACTCACTACTCACCTGATAACATGTTTTGGGTAGATCTAAACAAACTGCACAGCACAGTATGCCACTAAGCCTGTCTTCCAATTTATGTTTACAATCTGAGTGAACTTCTGTCACTTTAAATTTCTTAGCTGGAGGCTCAAATGACACATTTTCTTTGTCAGCTGTCGATTCTCTGAGCACCTGTATCGACGAGTCCGAGCCTCCCTCCATCTTGTTTGTTTGTAAATTCTGGATGACGATGGACGATCAAGTCAGCTGACGTCACAGCCAACCAATAAAAATCGAGATATATAGGTTCGGAAATTTCCGTGAGTATGGAATGCGTCACGGGTTTCTTACGATACTATCCGAGGGAAATGGGCGTTGACCCTTTGTAAGAGCAGTAAGTTAGAACTACATTTCTATCTGTAGTAGTGTAGTGTTAGTATAACCAGATCTAGAATCAATGGTAGTAAGATTGTTGAAGTTCTTAAATTTAATCTTAAATAGCTTCTCCAATTGTTTTTTTTACTACTCGTAGTAGACAAACATATAAAACTACAAGCAACTAATATGACCGATGATTTTTCAAAAGGTTTAGATAATAGTGAGCAAATAGATGCTACCTTAGATTTTTCCAAGGCTTTTGACAAAGTTGACCACCATAGTTTGCTTAAAAAAAATAAAATGTCTTGGTATTGATGGACCATTGCATCAGTGGATTAAGGATTTTATGATAGGGAGAGAACAAACTGTAATAATAAATGGCTCTAAATCAACACCAATAACAGTAAACTCAGGTGTACCTCAAGGAACAGTTTTAGTTCCCCTACTATTTTTAATTTACATAAATGATTTACCAAATAGCATTTGTTCAGGAACAAAAGTCAGATTATTTGCAGACGATTGCATGATATAGGAGAGGGGTCCTAGAATGTGTAAATCAGGTCTGTAGACGATTGGTTAAGAGTCTCTTTCAACTGCACTACCCATCTTGCATCCTGTTCTTCTTTCGATAGCAAAGTTTTGCCTTGCTTGTCTGTTATCGTTGCTCTTTATCCACTCTTTGTTCCAGTGAGATCTTGGACAATACGATGGAGAGTTTTTGTGTCATTTCTGCTTGCAGCTGCTTGTGCCTCTTGACACTTTTGTTCAATTCAGTCCCGTTTATCTCTCCCACAGCCTCTCTTTATTTTCATATCTTCTTCCCTATAGGCTTCTTCCGCTAGGCTGCGATCCTGTGTTTCATTTTTCTAGTCTCGTCTACGTTTGGCCTCTTTCCTCTCATCGATCAATTTCCATGTTCTGTCTTGTATCCACGGTTCCTTGTATGAATCTCGACTCCTTCCGATGACTTCTTTCGCGCAAGCAGTAGTGGTATCTCTGAAGTTGGTCCACTCTTCTTCAAGGGTCAGCATATCTGCAAGAGCCTCGAAGCGGTTCTTTTGGAACTGTGCTGCAACATTGCAGTCTTTGAGCTTGTCTACATTAAACGGGCTGAGTTGTGTGGCTCGTTTTGGTTGGCGTTTCAGTCGGAGCTCACATTTGCCACTGACAACGTAGTGGTCTGAGCTAATATCAGCTCATAGAGATTACCTCCATTGTTTGGAGATGCAAATGTAATCTATCTCGTTGAAGGCTTCTCCATTTGGTGATCGCCATGTTTTTTTTTTGTATGCGCAGAGAGAAATCAAGCGCTCGACATTATCAATGATGTTTTCTGCAGAGCCATATGGTCCCATTACGTAGTCAAAGATTGGATTGAGTTTGGCGTTAAAGTCTCCCATCGGTAGAATTAGGTCATGACTGGGTGTTTCATCAAGTGTGGTTTGAAGTTGATTATAGATTTTATCTTTGATGGCATCTTCTGCATCCTCTGTAGGGGCATATACTTTGATGGTAGTGATTTTGATTTGGTTTGCCTGGAGTCGAGCTGTAATGATGTGGTCGCTGACTGGCTTCCAAGCAATTAGCGCTGAAGCTGCAATTTTAGACACGATGATGCCTACACCACCAACGTGTTCCGTATCGTGTCCTAGGCCGAACTGGTAGTCGAACACTTAGTGAGGTTGTGACAGAGCGTCGCATGAGGTTTGCGGGACATGTTCTCCGGCAAAATGAACTACGCATACCAAGAGTTGCTATGACATGGAGGCCAATACGAGGAAAGCGTAAGCAGGGCCGTCCTTGTATAACTTGGTGCCACACTCTCATGGAGGACCTACAGTGGACACCAGGTGGGAGGAGGCTTCAGACATTGCCAGTGACAGATCTTTGTGGAGATAGCTTGCCGCCCAATTTCCTTTAGTTAGTTCTTTTAATGTTACGACTAGACACTGCAGTTCACGCGATATAAAAAATTACTTATTAATTGTTGTTTTAAATTATGTCCAACTTATATGTATACTAAATAGATTTTTTCTCTTTGAAAATAGTAAACATTTTTTGTGTGTAAATGTAGTAGTTAGTATGACAGAACTTACTAAACTTAGCAATACAAATGTATTAGCTCTAAAGAAACTTTGCCCATATGTAACTACACCCACCTTAGTGACGCCACTGAGTCCCACTGGCGGATCCAGGGGGGGGGGGGCGGTAGGGGCGATGCCCCCCCCCCTCGGCCCCTCCAAAGGGAGAAAACAAGAGGGGGGGGGGGAGAACACGTAGTCACAAAATAGCAGGTCAGGGCCGTTGCAATATCACTATTTTTTTAAATTTTTTATTTCTACCTCACGTTTAAAAAAAAAAGGGGGGGGGGGGGCGGAGAGTTATCTACTCTGTAGTAACTATCGAAGCGACAGAACACGTTCAAAACTTTGGACACAATGGAAAGATCACTCTTTTATTTTTGCAACTTGGACGAGGGAGTTATCCTAGGTAATTTAAGAATGAAAAAAAAAAGACAATTTTCGTCTGTATATTTCAGGAGATTGGTATGAGTTTAAAAAAAATTGTAATAATATCCGGATATTTCCAGGACAGGAGGCCGCGGGAAATCTGTTATAAGTTATAAAATGGTTTAATTTAATAATTTATACACCTAAAATTAGCGCGGGTCCTATAAAAGTGCTGGGCTCACTGCGGTCGCATAGGTTGCAGTGGCCTAAGGTTGGCCCTGCACAATAGCGGCGTATGCTACGCCGACGGTCGACTAGAATATATTATTATTTATATTTTAACCTATTTTTAAGAGTATTTCGCCCCCCCCCTCTAGTATGTTGGCCGATTTGGTGGGTTCGGGAGGGGGCGATTGCATCCATCCCGCCTCCCCTATAAGCTTTCGAGAGGGGGGGGGGCGCGGTCCAATTTATTTGTAGAAATCACAGCTTGTTAACAGAATCAATTAAATATCTATATGATTAAAAGTTGGTATTGGTGTTTTAACCGATCTTTATATTTATTATGTTGTTCCCCTGTTGGCCGATTGGGGAGGGGGGGGGAACCTCTACGGCCCTTACCACCTAAACCTTTTGAGTGGGGAGGGGGGTCCTTTCTTTTATGGGGAAATCATAGTTTGTGAACAAAATTAGTTGAATTAAAATATAATTTTTATATTATGTCGCTCCCCTTCTGATATCTTGGGCGATTCGGTGGGGTAAAAGGGGGAGGGGTTGCATCTACTGCCCTCCCCGTTCTAGTCTTCTTAGTCGGGAGGACGGTCCTATTTTTATGGAGAAATCATAGCTTGTTGAATATCTATATAATATAAGCAACGTATTGATATGTGAACCCATTTGTATATTATGTCGCATACACACTGTAATCTCAAATTTTATTATTAGTAAATATAAAATGAAAAAGGGTTGTACCAGGTGGGAGGGGCGATACATGCAATCGCTTTCCGCCCATAGGACAAACCAATACTTTTTCTGTTTGAATTATAGTTCTAAAACAAAACAAAGTTACAAAGATGCCTATTGTCAGAGTCTCAGTTGACATTGCATGATCTAATGTTCACGTCATGTTAAGAGTTTAAAAGACACGTGGAATTCCTGATGTAGAAAACAGGAAGTAGAATGAATAAAGCTGACTTTGAGTTCAGTCAAGTCAGTCAAGTGGTATCCTTTTGACCGGGTGGTCAAGTAATATTTTGACCCGGGACTGACAGTAGCGACTTAGAAAAGTCTGTAATAATTTCAGTTAGAAAGTAACTTGTGGGCAGTTGTTGCCAGTGGCCTTTTTGAGATATGTATTAGTTAATCTATATTTCTGCACAGTGTTACCCGCTGAGACGCGGACGTGATTTGTAATCTAGAGAGTTTAACGTATTGGATATATTGAATACCGCTGTTATGCGGATAGGATTGTTTATTATTTCTTGACTTGTAGCACTAACAAGGAGTGCAGTATTATTATGTTGTAAAATAAACTTTATATTTGTCTGCTGAAACGGACTTAGTCAGTTTGTAGTATATATAATTGTCACGTATTAAGAGTACTCCAGGAAACAAGAACCCAGCATTCCACGACATTCGCATTCTTTAACATTACACCATCCAACTTCATTTAACCTATTGAACAAATGAGCTTTTTTAAAAACTATTATTTTTCGAATAATTGTTTTCGGCTGCGATCCTCAAAGCCTCAATCTAAATATGTGGGGTATCTTCAAATCGTTTTATTTGCAATGTAGTAAGGGGTATAAATTCATATTAGAATATTTTTTTTAAAGTAAAACATTATTGAAAAGGTCAGTTTTTAATAAGATGAACTGTAGATATCAGGAGAATGCGTTTCTGCAGTGAAGAATGCAAAAATACGCTTTTGGCGTCGGGGCCCACTGATGAATAATGAGCTATAAATGTCAGGAGAATGCATTTCTGCAGTGAAGAATGCAAGAAAAAGCTTTTGGCGTCCGGGCCCCGAACCCCGTTGAAAAGTCTTACAGCACTCCCCCAGACCCCTAAGCTATCAAGAGAAAAGGCTCAATATGACTGTTTTTTTTTTGTTTTTCGCAGAAAGTTGAGAAACACAGCTTTTTAACATAGTTTACTGGGCGTTAGGGATAGGGTTTGGAAAAAAATGCCCCCCCCCCACTCCAAAGTTCTGGATCCGCTAGTGCCACTGAACCACCTCAATGTCAAAAGATGCGAACCAAGATGAAGATGTTTGGACGGAATTATCTAACCAATTAGATTTTAAAAAAAAGCCGGTTCTTGTTTAGGAAGTTCGGGGACTACTGAAGAAAATGAAAGATCATTTGAAAAGATTTTTCCCTCCAGACGAAATTCGTTTTATCCATGTCGACAGGAACACAATCTGATTGACTTCGATTATATAGTTGTGAAGACGACAAAATATTATTTATATTTATCTACCACATCCTAAAGTATTAAAAAAATCGGGTGATTATTTCTTGAACAACCCTGTCCAAAGAGATTCCATAGGAAGCTCTGTTTTGCCTGGAAACTTGTTCGTGTGGGTATGCACTGATTTCCAGTCTCTTAGTTTTCAACTTTCGGCAATAACCTCCATCATCAACATCATCAAACTCCATTTGAGTGAGGGCTTGAGAGGCTCAAATCCTCTCTTGCAAAAGCCCTGGACAGAAACCCTGCTGTCTTGCGTAGTGCATACATGTCACCATACAGGTCGAGAAATTTTTGGTTTCCCAGACCCGTCGAAACGGAAATTAGCCAGTCTGGGGCAGTCAAACAGAATATGAGGCACGGTTCCCTCTTCTTCGCCACAGCGGGGGCACCGTGAGTCAAAGTTTGTCCATAGCCGTGAGAAATATGAGCCAAAAGGACAGTGGCCTGTCCTTCATTGTGCTATAATAGCTTGCTCAGGCTTGGACAGCCTCCACCACGGGAAAGTGCGGTCAGGGCGCCTCATGCGTTCCCAGACTCCACGGGCTTTTTGGGACTTATCCCTGCACTCAAATCACTTTTCCATTTGATAACGGTGAAAGATTGGACAGAATATTGATACACAAATGCGGACGTCTGTTGACAACCAGAAGTGGAGAACTGTTGTGTTAGCATCGCAAAGAGTACTCCCTCCACTTCTCACCCGCCAAAAAAAAAATTTTTTTTTTCATAACTTAGTGAGTGGTTCCAAATAATGAGTCAATTATGATTCTTCGTCCACTCTGACCTACATTACATATAATGAACTTGCAAGAATAGTCGAAGCCTGATTACAGTTGGGCGTATAATGTTCGCAGACATATGTCAAGTATCTGTTGGATGACATGGACCTAGGGCTTCGTAGACCTAGAGATCTCTCAAATGTCAGGCCTGGACAGCCTTATAACCTCCATCACTCACTGATAATCATTGGATTGAAATGCCGATGTAGTACTCGATCTTGTTAGGAAGAGCTAGGAGGGAAGCAAAATAAGGATTTAAAAAAAAACTTTTATAGAAGTTTCTCGCCTTTTGGCATTCGCCGGAAGAACCAAAACTTTGAAAGCTTCTTCGTCTTTACTTTTGCTGATTCTTAATGCCTATAGACTTCTCTGAATGGACTATAGACTTCTCTGAATGGACTATAGACTTCTCTGAATGGACTATAGACTTCTCTGAATGGACTATAGACTTCTCTGAATGGACTATAGACTTCTCTGAATGGACTATAGACTTCTCTGAATGGACTATAGACTTCTCTGAATGGACTATAGACTTCTCTGAATGGACTATAGACTTCTCTGAATGGACTATAGACTTCTCTGAATGGACTATAGACTTCTCTGAATGGACTATAGACTTCTCTGAATGGACTATAGACTTCTCTGAATGGACTATAGACTTCTCTGAATGGACTATAGACTTCTCTGAATGGACTATAGACTTCTCTGAATGGACTATAGACTTCTCTGAATGTACTATAGACTTCTCTGAATGGACTATAGACTTCTCTGAATGGACTATAGACTTCTCTGAATGGACTATAGACTTCTCTGAATGGACTATAGACTTCTCTGAATGGACTATAGACTTCTCTGAATGGACTATAGACTTCTCTGAATGGACTATAGACTTCTCTGAATGGACTATAGACTTCTCTGAATGGACTATAGACTTCTCTGAATGGACTATAGACTTCTCTGAATGGACTATAGACTTCTCTGAATGGACTATAGACTTCTCTGAATGGACTATAGACTTCTCTGAATGGACTATAGACTTCTCTGAATGGACTATAGACTTCTCTGAATGGACTATAGACTTCTCTGAATGGACTATTCATCTGCTAAACTGTTTCAAATATTTCAGTGACAAGTTGTATTCGATTCGAACATCATCTTTAATGTCTTCAGGAAAATATCGAATTTCGTTCAGTCTAGAGTATATTATCTTTTTCTAATTTTTTTTTATACCGAAAAGGTCAAAAGAATAATAACTTACTACTTACTGGGTGGAACGTTTGATGCTCTTCACAACCTAATGCCCGTGCGGCACACACCACCCGCACGTTGGTTGAAGTCTCACCAAAACGTTATATTGTACTTCATATTTCCCGCCAAAAGTGAAACCGTAGTTTCTGCTCTAGACCAGCTGCATGAATATGAACTCGGCTTTGATTTATAAAATGCAGCGACATTTTGAAAAGTTTGCTTGCTATCACATTGTTTCTTGTTTTGACCATTCGCTTATGCTCCTATATCTGCGACTACGAATTTATTTTTAGCGGGTATATTACAATGAACTGTGTAAATGATCATGAACTATATAAAAATAAATAAAAAATAAAATAAATAAAATAAAATACTGAATATGAAGTGTAAAAAATGTGTGAACAATGTAAGCCTTAATCGTAGTGAGAGCATGAAACTTACTGTTTTGTATGTTTTTGGAGATGTAATATTCTACTGATAAAAAACCCCAGAAAGCCATAGTTCAGATGAATTGAAATATTAAATATGTCGATTATCCTTTTAAAAAAAAAGAGACTGAAAAGCAGCGATTCACAAAAAACTCAGAATGATTTTATAAATAATCATTTAGCAAACCACGGAAAGGATATATATATTCATCAGAGACATAAAGGCTACATGTTATCTGGTACTACATGACATATGACTTAGCTCACACTGATCAGATGTCAGAATTTAACATTAATAAGATTTAAAAAGGGAACAAACTGATAATATCTGTTCTATATCTTAATATTCATAGAAAGGGATGAGCTTGACTTAATGATGTATCGAACACAGGGATATGACATCGGAGTTATAGCGTTAGGAAGAGAACGAACCATTTTTTGAATCATCATAAAAGTTATTTTTAATGGGCGTGTAGACCATTTATTGTTTATGTTGTCAACATTTTTTAAAACAGAAAAAGCCTTAATGTTAGATTTTTTTGTACATTTTTGGTGTGTAATCTCCGAAGATAAAGCTAACAGACCATTGCCAGATGTCTGTAATTTTACCAATCTTTGCTTTACTTTCTATTGTCAGATGTATTGGAAAGACGGCAATCCACGAAATTTCATTGAATCTAAAGAGTTAGTTATTTACAAAGTGGAGGCCAAGCTAGAATTGTTTCTATTTTTTTTTTTTACTTTATCGAAAACATGGCAGTTAGTTCAAAATGTACTGAGAGGATCCTTCTAAAAACAAAGCAAAACAAAAAAAAAATGTCAGAACTATCTAAAGATGACAATATTGAAGCAAAATAACAGCCGTTATTGCTTACTGGTTGGCTCCATAAAAAACTGATAGTTATTGATAGTTATTGATAAGTTTGCAAGTTTGAAATACAGAAAAGGAAACTTTATTTATTTGCAAGAGCATTTTTATTAGTTCTTGTACACTTTACAATATTAATTTTTAAACATATTTTAATTTTTTACCACTTAATGTATTGAAAGTTTGAAACAGATGGTTTTGACGATAAACTTCCCTTTTCGATAAAAAATTTAAAACAAACAACAATGAACAAATTCCATTATGCCAAGAAGGGTTTTAAGATCAACCTCGCCTTCCATCAAAGGAAAAGCAAAGCTACAATCACTAAATTTCACGAGGTTAGCCAAAAGAGGTTTTGCAGTTTCCCTCCCACATCCAATAAAAAAAAAGAAAAACCTGGCTATGCCCATGCTTGAATGTTACAGTGATCGCTTTTTAAATGCATTATATATATATAAATATAAAAGTTGTACGACTTAAATTCGAATTCGAGGGCTGAAGCCTCCTATCGCCAGTAAATTAACCACTATGCCAGTGAAGTGCTTATGAAAATAGAAGGTTTCATAGTTATCTATTGTAGGTTTCAAACGACCTAATTCTCTAGACAAAGTATAAAGGGGACTAGTTCAACTTATACCAAAACATCGTCAGGTATAATTTCTTTCCCATGTTCGATACCAAACAAAATAAATAATTACAAATATTTAATTAACTTTTTTTTTTTTTTGTTGCTTCTTGTTTTGTCTGGTACAAGATATAAATGTGCAAAATGTTAACCGAGCTAAGGTGTGAGAGAAATAACGTGTACACATTTTGAACCAGACAGAGTGAGTTGATATAAGCGCTTTACAAAGTACAGCTCACCGCTAATAGTTTTCAATCTATGTGGCAGATGATGTAAATGTTATCTATTTCTGTCACCCACGGTTAACAAGGGGTGTCATTTGGCTAGCACAAAGAACAACCGTCTTTAATTGCCTTCATCTAATATCAGATCCCCATTAGAGTTGTCTGGACTCTGAGGAGACCTAAAAGTTATTATTATTTTTAGAATCCAACTAAAAGTCAGATTTGTAAAAAAAAAAAAATGAATGCAAATCTATCATTAAATTGAAGAAAAACCAAAAGTAGATTATTGGGATTAATTTAAGTCGGAAAATTCTCTACATCCAACACACGCGCTGTAGAACAATCATATATCATATAGCTCCTCCTTCGTAGTCGAAGATGAGCACATTACTCATATCCTATGGACTCGAAGATGACTGTAGAGTCCAATTCTCGCTCTAAAAAGCTGCCGCATACGTGGCATGGGTAGGTTTGGTCAGTTGCAGATTTTTGTTGATTAGGCGTTCTTTCACCCTGACTTGCTTAAAATCTCGAGACTCCGAGACTCACAGCTTCACGCCATGAGCAGCGATCGAGAGCTATTGTTTCCCAGCCGTGAATGTCGATATCGCACTCCTTGAAGGCTCTTAAGTGTGTCTTTATAGGGCTTGTGTTGACCTCCCTGGGAGCGCTTTCCTGTACACAACTCTCCGTACAGAAGTCGTATGGAAGGCGATTGTCTGGCATGCGGACTACATGTCCCGCCCATCGAAGTTGGGACCTTTTTACTGTCGCATTGAGATAAGAATGTGGCTTGTGCGATGAAAATTTATTAAAGTGAGGGAGATTTGCGCTGCATCAGCCTCACTCCCTCTCCCCTTCTCAGCTGAATCCAGTGGCAGAAGAAATGTATACAAATAACAAACTATTGTTTAATTAAGAGGGAAGAGAGAAGATATTATCGAGAGAAAATTTTGAAAAAAAAAAGATAGATCATAAATTTATTTATATATTATATCTAGACTGGAAATCGGAAACAAATTCTTATCAGCGATTGATCGATTCACAGACCTATATTTATATATATAGAGATTTTTATGTATGTAACTCTTTTTCAATCTGTAAGGAAAGTCGCTCCAATCAATCTTTTATGTTTTAGAAAAGTAATGATCTTTAGTTTTCAAAGTTTAGAAATAATGCAAAATCATTTCTCGGACTTTCTTTAGAATGGGATATTAATCACAGAACTATATATTCACGCAAATATATGAAACAAAGCCATTTCCTGTTAGTTTCCATTGAGATAAGATGAAAAGATAAGAATATGTTTCAAAAATCCTAGATCGAAATAATGTTTATTGATTTTAATAATCTTATGTACATTTAAATAGATTGATTTGATTACCTAGATCTTTCTAGATTATGTATCTAAAAATTGCAAAATAATAATTATGTGACGAGAGTAGGCCTACTCTTAATTTTTATCTTATCTTTTATAATACAGACTTTACTTCAAAAAGAAGATGATTACGTCCTACGCGTCATGCATTTAGTTATGCATATTAACCAATGACTTAAATTCTGCCAAGTCACTGGTTTTTCTGGCTAGCTCAGGCAACCCATTCCATGCTCTAATAGCACTATTATTAATTACTAGATCTAGATCTAAAAACTAAATTATATGTTACATAGGTTAGGGTTGAAAAGAACAACTTTACTTCTTTTAACTACTTTACAAAACAACGCCTTGTTTCAACCTAAAAAAGAGATTTCGCGACATTTTTTGTAGTGTTAAAAAATCTCCATGTCCAGTCTAGATATATATTCAGGCCTCTTAGATTTGCATGAGTTATACATCAGTTATGAGCTCTATAAAAGTAAAAGTATTTATAGGTTTTTCTCGCCATAACCTATATAATTAATAGAGCCTTTTTCTCTATTATTATTATATGTCAATCAGTCTAATCGTGCCTACTATGTCAGGCGGGCATAATGATCATCTTTTATTATATATATATATTTTTCATTTTAGCTTCTTTGGGCATTCTACTGAAAAAAAAATCCCAAAATATATTTATTCAGCTTTAACTTGAAGTTTGTCTATGACATCGCTCTTCTGTTTTATTTAAAAAATGCCATTTAGTCTAAAATTGAGCTAGTAGGTTAGTAAATAAGATTATAATAATTAAATTGCTAACACAAAATTACTTTGGATGGCTGGTTCTTCCAGTCTTTCTCTCTCTATATATATAAGATATAGATCTATGTCAATGGGAAAGACATATAAGAAACTTCATTTATTACGTAAATACAAGCAGAGTTGCACTGACGCGCTAGTGTGCAAATGTACATATAATACCAATATGTTACACATATTTTATATAGGCCCGTGTTGACAACATTTGTATACTTTCACTGAACGGAAATGTGCTTCAAATAAAAATGTCGAATGTACCTAATGGTGTATCTAGATCAAGATTCTAGTTGATTTTCTTTCTGGCATATAATTGTTATATAGTAGGCCTATTATCATTTTGTTTATCAATCATCTTTCTTCTACAGCAGTACAACTCTTTAAAAATTAACCTACTGTAAGTAACATTCTTCTTTTTTTGAAGTAACGTCTGTAATAATAATATTAATCATTATATATTTTATATATTTTTATACAGCCCAAAATATCATAAAAAGTGAAACCAACTATTATTAAACAAATTAAGAGCAACCATTAAATTTCTACGTAACAAATAAGTAGTTTCCTAATTCGACAGCTCTGCGTATAGTTGTTCCTATAGTGGTGTTATGAAGCCATCTACTCTACAATATTATATATAGTTCTAGATCTTGACCAATCGAGATAGGACCAGGGCCCAGGGATTTAGCGTCTTTACAATATTTTAAAAAATCTATAATATCTGTCCCGTGAAGTCAATGTAGGTAGGTTCCAATTACTAAATCTCGTGTCTCATAGTGGCGGTGGCTGTCTACGCTTGTACTAAGTATGGTAGATCTACCGGTTATAAAAGGCAATGCATTTAGCATTTCAAAATAGAGCCGCATAGGTAGGCCGTATGCAAAAGGATATTACTAGTGCTCAGTAATAAATCAAAATTCAATAAAACGCGGTGGTTGAGTGGTAAAGCGCTCGGCTTCTGAACCGGGTGTCGAGCTCTGGTGAAGACTGGGATTTTTAATTCCGTAATCTCTAGTGCGCCTCTCAGTCTACTCAGGTCTAATGGATACCTGCTATTTGTTGAGGAAAAGTAAAGGCGGTTGGTCGTTGTGCTTGCCACATGACACCCTCGTTAACCGTGGGCCACACCAACAGATGACCCTTACATCATCTGCCCTATAGATCGCAATGTTTGAAAGGGGAACTTGACTTTCAACGTAAAAGGAGAATTCTAATCTGTCAAAATAAATGATACTGATAGTGACAAAGATGAGATTTGGGTTAGCGAACCTTTCTTTCATCTTCACTTTCTCAACTTCCCATAGCTCAGAGGAAGCCATTATTACTTTCTCTGTTCATCAACTTCCCATGTACGAGGTATAGCTCAGAGGAAGCCATTATTACTTTCTCTGTTCATCAACTTCCCATGTACGAGGTATAGCTCAGAGGAAGCCATTATTACGTTCTCTGTTTACCAACTTGCCATGTACGAGGTAAAGCTCAGAGGAAGCCATTTTTACTTTCTTTGTTCACCAACTTCTCATGTACGAGGTATAGTTCAGAGGAAGCCATTATTACTTTCTCTGTTCACCAACCTCGCATGTACGAGGTATAGCTCAGAGGAAGCCATTATTTCTTTCTCTGTTCACCAACCTCGTACGAGGTAAAGCTCAGAGGAAGCCATTATTACTTTTTCTGTTCACCAACTTCACATGTACGAGGTATAGCTCAGAGGAAGCCATTATTACTTTCTCTGTTCACCAACCTCCCATGTACGAGGTATAGCTCAGAGGAAGCCATTATTACGTTCTCTGTTCACCAACTTGCCATGTACGAGGTAAAGCTCAGAGGAAGCCATTTTTACTTTCTTTGTTCACCAACTTGCCATGTAGTAGGTAAAGCTCAGAGGAAGCCATTATTACTTTCTCTGTTCACCAACTTCCCATGTACGAGGTATAGCTCAGAGGAAGCCATTATTACTTTCTACTGTTCACCAGCTTGCTATGTACAATATACTGATATAGCTCAGAGGAAGCGATGATTCAGGTGGGCCACAAGCATTTTTTCGCAGTGGCCTGTCATCGCAAAAAATTGAGTCCGAGGGAGCCGATTCTCTGTGACTTCATTTCGTGATGTGGGCAAACGTTTCGGGTGAGGTCGCACTGCGTAACAGGCCGCAAGTGGCCCGCGTGTAGTAGTTTGGCCTTCATCCTGTAGTTATTTATTAGTTTTTAAAAATTATAACTTACATATATATACAAATCTGAAACTGAAAATTAGTGTTGATTTGGCCTACAAGTGAATACCATGTCCACTTCTCAGGAAGAAGATAAATCCCAAACTGACTAGATGAAGTGTGCGCAGGACAACGTTCACCAAGTGACGCAATGCTGGGATACTTGGGATTAGTTCTTATTTGTCTACCCACTGTGACAGGTGAGTCCGATGGGAATGGTTCTGACAGGTGCTTCTAGTGTAGATAGACGTCTGTCGTACAATATTGTGACAAATTAGTTATACAGATTTGACAGGTTAGTTTTTTGTAGAGTTTTTCATCGAACTGTTGTATTAAAAAAAGAATAAATACAGTTTTCCATAATTAAAACAAATAACACTGCAAGAATAGTGCAGAAATTATATTTAGAGACATAGGTCTATAAGTGATTAGTCGTTAACTAATAAAATTAAAACATTAAAAACATAGACTACAACAAGCGTACAAAGTAGCAAGAAATAAGATTAATTTTTGGGAGATAATCACATTTTCTTACGAACTAAATTTTAAAAGTAGTAATTGGAAAGGGAATGTAAAAGCTGATACACTCTCTATGTAAATAATGTGTACCTCTATAGTCTATAGCGAAACAGGGAGAAATGTTACATGTTTCAGCACCATATTGTCTGGAAATTTCACGCTATTTCGACTGCGCGATTTTTTTTTTGTTGAATCGGCACATTTTAGTCCGCGATATTTTGATGGGGAACCCTAATTTTCATATCTAACACATTCAGGAGTCCTACTCCCGGTTGTAAGCAAAACTGAAGCGTTGCTGGGAGACACTGTGACGCTGTCCTGCAGTCAAGAACACTTTGAGGAGAAGCTGAACCTCACGCTGAGAAATGTCAAAGAGCTGGTGATAGAGAAGAGCGAGAATGGAAGTGATAAATTCTACTCTCTACTTGTTTACGACATTGCTAATAAAAGCTGCACACACGTAAGTTTGGTGAAAGGTTCTACTCTCTACTTGTTTACGACATTGCTAATAAAAGCTGCACACACGTAAGTTTGGTGAAAGGTTCTACTCTCTACTTGTTTACGACATTGCTAATAAAAGCTGCACACACGTAAGTTTGGTGAAAGGTTCTACTCTATACTTGTTTACGACATTGCTAATAAAAGTTGCGCACACACGTAAGTTTTTGGTGAAAAGTTCTACTCTCTACTTGTTTACGACGTTGCTAATAAAAGCTGCACACACGTAAGTTTAGTGAAAGGTTCTACTCTATACTTGTTTACGACATTGTTGATAAAAGCTGCGCACACACGTAAGTTTGGTTTTGTATAGCTTTGAGATTGCTTCACGATTTGAACAAAAGCAACATAAGCAGCAAAAGCAAAAGCCAATGTAAGAACAGCAGCAGCAACACCAAAAAACTCCCCACTAACAATGACACCACCACCAACACCAAATTGTCATCAACAACAGCATTAGCAACAAAAACAACAGCAACAACAACTAAAGCAACAGAAACAGCAGCAACAACAATAGCATCGATACCACCACCAACGAAATCAACAACAGTAGCGACAGCACATAAAAAGTTAACAATAACACCACCTTCCCCATCAAAATCAACAACTTGTTTTCGGATTTCATTTCAATTAACAAATACTACGTGCAAGTCTATCAGGGATATGATTATAGGTTAAGAAAGTCCATCTAGGATATGATTATAGGTTAAGAAAGTCCATCTAAGATATGATTATAGGTTAAGAAAGTCCATCTAAGATATGATTATAGGTTAAGAAAGTCTATCTAGGATATGATTATAGGTTAAGAAAGTCTATCTAGGATATGATTAAAGAAAGTCTATTAATAATATTTCTTTTCTTTCTTTCCTTTTTTCTCTTACTTTCGTATTTTCTCTATTCCTTTCTCAGTTCATTCTTTCTTTCTTTGCTTATTTCTTACTTTTTTTCCTGTTTACTTTCCTACAGGTTAAATGGCAAGTGGCCTTAGATTTATTTTCTGAGAGCGTGGAATATCCGAAAGAATCTTGTTCAACGGAACAACCCTTCGGCAACGACAGCATGTTTTTTAAAGCATTACACCCAGTGGGTCTGTGCAGTGATAGGGGCTACTACAGGTGCCGAGCTAAACTTGTGGACGATGGAAGACTGATTCTTACCCCGGCATACTTTCTTGAGGTTTACAAAGGTTAACCTTGACGATTGGGCGTTGTCGATGTCTGTCTTGTTGATTGGATGTAGCTTCTGTTGTTATAACTTAACACACGTTTACACATACTCGCGTGGCCCTCCAGTTTAAACAAAATGTCACACGCAAAGTGTGCACTCCAGGCATTCCATACTTTTCAGGCATAGTAGGAAACACAGTTCTTCATTGTTTTTAAACAGTCAAGTTTTACTTGCATCAAAGTCTAGACCTGTGCCCAGGGGCGGAATGGCTATATGGGCCGGTAGAGCCACCTAAAGGACCTCATGAATGCCATTATAGAACGTATTAAATTGTTAAATGTTTGATCATATTCTCTTCAGAGAGTCGTGTTAAAAAAAATCTTATACAGACTCCACAGTGTAATGCTAATTTAATCTAACACATTTTCCGAAATAATGTAATAGCCTACATCCGAGTACGTCCTTTTAGAACCTACACACTTAGCGATTAAAAACATCATAAGGACTATATTTCTTATAAAGATACAGAGTTCATTGTATGCATGCGTTCAGTTATCGATACATCATTAAACTTAACAGAATGATTTTGAGGAAAGGTAGACCTAGAATTGGTCTATCCTATGATATACAGTTTGTGAGCCGGATTGTATAGAAATGCACGGGCCGATCTTAACCCCCAGTCCGCTTCTGGCTGTGCCATTCCTTATTGACCTGGAGACGATGTACATTTCCATTACTCATACGAACCGCATCTCATCAAAAGTTTGTCGTGTCCAGTGGAACTTCTCGTATTGGGAGTGAAAGTGTCGAGGGATCGGACAGTACCGTGTCGAGGGATCGGACAGTACCGTGTCGAGGGCCGTTGTTCCTAAACAAAAACTTTCGGGACAAAAAAAAAATCTGGATTCCTACGAGTATAAGAAGACCGAGATTATGGGTTTAAAAAAATCCTAAGTGCATTTAAAAAAAAAAGTCCAATGCTTTAAAATTCCTTTCTGTATTTAAACGTTTGATTTTTTTCGGAACTCGATGGAATTCTATGCTGTTCTTTTTTCTTCTATTCGCTGTTACTGGGAGACTTATAGATTTTGCCTTTATTCTTTTCGGTCAAATGGACGCCATCATTAAGCTTGGTGAACAGTGTAACTATACTCTGAAGGGCTCAATCACTAGTAATAGTGTATGTATGGTTCAAATTGGTTAAGCAATATTTACACAAAATATTTCACTGAGTTATTGTGAAGGTCCAACAAGAGTCTGATTTCGGATTTGGAGAGAGAGAGAGAGAGAGAGAGAAAGTACTTATTAGTAATGGATAATTATAGTATTTAATCTTAGTTCTGGAAGGGACGAAGTGTTTGAGTGAAAAGCGCCTGGCTTCCGAACCGAGGGATTTCGGGTTCGAATCTTATTGAAGGTTCGGAGTTTGAATTTCGGAATTATTAGGATTCCCATGAATCCACCCAACTCTATTGGATACCTGGTATTAGTTGGGGAAAATTAAGGCGGTTGGTTGTTGAGTGGGCCAGATGACACGTTCGTTAATCATCGGCCATACCCAGAGATGACCTTTACATCATCTATCCTATAAACCTCAAGGTCTGAAAGGGAAATTTTACTCTTTACTTTGATAGTTCTGGAAGACTATAAGTAAGTACTGTGAATGCTCAAACTCTTTCTGTTCTGTTCAGAGAAACCAAAGCTGAAGGCGTACAGTGTAAAATCTTGGCGGATGCCTAATCAAAAATGCTTGTTTCAAAATTTTACCTGTGTTGTCCATGTAAGTAACTTTAGAACGCATCTGTTGTTTTGTCTGTAATAAGTAGATATCTGGGTATTCAATACAAGCCGTTTATTATCTAACCCTACATAAACTTTAAGGCAGAAAGCAATTCGTAACTCTTGTTCTCTCAGTTCGCTGACTGGTAAACTTCTGAGTAGATAATCACGTTTGTTGTGCTAGTAGATAGTTCAGTTTGCAGGTAAACAAGAGGAACTCTTCAATACTGCGATAGTACAGTTTGCAGGTAAACAAGAGGAACTCTTCAATACTACGATAGTACAGTTTGCTAGAAACAAGAGGAACTCGTCAGTACTACGATAGTACAGTTTGCAGGTAAACAAGAGGAAATCTTCAATACTACGATAGTTCAGTTTGCAGATAAACAAGAGGAACTCTTCAATACTACGATAGTTCAGTTTGCTAGAAGCAAGAGGAACTCTTCAGTACTACGATGGTACGGAAACGCTGCTAGACTTAATTGATTTTGGAAAGATAATCCTCATGACGGAAAAGGGGGAGGGTGGCTGAGTGATAAAGCGCTTGGCATCTGAACCGGGTTTGAATCTAGGTGAAGCCTGGGATTTTTAATTTCGGGTTTTGAAGGACACACACTGAGTCCAGCCAACTATAATGGGTATCTGACTTTAGTTGGGAATTTGTGGTTTCTCAGACCCGTCGAGACGGAGATCAGCCAGTCTGGGGCAGTCAAACAGAATATGAGGCACGGTTCCCTCTTCTTCGCCACAGCGGGGGCACCGTGAGTCAAAGTTTGTCCATAGCCGTGAGAAATATGAGCCAAAAGGACAGTGGCCTGTCCTTCATTGTGCTATAATAGCTTGCTCAGGCTTGGACAGCCTCCACCACGGGAAAGTGCGGTCAGGGCGCCTCATGCGCTCCCAGACTCCACGGGCTTTTTGGGACTTATCCCTGCACTCAAATCACTTTTCCATTTGATAACGGTGAAAGATGGGACAGAATATTGATACACAAATGCGGACGTCTGTTGACAACCAGAAGTGGAGAACTGTTGTGTTAGCATCGCAAAGAGTACTCCCTCCACTTCTCACCCGCCAAAAAAAATATTTTTTTTTTCATAACTTAGTGAGTGGTTCCAAATAATGAGTCAATTATGATTCTTCGTCCACTCTGACCTACATTACATATAATGAACTTGCAAGAATAGTCGAAGCCTGATTACAGTTGGGCGTATAATGTTCGCAGACATATGTCAAGTATCTGTTGGATGACATGGACCTAGGGCTTCGTAGACCTAGAGATCTCTCAAATGTCATTTGTGGAATCTCCTATAATATCGTTGTCTCAATAACTTTTCATTCTTCTGCCGACCTGACATTTCCCACTAAATCGTGCTGCGTGACAAGACATAAAAAAAGTTCTGAAGAACACTTCATTCAGTAGCGTCAGCAGGGTTGGTAACACTCGGTGCTGTTAGCTCAGGGTGCCAACCCCCCTAAAAAAAAATCTATCGAACCACAATACAGTGAGCTAATTAACACCATTCATTGATTGTTGCAACACTTTGAAATGAGTGCTGATTCCAAGCAAAAGGAATTTTCCAAATATTTCGCTCAGTAACTGAAAATGTGATTTAAAATGCAAGCAACAAAATCATACAAACAACTCATCAATGTATTTTGTAGAGTTTACTTGAACTTCAATACTTGTTTTTTTTTAATGTGGGAATTGACTCAAATCTTTTTTTTTAATGAAAGCTAAACGTTTTAACTTCATTTTGAATCAGCTAGAAATCAATGTGTCCTTGCTCCTTGCCTTGCAGTTTTAGATTTAGGTCACTTAGATGTCTAGTATCCTCAACTAAAAGTGCTCAATGAAACATCCATTTTTCATCCCACAGAAGAACTATTTTCCTCGGCAGCACATCTTTCACTTCTAAACAATCACGTACGATATTTTTCAGTTCCCAAAATCTTCCGAGATCTTTTCCACAAGAAAGTTAATGTACCTTGCAATAAAAGGATCTCGGTATGTGAGGCAATGATATCAAAGAAAAGTACAATCTAAAATTCTTTTGAGCAAGATGACAGTTCCATTAACTCCACCAATCATTGACGGCTTAGTTTAATTTAGTTAACTGAATTTAATTGATGATTTCCAAAACATGACTTTTGTTTCCTCAAATTTGTCTGTTTTTTTCTTACATTGACTTAAGGGCAATACAATTTTTTTTAAATGTTGAAATTATCATTTTATCTAGTAACTAAAATATTAAATAGGTAACAAAAATAAATGTCCACAAAAAGAAAAAATGTTGCCTTTGCAGCAACAGTGCGGAAACACAATTCTTGTTATTATGATGTCGGATTACCTGAAACTCACGTGCTCTGTGTTATTTCTTTGGTCTGATTAATTTTTGAACATTTCGGCCAATTAGGGCGTCATATTACTACTAAAATTATATTCATGTAGAACTTTTTTTTTTTAGGAATTGGTAATTATAATTTTTTGCGAGCAGGCATTTTTTTTTCTCGAAGTGAAATGCGCCACTTTCGGCGCATTCTCCATATTGTAAAAAAAAAATAATTAAACAAACTTTAAAGTTTTTGCTTCTTTTCTATTCGAACACAATTAATTTTATTTTTAAAGAGCGGGTTAAAAATATAATTATTTTCTAAGTATGGATAGGAAACTCAAGCTATAGGAACTTGAATTTTTGTTTCCCAAAGGGGTCAAAGACCTTGAATATCACCTGGAAATACCAGGGCAATGTGACAGACTCGCTCTACAAGCAGCGAATCATTTCAGTCTCCGAAGATTTCTGCACCCAATTTGAACACACACTTCAAGTGACGACGAGAAGCAGGAAGTCTGATCAGTGGCCAGCATGCGAGGTGCAGTTCAATGACGCCGTGATATACTCCAGAAATAAAGAACTTGGTAATCTAGATACTCAATATACACAATAGTTGGGAATCTTTACTTTTTTCTACATAAGAAATAGTTGTCATTCCTTGAATCCTGTCTTCATAAACAATAGTTGTAATTTTTGACTCTGTCTACATAAACATTTGTTATTCCATGCTTACATTTGACACTCGAGAAATATAACTCAATCCATTGAAATCTATAAGAACAAGATTACAAAGACAGTTTGTGTGATAACACATACTCAAAATCGGCCCCCGAAGTGGTCCACCCAGGAAGGTTAAAAGGCAAATATCAATATTTTCAGAAAGAACCATCAGAATTAAATTCTATCAAAGACAAATGAAAGAGAAGAATGGAGAAAGAAGGTTGACAGATCTTGTATGGTGCCCCAGCGGTCCAGCAGACCAAAGGATAGGTGAAAGTGAATGTAGTGTCGACTGCGAAACTAGCGTAATTGATGTCTTATAATGTATATCTAATTAATCAAATTGTTTTGTAAAGGGTCAATCTTTTATTCAAAAAAAAAAAAAAAAAAAATATTCCGTAAAAAGAAAAAATCCTTTTTTTTTTTTTTTAATAAAGTGTTCTATGGCTATGATGCTGTATTGCAGTTCACGTGATAATATGAAAAACTACTTATTAAATGTAAAAAAAAGAATATTTTTTTTGACAAATAATCGAAAACCTTCTTCATAAATGTGTTAAAATGTGGCAAATTGTTATCTCCCCTACTAAAGAGCCTCCCTCGTTTGTTACTATTAATAGTAAATAGTTGTAAAAGTTGTGTATTTTTATGAAACAAATGCTTGCATAAGTGATTTAAAAAATTTGATTTTTCGCGTTCAGAAAAGAAAAAAGTAGCTGGACTAAAATATTATGATGTCGGATTTTCACTTTCTTTTCTAGTTTACGAGATCTAAACGGACGGACAGACAGACATTTCACACAAAACTAATAGCGTCAATTCCCCTTTCGGGGGCCGCTAAAAATATTTTCTACCAGAATTACAGCTCTAAACCATTCAGTTCGGCAGCTAAATGTTTTTCTAAAGAAAGTTACCAGTGGGGGCTCGGGCAAGACGTTTTCATTCATTCTGATCTTCAGACATTCATTCTCCTGGCGTTTATAAAGCATATATATATATATTAGATTCGACCGTTCTCACGTAAGAAAGACGGGTAAAATCGAAGTAGCGAAGACGTAGTGAAATTGTTTCTTCAAAAGAACTTTTGACTAGAACCTTATTGCTGCGGCGTTTCGTAAAAACAGTATGAATGCTAGATATAACATGAAACGACGTCACTTAATTTACAGTTTTTAAAAGATTGCTAACAATGCTGTTTTAAATCGATTAATAAATTATCGAATGGGACAAAAACGAAAAAGGCACTATCACTTCTTGTCAGCAAGTCGCGTCTCAAAATTGAAAGAAAGTCTTGGATTCCTGTTGGTTCCTTATGGCTTGGCTATTTCTACATGTAACTGTTTTAAAACGTAAACGCCGTTCTCTCTTTATTTCCTAGATCCTAGCGGCAAGGAGATACACGGTGTGATAAATCAAAGCGAGGCTTTCTTTGGTGATCCTTTCGTCCTGTTTTGCAGCCTCCAACAGTTCAACATCTCCTCAAAGCACGCCTCCATCCAGGGGTTGAGCCTGGAGAAATGTAACTCAACTACTGACGAAGCATGTGACCTGATCGCCGTTAATAAGCCGTACGTGAAAACGTGTGAAGTGGTTAGTGCTGCCCTTATTGTCTCCTGAGTTTGTGCGCGCGCGCGTGTGTGGGCATAGCAAGTTTTTTTTTTTGAGGTCTAGAGGGTTAAAAGTAAAAAAAAAAAGGGGGGGGGGTTTAAATTGTTTTCCTTTCTCTCTCTCTCACTCTCTCTCTCTTACACACACACACACACACAAATATACGTTGTTAGGATTTACTCGCCTAATCAGGCTCTCTGTTAACACTGCTCAACACAACCACCAACTCAAGTACTTGACAACAAAGAGTTCCAAAAACAATAAGGTTGTTTAATAACAAATAAATAACAGCCAAAACTGACTGACTACAAATGCTACAGATTTACATCACCGTACTTCCGTATTAAACCTGGTCAGATAAACGTACACATGCAGGCCCAGTGTACTGTAGTGTATAGTCCATGATGATAAGACCATGATGCAATACTATTTGTTGTCTGGTCAGACAAGAAAATAACACATTGGCATGGTTGTCAAGCATATGTACGTAGATCTACCTTTACACTAAAACACTGGTCAAATGTTTCTTAAAACTCATGAAATTTCGTTTATTTCTAAATGTGAAATAAATATACTTGTCACGTAGCAGACTAGCTGCTGGCGGTAACCTTAGCAACTAGCTACGCCTTTTGTCCAGTAGGTTCAAACGGAAGTGCCATGACGTCATTGGGGGGGGGGCGTGGTTTTGTCCGGGCTTTGTTTTAGCTGAGCTAGACGTGTCAGTTGGCACTTAAAGACACAAGTCGCATAATCTTCAGTTGTAGAATTAACATATTTGTTTGAATTTATTTGATAACGAGCTCAGAAGATACTCAATTGATACAGTTTCTACAGCTGTGCGGCTAAACTAGAGACATAGGTTTAAAGATGTGCACAGAGGCGGCCTTAGAGCGCAGGGTCTGTGGTGTCGTGATTAATCAAGGTTCTTTTGTATATACTATTGGACATAGAAGGTTAAGTGAAGACATGTTTGGTTTACTACATTTTCCAGTGAATGACCCGGAAGTAATGTTATTTATTAGTGACCATAGACATAAATAAATATAGACTGGCCAATTAAAGAGTTTTATGAAACGAAAATTTGTGACTTGCAATTTTGTGTACTTTATTATAAAGCATTAATGCAGTATAAAAGTGCTTTTTTTTTTAACTTTGATACACACCTATATATATTGTATATAAGGAGGCAGTGTAGATTTTTTTAATCTCTAAGAATGAAGATCATGCAACTTTTCATAATTTGGAAATCCGAATACAATAGATATACATGTTTTCAAGTTACATGAAGTTACTTCCTTTTTCCAATCTATATTTATTTATGTCTATGTTAGTGACGTGAATAAACATAAATATTTACATTCGCATAATAAAAAAAAGAATAATATACCACAGGGCCCTGGGCCAGTTTCATATGTGGGGCGCTCAGGCTATACCGTACCACATCACGCTAACGGGCTCATCCGCCTCTAACTCGCTGTAGACCTTTTTTTTTAGCTACTAAACACAGTACATAGTGTACTATTGTTCTTTCACTAATTACATACCATATTGTAATTGTTTTATATGAAAGATTTCGCCTTATCTTATATAACTAATCGTTATAGTGGCCTCAACCTTGACCTGCGGCGTCGCAACCTGAGTTAACCAATAGCTCGTTGCCCCGTCACAGGTCATGACGTCGCCTTTTAAGGTTAATACACCTAGTTAATGATTCAGAACTATTTTGCATGAAAAATCAACAAACTAGAAAGTAATTTCTGCTAAGCGCTCTGGAGTCGGAAAGTAACTATTAATAGGAGAGCCTGAACACTTGCAATAACCAAATAGTTGCATAGACAGTAACAGACGGATTCAGTCACGGAACTTTCCTGGCTTGTCGCTTTGCACTAATAATAATATCCTATATCTTCTCTCCCAATGCGCCGTCCGAATGCTGAAGCCAAATGAATGTTCTTTAAGAACATGTTGTGCGATAGGAGTTACAGTTGTCCCTTGACTTTCACAGATCCGACTCTCTTAGTTTAATTAGAACTGATCTGGATTGCGAAGCTGAAGGTGACAAGGAAATCTACGATCGCGGGGCCTCCATTATCCGCAGGGCCTGGGCCGGTCGCCCCACTAGCCACTCCCTAGAACCACTACTGGCTGTGCGGATAAACTTGAGACTGGTAGGTCTACAGCTGTGCGGCTTAACCATTTACACTATTTTGCCTTTCAGCAACACTTTCGGTTCAGGAAGTGTGAGGTAGAGTATCACAAGACCGGCCATGTCCACGAGTGCTCAAACAGTGCAGAATACTTGAAGAGTGAGCAACTGATAATCTCCATTCTAGTCAACAACCCCCCAGCTACATGCACCGACTCAGGGCTGTACCGCTGTGTGGCAGAACTAGAGGACGGAACGCGCGTGATGTCGTCCTTATACTCTCTTAAAGTATATGGTTTGTAATGATTGCTTACTCTATGTCAGTATATCAATGTGTTATTATGTCAGAGTGTCAGTATATTCAGTCAATCGGTGTGTTAGTGAGTAAGTGTCAGTGAGTCGGTTTGTTGGTAACTACGTGTGTCACTATATCAGTGAGTCAGTGCACCAGTTAGTCTGTCAGCATGATAGTGAGTAAGTGTGTCAGTGAGTGGGTGTGTCAGTGAGTCAGTATGTCAAAGAGTCAGTTTGTATTCTTGAAATCCCAGTTTATTGCTACCATGTGTTACCTATTTCTGAATCTTCTGGCTAAATGTACTAGTAGGCACACAAATAAAAACACTGTAAAGAACTTGACGACTAAACGTTCAGCTTCATATAACTTTATTGACTATTAACTCTAACAATTTGTTACTGTAACATGTAGCGTAGAAGACTGTACAATATCTGTCAGTTTACAGTTAGCTATACTTCGTTGCAATTAATCTCTTCTCAACTTGCATCGAGCCGTAATCCACAGAACAGACCAATGACACAATTCCCAGTGTCGCTCCAGGTCTCCCAAAGCTGAACCAAGTCGTACTCAAGTCTACCGAATCAGAGCCGCACACGTCTTACATCGACTGTATCGACTGTAACGGCTCAAGTCCACTGTAGTTCGCTGTTTAGACTTTAACAACAATGGTCCACTCCAGTTAACTCTACCCTAGTTAACTTGCATCGAGTCGTACACATTTCTCTTCCACTAGAGTCGCACACGTCTTACATCGCCTGTATCGACTGTAACGGCTCACTCACGACTAACTTTCACATTAACTTTCCGGCTTATATAGAATCCCTAATCGCTTCTCCAAAGTTGCACAAACACTGCTTGTATCTTCTGGAATAACACGTGAGGAAACGTCACATCCTGTCTTTATTTATACATGTAGATTCCAGAGAACACTCGCTGCAGTGTCATCAAGTCGGGGTCATACGTTGACCTCTACCTATCACTGTTCATTTGTAACACATGTTTTATAACTAACAGTAGCATATTGATCGATAACAAAATCATCTCAACACTACCAGATACATAACTTGTCCAAAATATTACCACATGGCACTTTTCAATGGAGCAAAAAAAAAAAAAGGAGCTTGAATTTTCACAAACTCGTAAGCAGCCCTTATGAATGCAATGTTATATGAGCAATGCAGGTCTCATTTTTTAAACACGGGCGAACATGAGAGAGAAATTAAATTATAAAAGCTCTTTTCGTTTTTGACGATGACTATGTCGTAAGTGATCTGCTACATCTTTAGACGTCATGGCACAAACCTTCAGTTTCCTCTCTTGTTACAAAGCTTATATCAACTCAGTCTGTCTGTCTATCTGTCTGTGTGTGTCTGTGTCTGGCCTAAAGTTTGTACACATTATTTCTTCGACACCCTATCTCATATAAAGCTGAACATTTTCACAATTATTACTTTTACCTGAAAACACAAGAATCAATAAAAAAAATTAATCAATTTGTAACTTTGGTAATAAATTACTTTTTTTTTGGGGGGGGGGGGGGGGAAAGGGGTATATAAAACAAGGGATAGAAATAGTACTTGACTGAAGTGGTGGTATAAGCTAAACTAGTTTCCTTTATATTAGGCTGCCGTCTGAGGCTTAGTGAACATAAACATGAAATAGAAACAGTAGATAACTATACAATCTTCTATGTTCATATACTCTTCTCTAACAAAGTGGTTACCGCGTTGGCTCGAGAAGCCCAAGAAGGCTTTAGCCAACTAGTTCAAATTTAGATCGTTCCCTTTTAAAAAAAAAACAACAAACATTTATTAAGCAATCACCCATATATCTCATTCTTTCTCCCCCTTTCTAACTGGTTCAGACAGGTGATAGGATAATAGCGTACTGAGAAACTAAAAGCATGAAATATCGCTTAACAAAAACAATTGGTAAAATGTATAGATTTGTTATTGTTTGTCTAGATCTATTACAAATTTAATGACATGACTAATGCCAACTAGTTGATACACATTAATATAAAGCTTTGCTTTTTGAAAAAGTATTTCGTTATGTATTATTGCTTGTTGTGCTCATGGAACGCTTCGTACTCCGACGAATTGTTCAAAGCAGAAACGATGTGAGCTTGACCTCACTCAATGGATCTTGACCGAGGTCCGTGTAAGGAAGATAGACTGACTTGGACTTAATTCTTACTTTTCCTCATTTATCTGCATGTTTACGACACAGCAAGACCCATGATAGTCAAATTTGACCTGTTGGATGTTCCCAACTCAGTAGATGACAACTTCGTCTGCATAGCTCATGTAAGTAGTTAACTGAACCTCCCACATCCCAGTACTGTACGTTAGTGGTACTCAAACTTTAATGCGTGGCGCCCCCTAGACAAACAAAGTTAGTGCAGTCACCCCCCCCCACACACACAAACACCATTGGCTTCTGGGAGAGCGCTGTATTCTCCTATTCTGTGTCCCGGAGTGTTTTAAGAATGTAATGAACAAGAAAAGAAATGTTAAGATATAAAATCATAACAAACTGTTTCTTTGCATTTATAGTTACAAAATGTTTGGAGCCCAAATCTACATCTACCATGGGCGTAGCCAGGGGGGGGGGGTGGGGTTCAGTGACTGATTTTTTGCTTTCATTTTTATTTTAGGTGAGAATTTAATATTAAATCATCACTTACCACAGCACAGCCGAATGGGTTTTGAGTTAAAAACCCTCTACCAGGGGTTTTGAGACAAAAAACCCTATCTGAGGGTTTTGAGATAAAAATCCCTCTACCAGGGGTTTTGAGTTTAAAACCCCCTACCAGGGGTTTTGATTTTAAAACCCCCTACAGGTGTTTTGAGTTTAAAAACCCCTACCAGTGGTTTTGCAGTTAAATCCCCCTCTTCTATCAACAAAACCAAAAAAAAATGCAAACGACAATCCCCAAATTCCAAGAAAACAGCTAAGGAAGATTTTGACTTTAAAACCGCCTATAAAAATTACGATAAACCCCCTCTCAATATAAAAAAAAAGCAAATTACACACTCAAAATTCCATGAGCGTAGCCAAAGGGGTTTCGAGTTTAACCCCTACCCTCTCCAGTTGGGGTTTGAAGCTAAAAAGTACCTCTTCAATATAAAAAAAAAGCAAATTACACACTATAAAATCTATGAGCGTAGCCAATGGGGTTTTGAGTTTAAAACCCCCTGCCAGCTGGGTTTGAAGTTGAAAAATACCTCTTCAATATTAAAAAAAAAGCAAATTACGCACTCAAAAAGATATGAGCGTAGCCAAAGGGGGGGGGGGGGTGAGTTTAAATCCCCCTTCAGAGGTTTTGATGCTAAAAAATACCTCTTCAATATAAAAGAAGCAAATCACACACTAAAATTCTTTGAGCTAATGAGTGGTTTTGAGTTTTAATCCCCTCCTCTAGATGGCTTTTTAAAAAATGTAAAACCCCTCCAGATGGTTTTGAGTTTAAAATTCCCTTACAGAGCGTTTTGATTTGAAAACCTCTCAATATTATTTTAAAGCAAACTACAGTCACCCAATTCTATGACCGTAGCTAAATGGGGTTTTGAATTTAAAAAAATAACCAAAAAAAACAACTCCAGAGATATTTTAGTTTAAAACCCCTCAACAGATGATTTTGACGATAAAACTTTCCTTTTCGATATAAAATCTAAAGCGAAATACAGGCATGTAATTCCAAGAGCGTAGTCAAGAGAGGTTACAAATTTCTACCAGTGGCTTGGGCTCCAGTAATAAAGTGTGAATAGTCATCTGCCGAAATTGAAAAACACTAAATGTGGCTCAACAAAGATGGCTAAGACAGATTTTAGAAGTCAGTTATAGAGATAGGGTCTAAATCATAGAAATCCTATGCCGAACTGGGAGTCGAACCCTTAGTAAGGTTGTGACAGAGCGTCGCATGAGGTTTTGCGGGACATGTTCTCCGACAAAATGAATTATGCATAATAAGAGTTGCGGAAACAGCTTCCCGGAAAGTGCGCCGAACGCGCGAGAGGGTCTAAGTCAGTAAGAATAGCACATTAGGTTTTTAAAATAAAACTTTTTAATAGCAAGATAATGCACCGTAGATACCTCAGAATATGCATTTTGTTGGCTTTCAATACCAGAAATATTGCTCGGAGGCGGGGCTTCGACCCGCGCTGGGGAAGCACTGCGACCTCCCCCAGACCCCCTTGCTAGCAAGGGCAGGGAGTCTACAGGATTTCCACTAATTCCAGGAAGAACCTATTCTAGGGCACAATAAATGTCTTCCGAAAGGGTCAGAATGTAATAAAGATTAATGACGTACACACACACACACACACACACACATATATATATATATATATATATATATATATAATTTTTTCCGCAAGGGGGGGGGGGGCGGAATCCCCCACCCCCCCACCCCCCGAAAAAAATCCTGGCTACGCCCATGACATCTACAAAGCTAGCCTGTTGACACTTTTTTTTCCTGGATATTTGTGTTTCGTATATGATTTTAAAATGTTTTGTATACTGGATTAGGTTCTTTCAGGAGATAGTTATTTAGTCAGCAAGGTGGTCTGGAAAAGCTTACCCAGAGAGTTTAACCAAACTCTGTCAGAAACCGTTAGCCTCGTTCTGAGCATAAGAAACTCTTTCTCATACAACGAACTTTTCTCAATAAGAAGGGCGCATATATATATATATATATATATATATATATATATATATATATATATATATATATATATATATATATATATATATATATATATATTCATTGTTTAGGTAGTTGAGTATAATTCCAATCACACTGGTGTATGTTTATTTTAAGAGTTATTTTTTCTAATTATAATGCTATTAATCTCTACGTTCAGTCTGACACACCATGCGCACACAGTTGTATACAAAGTAATAAACTATGTAGATGATGATTTGAAACAAAAATATAAGTTTAAGACTTTGATATTTACACAATGATATTGGTATGTATGATAAAAATAATGAAAAAAACTTAAATATGTGTGACAGGTTGGGGAAAGTGACGTGTGTTTGGCGCGTTTAGTGTCTAGGGGATGATTATTTTTGAAAGCTATCACACACCAACCCATCAGCATATAAATCAGGAGCAGACACGCAACGAGACAAGCAATGAAAGATAGATACAAAGTTAAAGAAGAATATTTATTTACATAAATATTTACATAGAAGAATAAAAAGGGGGAGGGTTTGCATCTATCTCTAGGCAATACTATGTTTAATCATCACTCTTGCACTTAATAAGAGAGTATGTCACTTTGTCTTCTGAACTTAACTGGTTGTCCTGTTGATGTCGTAGCTGGCTGTGATCCTGACTTGAGGTTCTGCAGCTGGAGGTGGCGCTCTAGCGGGTAGAGGGACGCCGGAGATATAGTTTTTGTGGAATCTTTTCTGATATCTGTAGTGGGCACATTAGGGCGGGTGGCCGGCTACCGTGGGCACAAGGTTACTGCGGGCAGAGCTGATCTGCCGTGGGTAGCGTAGTTGACAGGATAAGTCCAGTGAGTTGCAGAGGGTTTGGCGTAGCTATGACGTCTCGCAAAGATCTGGGTCTATAGGGACGTCGCACCTAATAAGTTGACAGGTGGGCTGTCGAATGGGCAGGCAAGTAGAGCCGATAGCACCAAGTAGTAGAGTTGAGTAGATCCACGTAGGCAGAGGATACTCAATAGCAAGTGGGCAAGTGATCCGATAAATAGGTAGATAATGCCAAATAAATAGGCAGGTAAATAGGCAATAGTTGAGTAGTGTCGAGTAAACACTGAACAGCAAATAGGCAGACACCTGAGGGAGGCTGCGGATAAACAAAGACAAGTTAGGACATAGATTGGTAAAATTGCTTTAGAGCACAAAGGGGAGATGATGACAAATGGGATTTGGAAAATAGACGTCAGATAATAGCAATATAAAAATGTACATAAAAGGGGAAATAATAATCTCAAATAAACAACACAAGTTGGAAGAGAGAAAAAAAGGGGGGGGGGAATGGGCGATGGTCAGCGACCATGACGGTTTGTTTACATACGACCGTCGGCCGAATGGAGAGGGTGTCCGTTCAAGGGGCGCAACTTCCGTTAAAGTAAAATGACTACAAGGGAGATAATTCAATACAGGGGAGATAACTCGTATCTCTTTTCTAGACGCAGCATTAGTGCGCTAGTAAAATTATCAAGGCGGTCAGCTGAGATAAAGGAAATAAAATAAGATGTACAAATATATACATGGTTGCATCAACGATCAATTGAGCAACGTAGCATTAATAGATTAATGCAATACTTAAATACATACAAAAGACATGTTTATGTTTTCTACTTACGACAGTGAGAAATACACAATGCACTAATTAAATGTAAATGAAATAATAAATTACACATAATAGTATCCAGTGAGAAATATACACTGACTAATTAAAATGGAAATTGTGATTAAGTTCGGCTTACCACCAGGTATTCCTCTAGGAGTAAGAATAAATAAAGTAGTTCAGGCTCGATTGACAGCGATAGGCCTGGAAAATGCGGGCGGAAACAGGAAACAGGAAATCTCCTAGGCTTAAGATTTATCTTACACGTGGGTGAAGTCCGACAAGAGTCGCACCTTAGAAAGGTCAATAGGCGTGTTGGTCCGAGTGATCTCCTAGATCAAGGAGAGACGTGGGAGAAGGGGGGGGGGGAAAGATTGGTTGCATTCCACCCAAGGTGGTGTCAACTGCGGCTGTCAGACATCCGGCCGGTCAAGGGAAGACAAGTGAAAAGGCCGCCAAGGTGGTGGGCTCAGTCTAGCCTGGAGAGGAAACGGTGGGGCGGGTGAAGAAAGTGGGGATAGGAAGGGGAAATAACCGAAATAAAATGAATAAATAACGAATAATACTAATGAGTGGCTGTGACTCTGACAGCAAGCTTGTGACTTGTCACAATAGGAAGATATCAAAGTATAATTACATATGGAACAATATTAATGTAATAAGCACTTTTTATAATGATGCTTATCAATAATGACAAGTGACTGGCTTTAATAACATCACCTGTTCCACGACTTCTACCAAAAGATTCTTCACTGACCAAAGTACTTCAGAAACTGTCAATAGAACATTAACTCTGACAATGGCAATCAAGGACTGTCAGGAACTTGTGTATATCAACACTGGTCATGATGACGATCAAACTGTCAATGGTAACACCAAGACCGCCAAAGTAAACGCAACCTTGAAATGGGTCACATTAATACTGAAACCCTATAGAAATAAACACAAGACTCTAACGTCTTATCTAAAACTATAAATACGAACGAATCTGCATAAAGAATATCATTACAATATTACCAAAGAAACACGGCTTGTCTTCTCAAGCCCAAGATGCCGAAATGCAAAGAGCTACAAATGACGTCACACTTATTCATGACAGAGCGAGAAGGAAAAAAAACTGCATAAAATTTCAGTTACAAAAATGACGTCATTGACTCGGAAAAAAAAAAGCGGCGCGCCTTGAACGCGTAAAATAAAGTGGTGCTCTCAGTTAGTGTACATTTAGTTTCTGTGGCATGTTTCGTCTCGAGAGATGATCTTTTCCCTTTGCAACTTCTTGTGTGACTAAAGAGGCCTCATAGGCTACTAATTAACTCTTAACATTTTTTTTTACAAAGTTTAAATCAACTCACTCTTGTCAGTCTGTCTGGTCAAAAGTTTGTACACGTTATTTTTCACACACCCGATCTCGTATTAAGCTGAAATTTTGCACAATTATTTCTTGTAACTGACAAAACAAGAATCAATTAAAAAAATCAATTAGTTTATTAACTATTGATAGTAAATTATGTTGTTTGGCATAGAACAAGGGAAATATGTGGTGATATAAGTGGAATAAGTCCTTTGAGCCCTGAGTGAACACTTTTTTTAATGCCATCACGTGACCCAGATACCCCATCTTCACCCCCTCCCCTTTCCTAACTGGTCCAGACAAGTGATAGGAGTCCAGACAAGTGATAGGAGTCCAGACAAGTGATAGGCCCATAGCGCATCGAGAAAACTAAAAGCATAATATTGGGCTAAACAGATTTATTATTCTTTGTCAAGATCTATAACAATTTTAATCACATGACTGATCAAAGCTAATTGATACAATAACACGTAATGTAACCTTTGAAGTTTTACAAATTATTATTTTTTTTTTCTTGTTTTATTCTTTCCTCTACCACAAACAGGGCAACGAAGACCTGGACATCAGATGGAGTAACTTGACACAACTGAATGCTAAAATAGAAACAACTATGATTCAAACTGTTGACCAGGACTGCCAATCTTTTCGGTACACCTCAGTGGCGCAGACAAAGAATGCAACAAAGACAGGAGTTTTCCCTGTTTGTGAAGTATTCTTCCAGTGCCAGTTTTACGAAAAGATAGAGAAACCAATGGGTGAGTTCTAAGACTAAGACTGCTTTAGTGAGCCTTATGAACCTTTGTTGTTGTTTCTAATATAAAGACAACGGAGCGTAGCTAGGGATTTGGAGGCCCGGGGGGATTGACCTCTTTGGGGGCCCCTTGCATTTTGACATTCAACATTTGACATGAGATAATGTACGCAAAAAATATATAAGCCCAAAATCAAATTGGTTCAGTATATCAGTAAACTTAACAAAAAATAATCATTAAGACTTTTTAAATGAATAATGCCGTTGTTTATCCGCATATCGGAGGTGGGCAGACCAGTTTTTCTTGAAGCTGTCGCGAATTGTCCTTAAAGGATGGCTTTCGGGATACGGTTTCCCTACATCTGGTGGACATGACCAGGTAAACGCGCAGGCGGAGTTGTCCTAGGATCGTAAAGATGCTGGGAATACATGTTAAAGTAATTATTTCAGTGTTAGTGTTTCACACTATTTCTTCTTGCCATGAGTTTTTAAGGATCCTACCGAGGAAACGCAAGTGAAATGAATGCAATTTTCTCTATTTTCTTCTCTATTATTATCTCATCGTCTGTTTTCGTTAATGATGAAAGCAATCGCTCCCCATTGCATTATTTAACCAAAGAAAAAAAGGCATTAAGGGGCGCAACTTAGGGGTGAGTTTCTTCCCTTGGTCTCAAAACAAAATCTTACCGAAATCGCTAAAGTGCAAGTCAATGTTTTGTTTTCCTTATAACAGATCTAGAAAATAATCTGGTCAATTCTACACTGGTTTCCGAAGGGCAACCACTGGTGATCGACTGCTCAACCAAGTATTTTAATTTAAAAGACGAGAAAGTCGAATACTTACTGTTGTCAATGCATGTCGACATGAGGATGAAACCACTGGCGACGTACTTCTTTCACAACAGTTCTATCCATCAAGTAAAGTAACCCCCCTGTCGACACACTTCTTTCACAATAATTCTATCCATCAACATCATCTGCCGATAGCAAGGTCTGAAAGGGAAACTTTTCTGCTTTCCTTTACTATCCTTTTCATTAAGTCCTTTTTTATGTTTTGCATTATGTCAATGTCTTCTATCATATCTCTTGGTATAACATTGCAAACACGCATTACATTGAGATCTACTAGCATTAGCCACCGGCTACGCCCGTCGATTTGGTCCCCCCTCCCTTTTTTGTTCTTAATTATAACTTGGACCGACCCTTCAATTCGAGTATCACCACCCCCATCTGTCGCCTTAACAAATAGTCTTATCTAGACTCTCTGGCTATTCTTCTTAAGTTAAGTTATTTCAAAAGATTTGATAGGCTCTAAGAAACTTTTTTGGTGTTGCCTTTTAGACATCCTGATCACATTACTCTTTGGCCCCCCCCCCTTTTTTTTACACTTTAAATACAATGCTTCGCATTTCAGCAATCCTCTTTTTGTATATTCTAGATCTAGTACGCATCCACCTCCGCCCCTCCCCCTAACACCTGACTTTTCTGTTCCATCTAATTGGCACGGTCCAGCTTTATAACGCTACCCCCTCCCAACCATATACTTTTGACCCGTGAATTCGATGACCTGTATCACTTATCCCCCCCAGAACCACTGCCATACGCCTTAGGTAATAGTCCTACATACAATCTCTGAGTATTCATATACTTTTTAGCTCTTTATCGAAATATTTCTAAAAGCTCTGATGCCGTGACGAGTGACAATATGACGGTTCGGGAATGATATGTGTTGTGAATAGTACTCAGGCCAGTCACGTCAGATATGGTCAGAAGGATTGAATGATGTTCCTTCCGGTTCTAGAAGTCCATTAGTAACCCTATATAAATAGCGAAGCCATTCAACTTTTACGTTATTTTGGAGACCTGAGCTGTCAAGTTCTCTAAGTTGGTGCTGTCATTAATGTCGCCTTTATATGACACACACACACAAATGATATTATTATTACCAGACAGAGATAGTGAGTTGATATAAGCTTTGTAAAAAAAAATAAATAAATAGCGCTTAACAACGGAAGAATGTTTAATCTTTGTCACGTACGCTTTGTCTATATTTAGCTCAAGGTCTGCCGGCAACATTTCAGCTAGCTCGGGAAAATACAAGTCTACAGAAACCTTTTATTAGAATAATTGTAATTGGTCAGAAATGTTCATTATTGTATGTTAAGTTGTATTTTATTGGTTAGCCATGCGACAGAGAGATGTTAGTCACGTGGTAACGCTCTAGAGTCCGGGAAAGATTCTAGATTTGCCTCCAGTGTCGAGCGGAACGTGTTATAGATAAGATGTACTAAAGTTTCGTGTTGGAACTCAAAGAAAGATGACATGATCATATTATTGTGTAGATCATTTGTTCAAGTAGAAATATACATTCTTATGTTTTATTCAATCACAGTATATCATTGCAACTATTGTAAATAACTTTTTCAAGTTCTGAATTAAAGTATTTGTATTTGTCGAAGAGAAGTTTCTTCATTGATTATAATATAATAACATAATCAGATCGTCTTATCGACTAGCAACTTCTAGATGATCCTCTTATCAACTGGAAACTTCTAGATGATCCTCTTATCAACTAGCAACTTCTAAATGATCATCCTATCAACTGACGATTTCTAAATCCTCGGCAACCACGATCATTGATTGTGCTGTTTAGATCAAGATAATCTTCAACGTGACATTAGCATCATTAATGATCGCGACAATCTTCAGCTTGAAAAAAACAAACAACGTATTTGGGTCTAAATTGCGAATAAAGAATCGCTTATGGTAAACTTAACCACTGGGATTTTGATCGCGAAAGTTGCTTAGTTGTCCTAATAATAAATGGTTAAATTTTCCCAGCAAGTGGGAGAGCTGGTGATGAATGAATCAGTCAGGGCCCTTGCAAATATGTAATAGATGAGTTTGCGGAATAAAGGGAGGCAATAAAGTATTTAAAGTCATTTAGAAATAGAAATTCTTATTTCCCTTTGAATTCTCTTTCTCCATCACGACAATACCCTATGATGTGACCTAGTGGTGTTTCTTAGTCGTATGTTTCTTAGCTCCAATCAGCTAGTACAACTTAACCGATGAAGGCGTATTCAATTCTTAGCCAAATAAACTTGAACAGGCTTCTTTTTAAACAAAACGTAATGCAATGTGGAAATGACATGATCATTTTGAAAAAATCTAACTCACTAAAATACAACTCTGTCATACGTATCTCGCCTATTCTTTCGCAGCCAAAAACAGTCAAAACAAAAACCTTGGAAACACACACACACACTCCATAACACCTAGGTCAGTGAATCATAAACTGAGACTCGCGATCCGCCCGAAACGCTTAAATTTAATTGCTTTCGATCGCCGAGACATCAAAGAGACATTGACTTTAACCGATTAGTTAATTATCATTCTAAGGCTTTGGCTAATTCGTTATTATGCTTCTATTAAAATTGAATACAATGTGTTCCCAGCACGATGTTACAGGCCTCTACAACTACACCAAGAGCAGCATCCTTGGGCATGTACACATTTATCTGAGAACCACTGCGGTCTTGTGTCCGGAGACTCGCCGCTACTCTTGTTCAGCTATTACCCATACTGTTGGCGTCTATGCGGGCTTCGAGCAGCAACTGAACTACACGAAAGTTGTGTCAGTTTTTGTTATATGTAAGTGCGCATATAAATGCAGGTGTGCAAATGTGGTTGTCAGTATATGTGTGTAAATGTATTTATAGTGTTATAACTCTGGTGGTAACGTGGCTAAGGGTAATAATGTTTGTGTGTGTATTCATCTGACACAAATTACCCAGGCCAGCGCTAGACGAGCTGTCAACCGTGACGAGTGGCGGTGCAGCGACGCTTCGAGAAAGATCTATCATGAACACTACTTAACCCTATCTCCGCAGTGGCCTGCCCTGCACTGTGCTATAATAGCTTGCTCAGGCCTGGACAGCCTCCCCCACGTGGAAGTGCGTCAGGGCGCCTCATGCGCTCCCAGACTCCGCGGGCTTTTTGGGACTTGTCCCAGCACTCAAACCACTTTTCCATTTCTGTTTTTTGAATTATAGCCATAGCATGATGAAAACTTACAGCCTGTTCAGTGGGTGGAATTTGCCCTCCCTGGTGGGCCAAGGGGTCTGCAATAGTGTTTCCACTCACACCTATGTGAATCAGTACCCACTGCATTATTACAGGATTGCCTTAGCGTTGCTTTATGTTGTGTGAAGCCATAATGACAGTCTCGATTTTGGGAGGCCATGGTCCAGGGCTTTGCAAAGTCTGTAGTACAGATTTTGAGTCAGTGACCACAACAATCCGTGTTGCCCTCAAATGTCCCTAGCCGAGTTTTAAGGCTTTACAGACTGCCATGGTCTCCGCATCAAAACTGCAAACATTACCACATGGTCTAAAGATTTTGACTGAATAAGAGCCAAGAAAGTCGATGTAAGCTCCATAGCCTGCTCTTCCAGAATCTATCGATGCCGACCCATCAGTATATGCAAAAATTGCACTGGGCTTGAAGGCATTAATGGTCTCCAGTGCTAGCATTCGAAGGTCGTTAGATGAACGATTTAGCTTAGTGGCATTAATGCATCAAGCGTATGTCTGGGGTCGGCACCAAGGGGGAAGGGGATGAAAACGTTGAATGTTTTGTCGACTGGTGTAGAGGCCAGCTTTTTTAGTCTAGTGGCATGGTACATAAAAGACTGCAATTGGATATTATTGCCTTGCTAATATTTATATCTATTCAATGACTTGATTGTTATGAAGATATAGTTCAATGTGAACCTGGCTAACTGATGCTATTGAATGTCAATCTTTCATAGTCAAGACCTCAAGGAAGAAACGTTTTCCTTTGCTTAAATTCAATGTACTTAATCTGAAGTAAATAGACTGTTTACTCTCGTGCATAATGTTGTCTCGGGATCGTGGAACTAGCTTACTAGTTGTTATCCTTGTGGCTGCTGTCAAATTACAGTATATTTGATATTTTGGATTTTTGGCACATCAATAAGCATCGACCTGTTCCCTTGATCATTTTCAAACACAAAAAAAAAGCACGTTCACAGATGAATGTGGGTCCAAATAATGTGAAAGTTTAGCATCAAATTTTTTTAAAAGTGCGAATATACAGGCTCTGGCACCCATGAGCTCCCGCGAAAGAACTGACTGGAACTTCTCTTTTAAGTCATAGGAATCCATATAAGTCGTGTAGTTTTCAACCATTTCACTAGAAATAGTTTCACCTTTTAGCTAAGGAAAATGATAAAGCCTAATTTTACTTGCTGGCCTCAAGAAATGGAATAGCTTTGTTTGAAAAGATCTAAGATGCACATACATTTCATATGTAAACAACAAATGGCAATGCCTTCGATGATAAACATAAAGTCTGTCTTCCACTCTTCAATAGAAATATTAGTAACAAAGTCACAGTCAATGTCCTTCAAGGAACCTAACAATTTTTTCCATGAGATTCCATATTCTTCTAATGCTAGGCCAGCGGATACCACTGTGTTACCGAACATTGGAATGTTTTGTTTCCAAATCTACAATTATTTTTCGGAACTGCCAGTCAGGGTCGGCCTTAGATAATTGGAGGCGCTAAGCGAAGTGAATTTGGTGGCTCCAAGTAAAAAAGAAAAATATAAATTAACAGTGTAAAACCTATAATTATGCAGCTTATATAACATCTTATGTTCTTCAACAATAACAGTGAGGACAAGTTTAGCTATTTCTTCTCTAAATTAAGAACATTACCTTATGCGGGGCTCTCAACTATCGTAGGCTCTTAAGAATTGCATAGTTCACCTATGCTTAAGGCAGGCCCTATTCCTTTATAAATAAAAATGTACGCAGGCAACCAATTGTTTGATAATCAAAGCAGATTTGTGGAAACTTTCACGTAATGAATTTATGGTAAGGTATTGTTCTTTATTTTATTAGAAAGCCTGTTTTTCTCAGCCAAAGCACTGCCATCTTGTACAAGCCAACCCAACACTTGCCACACAGTTCTTTATAAATACTGGCCTGAGCTTGTGTCTTTGACTGAATGTTTCGAAATATTGCCATTTAAAATAATCTTGGTTTACGTTTAACTTTTTAGAATGACGTTAAGAGACAATGTTTCTTTAGTCCCATCATTATAAGTGATGAGAATCAAAAGTTTCAATAATTTCTATAGATATTTACAATTATATATTTTTGATATATTTTCATTTTTATATGTGTAATGTGTGGGCATACTTGATTTCATTAGGTGTCCGCGGGCCGCATAAAACACTTCGGCGGGCGCATGTGGCCCGCGGTCCGTAATTTGCCCACCCCTGGTCTAGTCAATAACTAAAAAGATTTTGGGCCTATTAAATGGCTTGTGTTGACCTAGATCTATGACGACATGATGAATGAAATTTTTTGTATATATGTAGATATGTTAAGAGGTCAGAATGCGCATAAGTAAATCTTAAAGAAATAAGTAAATTAAAAATAAAGACTTAAAATTCAAACCGACTCAGTAGCTGTAGGCTTAAATGCTTAAAAAAAAAACGCATTGGAAAGTAAATTGTATTATGTAAGTAATTTATTAGTTTAATAATATGCCTTTATAATGCGCGTATTATGACTTTGGACGTTCATTTCATTTGTATCACTACGCGGTTCATGTAATGGAGCCTCAAGTTACGGAAAAGTATGTCAAGGCGTTTAAAGCTATTTACATTTAGAACGAACGATTTTATGTAAAAAATGTTTTGGAAACTCAAATTTGAAGATTAATTTTCATTAAATAATGAAATGAATAGACACTAATATGTATGTTCATGTGTAAAAGTAATAAATTATGTTTTCTTGAATGAGAGTTAATTTAGACCTAAACATTTTTTCTCATGCGTGACCTCATCGTCTTGTCTCATCATGTAGACATGGCTTTGTGACCTAGATTAATAAGATACAATACTTTTATAGAGTTGGGCAACTTTTTTTTTAGGGTCTTAAGTTTGTTTTAGGGCTAAAATCCATACGCTACGGTCTAAGTTAGTACCCAAGGAACATTTCTGCCAAGCTTTATCAAGATTGGTCAAACGTTTTTGATTTCTCTTTGGCACATACATACGCCTGAACATTCTACTTTATAGTATGATGTGAGTGAGAACATTATGACAGGACAAAGTTAATCAATTCATACAACATTTTTTTTATAACTTTATATTAGTAAAAAAAAAAAGTTTACTTCTATATGTTTTAAAAGTATATGGAGAGATTTATACCCTTATTACTATTGTTATGACCCTACTGGCGGCGCAAAAGGGTTAACTGTAGGTTCAGCTTACACACGTGAACTCAGGCGATGGACAAGGGACAGTACTACGATTAAACGCAAATATGACCAATGTTATGGTCATGTGATCGAAAGCCTGCGTGGACCAGAGACACAGTGTGTAAGAAAGAGGCAGTTCAAGACCGGAGACCGGGACTGTTAGTCAGCCATGAAGTCGGTCCTGGTGCAGTCCTCCAGTGAAACGTACGAGTCCAGGAAGAGACAGTAGAGTTTATGAGTTTAGTACAGTGATATACAGTCTAACGTTGTAGCAGTTGATTGTGTTGCCAATTGTGTCGTATTGGCTGTTTTATGTGACACTTATTAAAGTACCAGATTATTTGGAGCCTTGTTGTCAAGTTCTTGATGTGTTGTATTGTGTTTAGCAGTGTTTACAGAAGGCCTGATTAGGAGGAGAGATCATAACACTATATAATTCCATATTTTTTTTTACAAATTAAATAGGTGTAAAAAATGGCTAATTTTTTATGAAAAATGCTTGCATTGTAAATTTGAAAACCTATTTTGTTCTCTTTCAGAAAAGACAAAAGTAGAGCCGCCGTTGTCTAATAACTTTGAGAGAATCTAAAAATAGGATATTCGTTTTTCAATATTTTTTTTATTTTTAAAAATAGTTTTTGAGATCTAAAGGGGGCGGACGGACAGACAGACAGACCACACAGATCAAATAGCGGCTATTCCACTTTCGGAAGCCTTGAGAGAGAGAGAGAGAGAGAGAGAGACATATACATATGATACATATGAATTCTTTCTTTCTCCCCTATCTACTCTACACGGGTGGACAGCCAGGGACAAACCAGTTATCTCCAATGCTAACAGATCCACCAGCTTGGCGACAACATTTAAATGTTCATTTCAGGTTCGTTTTGTTTGTTTGTTACGTTCTTATGTACATACAAGTCCTGGTCCAATAGACAATAACTATTTGAAGTAGTGGAACAAAGAGATATAGTCTAAATTTCACAAAGCATATATCAACTCACTCTCTCTGTCTGGTAAAAAGTTTGTACACGTAATTTCTGCCACACCCAATCTCGGATCTAGCTGAAATTTAGCAAAATTATTTCTTTCACCTGACAACACAAGAATCAATAAAAAATAATTAACCAATTAGTTAATTAACTATTAGTAATAAATTACTTTGGTATCCAAAAAAAAAAAGAAAGAAGCCTATCCACTTGATGATGTAGATAGGACCAAAGAGAAACTAACCACTTGAGGTAAATGGGACAAATTTTAGTCATTTAATGAGGTAGGACTAAGCCTAGTCACTTGATGAGGTAGATGGGACTAAGCCTAGTCACTTGATGAGGTAGATGGGACTAAGCCTAGTCACTTGATGAGGTAGATGGGACTTATTCTAGTCACTTGATGAGGTAGATAGAACTAAGCCTAGTCACTTGATGAGGTAGATGGGACTAAGCCTAGTCACTTGATGAGGTAGATGGGACTAAGCCTAGTCACTTGATGAGGTAGATAGGACTAAGCCTAGTCACTTGATCAGGTACATAGGACTAAGCCTAGTCACTTGATGAGGTAGATAGGACTAAGCCTAGTCACTTGATGAGGTAGATAGGACTAAGCCTAGTCACTTGATGAGGTAGATGGGACTAAGCCTAGTCACTTGATGAGGTAGATGGGACTAAGCCTAGTCACTTGATGAGGTAGATAGAACTAAGCCTAGTCACTTGATGAGGTAGATGGGACTAATTCTAGTCATTTAATGAGGTAAATAGGACTAAGCCTATTCACTTGATGAGGAGATAGGACTAAGCCTAGTCACTTGATCAGGTACATAGGACTAAGCCTAGTCACTTGATGAGGTAGATAGGACTAAGCCTAGTCACTTGATGAGGTAGATAGGACTAAGCCTAGTCACTTGATGAGGCAGATTTGTTCCCAGGCTATATATTTTTTATTTTCGCACTAACATTCGCTATTTTTTTTGCACTTCCAACAAAACGGCCCAACTGTAACGCTCCCGAAATATACTTTTTTTAGCCCCTGAATTCTAGTATTTCTTGTGTTAAATAGAAACGGCCCATTCTGTCTCTCTCTCCTCTCCTCCTCCTCCTCTCTCTCTCTCTCATTCATTCTCTCTCTGGACCAGCGCGCTTACTTTTGGTCCGTGAATTCTAGTTTCACATTTCTTCTCCTTGCCTCCCTGGAATAAAACCTTAATGCTTACACTGGCTTACTTTTATTCTGCTTCTCAATTAAATTTAAAATATTTGATAGGCATTAGTTTTTTGTTTTTTTTAACCATGTGAATCGTAATGCTTTCTCACATGGACTTTTGACCCTTGAAGTTTCCCTTTAAGCCTTTCTCCTTTCATGGATACGTTCCAAAAGGACACCTGTTTCTGACTACACACAGAACTATTTGGCTCTAGAGTATAAAATACCAAATACATTAATTAATACATGTACTTTTAATATAAATTCTTATCTTATAAATTAATAGAGTTTAATTACCCTTTTATTCATGTAATCGTACATGTTAATTAGAGACTTAAAGTCGGATAAGTCATTGGTTTTTCTGGCTGATTCAGAATAACCTCTCCATGCTCTAGTGGCATTAAGACATAAGGAATAACACACATTTGCAAGAGCAAGACTTTGTCCTTGTATATGGAATAAGAAATGTACTTTTATCTTTGTGTCTTTTTATGAATATATTTTCCTACTAGCAATGTACCCTAACAAAATTGCTGTTCGATTGGCAGGGCCCAGACAATCTTATAGTTTTATGGGAGGATAGCAGACCACAGACTTTGAATAAGATGAAGTCAAGAAATCCAGACCAAGTGTGTCAAGAACGTTTTCTCTACGAGACACAGATCACTGTACAAAGTAGCAAAGCGCCACCGCAATGTAACGTTCTAGCACTGGGTATTCTCTACGAAACTCATCATTTTATAGGTAAATATAGAGTTTGAGTTTTCTGTTTTTTTGTTGTTGGTGTGGGGGGAGGGTTAAGAAGTAATAAGAGTTGTTAAGCCCATGATAATCTCCTAGGATGTGTAGACGTCTTATTTGTAGCACAGAAACAGATGAGTTTGTAGTTCATCAATATGCTTCCCCAACTGGGATAGAAGGATTTACTTCCCCTAGGGAATACTCTAGGGAGTACTGATGAATAGTTCCCGAGGATTCAGCCCCTGTCTAGTAGAGGAATAAGATGGGCTAAGAATGGAAAGCAACAAGGCCTGTTCCGGCCCTATGGGGGGGGGGGGAGCTTTTTTTTTTAACACTTGGGGTGGGGATAGAACAAATAGCCCTGTGACTCAGTCCAAAAAGTCCACCTCGCCAATACACGCAGGGAGGCAGACATCAGTGTCTGGTTTGCTGGAGTGGGGGCCATTACGCGGAACTTAAAGCGAGTGGGACCAGGACCGAGACGCTTTGCGCTGTGTACACAGTGCGATCCCCTCTAGTGGTCTATGGTTGGACTATTGGAAACTATCAGATAGGACTAGGGGTGAGGAGCTCCCAGTCCATGCCTGTTCATTGGATAAAAGCTTTTCCAGTGATGTGATCAGTCGGGATAATGGCGCCTATTACCTACTGGACTTGATTGAAGGTGAATATTGCTTTTGTCTAGATTCTAAATCTATCAGAGGAAGTAGAGCTCAGCTGACAAAAAAAAAACAAACAAGAAAAAAAAGCTTATATTAAGCCTATCAATTATTATTATTATCAATAGTCATTTAATTAAATCTGTAATCGATCTAGACTAACAATAAAAGAGCATTTATAAAAATAAAAAAAGTGGGGGGGACGAACTGATTTCAAACTCATGGCTCCTGCCTTCTCAGGCCAACACGGTAACCACTCTGCTAGTGGAGAGCTTATGAACATGGAAGATTGTATAGTTATCTTTTGTTTCTACAGTCTCGTCCTATTTTTCAGGTTTGTGTTCACCAAGACTCAGACGACGACCTATTAAGGGGACTAATTCAGCTTCTGTCAATTACAATTTCTTTCCCTTGTTCGAGATGCCAAAAAAAAAAAGAATTTATTGCCAATAGTTAATTAACTAATTGTTTTTTTAAATTTTATTCTTGTGTTGTGAGGTAAAAGAAATAATTTTGAAAGATTTCAGCTTGCTCCGAGACTGGGTGTGGGAGACATCACGTGCACCAACCTTTGACTAGACAGAATGAACATGAGTTGATATAACGTTTTGTAGAAATACAAGAGATGTCTCTTTGTTTGGTCTGTAATTCTTTTGAGATCAATAGATGGGGCGTGTGTTTATTGTGTGAGGTCTTTGTTTAGTCCACAACTAAATAGCACTGTTTGTGTCAATCAATCAATGGCTCTGTATTTAGTCTATCAATCAATGATTCTGCCCCCTGTCATTATCTTTAGATCCTGTTATAGCCCTTGAATTCATTGAAGGCGAATCTTTTACACTGACCTGCACAAATTTAGTACTGAACGTTGACGTTAACAACGTCGAGACGATTTCTATCTTCAAAGAAAAAGATAGCTCTTTCCTGAAATGGCTGTCCACCTACAACGTGAGAACAAAACAACTTTATAAAGTGAGTAGTACACACTCTTTAGTGGTCACTTGCTCTAGGACTGGTACACTTGGACAATGGTGTGCAACGTTTGGCTAAGGACGTGTTTTTACGCCTTTTACTTCTGGCGCGTAACGTTTTGGCGCTGAATTGTTCTTATTACAATGGTGTACATTTCTAACAGTGTATTTAATCCAACTCTTACTAGGAAGTATTATTATTATTTTTAGTTTGTGTTGGTCCCAATTAAAGACCGTAATTCCGGCCCTAAGACACGGATGGCTGCCTGGTCGTGCGGTTTGCGCGCTGGACTGTCGTTCAGATTTATCGACGGTCGAGGGTTCAAACCATGCCGGCTCCCATCCCCCGTCGTCCTGCGGGAGGTTTGGACTAGGAAGTAAACTATCTTCAACTCTGAAGGAACATCCGAAACATGTAAAACATTTTACAAACAAACATTTTTTTACAGTAAAACGCTATAACATATCAATAACGGGCTTACTTTGACGATTTGTGAAGGACCTTTTCTTTGCTAAGGTAGCATTGTCGGGAAAATTCTTGCAGATGAAATACAAAGTTTTTAAGGGAAACTTGAATAGCGTTTCATCATGGTTATTGTCAATTCCTTGGTGACACCTGATTGTTCACAAAATAGGTCAAACGTTATCACACTTGGATAAAGAACATGCCAGAGAGACGCTGATTAAAACGTAGTGCAAGGCAGGGAAATATGATTAACACATATGAGAGAGAGAGAGAGAGAGAGAGAGAGAGAGAGAGAGAGAGAGAGAGAGAGAGAGAGAGAGATATCTAGAAGTCGCTAGTTTGAAAGTAAATAGTTGCTTATTTTTAGCGGCCCCCGAAAGGGGAAAAGACGCTATTAGTTTTGTGTGGCTTGTCTGTCCGTCCGTCCGTCCCGTTTAGATTTCAGAAACTAGAAAAGAAAATGAAAATCGGACATCATGATATTTTAGATCATTCAAAGTTCTGATGCAACCTAAAAAAACACTACCCAACCAAACAATACAAAAGCAGCACTTTCTTTTTCAAATATTACTTTGAAACTTAGAACTATTTTGTTATAGTAGAGAGTAAAAAAAACTTGTATATAAGTGTAGTTGAAACAAAAAGCAAATATGGGTGTGGTGGCAAACGCTTGGATTTTATCCGAGGCGCCTCAAGCTAGAATCTAATGAAGGATTATCCTGAGTCTATCTAACTCAAATTAATAGAAACAGATGAGCCAGACATCGATCTGCTTCATAGATCTTTAGGTCTGAAAGATTCCCCCCTCCCCAGTAGTTATAGACAAACTAATTATCGTTCATTTAGAAAAGTGGTGGCCAACACGTTTCAGCCTGGGGGGGGGGGGGGGATACGTTCTCAACACTTGTGCCAGGGACCCAATCATATCCTATTGTCGACGAGTTCAACAAACCTATCCTGACGTCGTTGTGAATTTCGCTGGGCGGGATGAGACCCGCGAGCCTTAGTTCTGCGTTACTGATTTAGAGGATAATTTAAATGAAATGACTGAAAGTGCCATCTAATAAACACGAGGTAGTCTAGTATTGTTTATTTGAATTTTTTTTTCGAAATAACTTGAGTTTGAACACATGATAGAGGTAGCGCAGAGTGTAGGTCTGTGTTCATAAGTGTAGCCAAGAGAGAGAGAGAGAAAGAGAGAGAGAGAGAGAGAGAGAGAGAGAGAGGTTGTTAAAAAAAACAAAACATTAACTTGTTGTGTGGATGTCATAAGTGGATGATTCCTGACATGTTACATATGTAAATACAATGATGTCTCCTTGTCTTGCAGAGTGATGAGCACTCCCAGTTGGTGGTCAACAAGTCCGGCGTCGTGGGCATCTCCACTAACGTGAACAAAGTGACTTGCTCGGACTGGGGTCATTACAGATGCATGGCTACTTTAAAGAACATGGAGTTGATCGAAGTGTGGGAATTAATTACTATTGTTGGTCAGTTCTCAAAATATAAACAAGATCTTAGCTTCTGTCTCTGTCTAGGTGTGTCTGCATGTTCACGTCTATTTCGCTGACGCTATTCTTGATGTTTCCAGTATTCTGTCTGTTTGGAGGTGAAGAATGAGCACCTTTATTGGAGTTTATAGAAGGTTTTTCTCGAATGTGGCATTAATCCATTTTTTCCAAAGGTTTACGAGAGTTAGATTTAGCACCTTTACAATAAATTGTGCACTAATTCGCTGGTAGCATATTTGAACTTTATTATTTAGTTACAGAGATCTTTCAACTCGGCGTCTTTGACATTGTTTAGCTTGCCTATTTCAAAATCAAATCTCTCCTTTTCTATTATCTTTTTATGTTTCCTTCTATAGCCTCAACATCTCTCCTTACCGCGTTCTCTTTCTTTTTAACATTTCTCTATTTTATTACTTAAAGAATGCAATCCAGATGCTTAACAAATTGAAAACTAAACAAAGAGGCGATTACTGTGCTAAAAATTATTGTAAAAAATCTCAAAGTCCATTTTCGCATTTAAAGAATCGAATGGGTTTTACTCGACCATACTTTGTTGATTAAATCAGGACTAGAAATATCAAGGGTTTTAAGAAATAAAGTTGTTGTATTTGTCGTTGAATAAAGATTTGGCCATAGAAAACTTTTCTTTTTACAAAGCTCATTTCTGTCTGGTACACAGTGTTTTCTCCAACTTCCCATTTTAGGATCAAGTTGAAACTTTGCACAATTATACATTATTCCGATGAATCAATCAAAGACTTATCAAATCAGTTAATTAATTAGTGGTAATTAATTTTGCTTGACCTAAAAAATGGGAGTAAATCTTACAGTATTGAGATATATACTGTAAATATACAGTTCTTTCCAAGGGTGTTTTCTTGTTAGCGGAGATTTTTGCGCCTGTCTTCATAGCTCTGCGCCAGGATGTTTTCTCATGGTCTTCAGTCTCCCAGGTTGAAAGGGTTCATCTGGAAGGCTCTGAGAGACACTTTGTTCACATTCTTCCCGATTGCCTTTTGTTATCTGGTCGTAGAGCAGCCTGTTAGGGATGCAGAAGTTGTCCATTTTGTCCGTCACACCTTTAATATGTTGTGAACTGTCTACATCTACATCAATTTTTTTTGTCTCATCTCTGAACTATTGCTACTGCTTAGCTAAGGTCCAGACGCCTTCCATTAAAGTGGCGGGATGTCGTAGCAGCGGGGAGTGTTTTATTGACTTCATGGACAACGCTCACCTAACTTGTGAATACACGGTATGTACAAATTAGATCTGCTATTGAGAACTATCTAGGTATTTCGCAGTTGATATTTCGACCAGAGTTTATTAATGACCTTGTTGGTGTCACTCTAAAGCTCCTCACCCCCCCAAAAAAAAAAATCATTTTAATGTAAAGATTCTCTGCTATCTAGTCTATTAATACTACTATAAACACACTTTATCAGATGGTAACAACACAACAGTTGGTATTATATTAGCGAGGGTATCTTATACCTTATGCCTAATTTTTTAATTTGAATCAACACAACCAGCAACTTCATGTATCTCGAAGTGCATTAGCTTTTAGGGTATTGCTCTTGATTAAAAGATAACTAAACTATTTGTTAGTCTCAATACACTTCAAAGTTTCTGGTTAGCCCTAAAAGAAATGCCAGAGAACGGAAATGTATTTATAAAAAAAATCGATTATACATGTGCACAAGCTAAAAGGATTACTCGCAAGGCCGGTTTTAAGTATCAGGAGGCCCCGACAATTTTCTGAAATAGAGATCCATTTATGAATGAAAATACTTACATCTAAAATCATGCTATATTTTAAAAGAAAGAAATAGAGTTTTTTTTTACATTTAATCTCACTTTCCTCTTAAAAATATTTAATATACATATTTTAGTCTAAAAAAGAGCATAAATTTTGAGTTTGTGGAGGGTAAGTCCCTCGAAAACGCACTGTCGTAAATCCTGAGCTGTATTGACTTATTCCGAGCATGCTACTAGCGTACACTTCTTAATTTTCACTTTTGTCAGCCTTAAAAATGCGAAAAATATGTTTAATAACTTTGGTGTTTCTAACGTGCAAATACAGATATACTTTTATTTCTTTTGTGGAGGACACTTTATTGTGGATCCTCGGGGCTGTAGTCCCCCCTGCCTCCCTTAAATCCGGCCCTGATTACGCGCATAAAATAAAATAAATAAAATTACGTGATTTATTTACAACCTGGTGACTCCAACAATAACGTTGTACATGTTTCGCTATTTCTTCTCTAAAAAAAATGTTCAGAGTCCTGTGGGAGGTCCCCATTAATCGGCGGCCTTAAGCTGCCTAGTTTGCCTATTCCTAAGGCCAGCCGTGGTGTAGGGGGAGTAAGGAGATGAGGGATATGCCTAATATCCCTAAGGTCCCTTGCACATTAAATTCCCCCCCCCCCCCAGAAAAAAACAAAAACAAACAAAAGCTGTACTTTTTAAGTTCTTGTCCCGCTAGGACTGTTCTACTTATGTCTTCTTTTCTCTTGAAGCTCCACTAGGGGGTTGTTTAATTGATGTCTCTGTGGATGCTCCACTAGGGGGTTGTTTAATTGCTGTCTCTGTGGAGTGAATGCTCCATTAGGGTTGTTTAATTGCTGTTTCTGTGGAGTGGATGCTCCATTAGGGTTGTTTAATTGATGTCTCTGTGGATGCTCTTTTAGGGTTGTTTAATTGATGTCTCTGTGGATGCTCCACTAGGGTCCATTCGCCGAGGAAGTAGAATGGTTTTTCTCCGAAGATAACGTCCACTTCGTCCCCATCGACAAGTATATTGGGCTCAAGAAAACGGTGAGTGTGGTCAGTAAGTTGAACTCCACCAATGATTGCAACTTGTACAGACACGACCACACCCTGATCATCTACTCGTTCACCAAGTTCGGCATCTTTCTGTGTCGAGTCAAGGGCTACTTCCAATTGAGGATCGCATTAGATCTCTCTTCACGTGAGTCAACATTTCTATACATGTGTGTGTGTGTGTTGGGAATTGTCTCAGCTTTCGTTTCTCTCTAGCTCTAGAGAAACTGCATTAGTTTCTCACCAAGTATAGTTGCCCCTGGGTTCAGCCTAATTACAACACACTAAATAACTCGGTCAAGACGAACACACAACATTTTTACTCTTGATAGCATATATCAAACATTGGTTACTGTCCTTGTCTAAACTTACACACTTCCGGTTATTCGCACATACATAATTTACATTCCAACTGACATATAAATAAAAATAGATTATCCACACTCTCGTGACTGAGTGCTTGTGTGATAATGTATGCCATTTTGACCTTTACTTAATTGACCACTGATTTAAGCTATGGAAGATATGTTCTGACGAAACTCAAGCCATCCACAGAAACATGTCAAGTAGCAAGCTTGCCTTTTCTCTTTAGCATCACTGTCTGTCCTTGAAGGTCTTCTTAACATCACCGTATCTTCTTACCATAGCAGTCTGTTGTATATTTCTATATGTTCTTTTCACCACCATCGTCTGTTCTTGAAGTTCTTTTTACTATCACCTCCTGTCCTTGAAGTTCTTTTCACCACCATCGTCTGTTCTTGAAGTTCGTTTTACTATCACCGCCTGTCCTTGAAGTTCATTTCACCACCATCGTCTGTTCTTGAAGTTCTTTTTACTATCACCGCCTGTCCTTGAAGTTCTTTTTACTATCACCGCTTGTCCTTGAAGTTCTTTTTACTATCACCGCCTGTCATTGAAGTTCTTTTTACTATCACCGCTTGTCCTTGAAGTTCTTTTTACTATCACCGCCTGTCATTGAAGTTCTTTTTACTATCACCGCCTGTCCTTGAAGTTCTTTTAACTATCACCGCCTGTCCATGAAGTTCTTTTTACTATTACCGCCTGTCCTTGAAGTTCTTTTTTACTATAACCGCCTGTCATTGAAGTTCTTTTTACTATCACCGCCTGTCCTTGAAGTTCTTTTAACTTTCACCGCCTGTCCTTGAAGTTCTTTTTACTATCACCGCCTGTCCTTGAAGTTCTTTTTACTATCACCGCCTGTCCTTGAAGTTCTTTTTACTATCACCGCCTGTCCTTGAAGTTCTTTTTACTATAACCGCCTGCCCTTGAAATGCTTTTTTGAATCTGGGTGTTCCTTCTCCTAGGCATTAGTACCAGATAACCCTAGGATAAGTAGCCCACCTCGCATATCCATGCGCCTCACTCTGAAGTCTGATTTGGAAAAAGCCGGCAGTATCCCTTTCCATCAATGCTGTCCCATGAAGAATGAATGTCCTTCTATAACTTTGACTTAATGACACGTAACATGCTAGAAGTGTGGCTCGTGGTGGATATAGGAGGCAGCCTATATTTCTGTGGCCCCTCGTGATATATTTCCATTTGTTTTCTAGTAAATAGTGAGAGAAGTGTCTCGTCTTGCTTTGCCTAAAACACTAAGCCCTTCAAATTACTGCACTGGACTGTGCTGTTTATCCAATCTTTAAGAAAATGCTGACTTCGGGTACCCGGCTCCGCTACCCAGTCGCAACGTGGCGCCATACGGTTGTTAAAGATGGAGAACAGGCCATTAGTGTAGCAAAACAAGACTCCCGTTGGGGGTGGCTAAGAACATTGTTTCATTGCACTGATGGAAAGAGCCCCAACAAGACTGTCACGATCCTATTGGAACCGTTTCATAAACGACAAACACCCGCACGGTCAGTATGATACATTAAAGGAAAATGGTAGAGGTCCCCGGTGTACTCGGCCTTCGGCTACGTCTCTAGTCCCGAGCGTTTTAGGTTTCGTGTTACTGGAAATAGAGATGTTATACATAGACATATGCTTGGACCTCTCCCAGACAGAACATTTTGTTGAGACATACTGGCTGAAGCTTTCGTTAGCCTAGGGTTTCAATAGCCTCGGTTCAACCCTATCGACAATTACATATTTGACTACAGCTTTACTAACTTGTCTCTATCCCTCTCTCGACAGCAGGCTTCAAAGAAGAGATGGTATTGAAATTTTCCTACAGCACTCTGGGTGCAGGCTTGACAGTGTTTGTGATCGTGGTGGTAGGGCTAGTGCTGTTCCTGTACAAGAAAACGGACTACAGGACCGAGACCAATAACATAAAGATCATTGAAGATTCCTCCTCGGCGTCCATTACTGTGTCCTCTCCCGTCGATCATATGGGGAGCAAAAATTATTCCAACATATCTTCATCAGGTAAACGTGTTAGCGTTCGAGTTTTGGTGTTAGCGCGTATGTGAACATATTTGTTTCGTGAGTGTTTGTGTGTGAATGGGTTTTTAACTGTGAGCAAAACATTTCCTACGACTCTTGCGGCAATCTAGAGAACTTGTACTTGTACCGGTAATATACATTTAAATCTACTAGCCGGATATGACCCGCGGTCTGCGGGCCTTAGTTTGAATACTACTGATTTAAGTGGATTGAATTTAGATCTGTCAAACATGGCGAATATTTCCCTTAACAATTAAAAAATTTATTGCCACGAAAATGAAAGTAAAGTTGAAATGGGCTTACCAGTTTAGCCGACATAATGATATCAGATTTAAAATACTGTGAAAACGGGTTTACCCAATTTGTTAAAAAAAAGATGCTTCTTTATTCGACATAAATTATGTTTTGTTTTTACAGAGCTTATATCAACTCAGTCTATCTGTCTGTGTTTCTGTCAGTTCGGTCAAAAGTTATTTCTCCGACACCCAATCTCGGATTAAGCTGAAATTTTGCACAATTATTTCTTTTACATGACAACACCAGAATAAAAAAAAAAAAATTAACTAATTAGCTAATTAACTTTTGGTAATAAATTATTTTGTTTGGTATCCCAGACAAGGGAAAAAAATAGTACTTTACTGAAGTGGTTGTATAAGCTGAATAAGTTTCCTTAGTGAACGCAAACATGAAATAGAAACAATAGATAACTCTACAATCTTCCATGTACATAGACACTTCAGAAGGCCTTAGCCCACAAATTCGATTTTAGGTCGTTCCACTTTTTTAAAAATACATTTAAAAAGCGATAACTCAGATACCCCATTCTTTCTCCTCCTATCCCTTTCCAAGTGCTCCAGGCAACTGATAGGACCACAGCGTATTGAGAAAGCTAAAAGCATGAAATTGCGTTAAACAAAAACTATTGGTAAAAATATTTCTAATCGCACAGATTTTGCGATTCACTTCTTAATGTTATTTTTAGGGCCTTCCGTTTGTGGGAAGGACATTAAACATACACAAGGGTCTACAACATTAAGAAACATTTACGTCAAGTTTCATTCATTTATCTAAGGTCTATGTTCTAAGGAACGTTTAAGCCAAGCTTCATTAAGAATAGTCAACTAGTTTTGATTTCTATGCGAGACATACATACACACTTTTACATTCTACTTTACATATTAGATGTCTTAATATATTTATTCATCTATTTTACTTGTTAATTTTTTTTAGGGCCGGTTGTGGGAGGGACATTAAACATACACTATGATCTCCGACATGATCAAAGGAACATCCATCCATCCATCCATCCATCTTACATTTTACTTTATATATTAGATGTCTTAATATATTTATTTATCTATTTTACTTGTTAATTTTTTTTAGGGCCGGTTGTGGGAGGGACATTAAACATACACTATGATCTCCGACATGATCAAAGGAACATCCATCCATCCATCCGTCCGTCCGACCATCCATCCATCCGTCCAACGACAGAAAATCCTCCTTTAACTCCCACGCACACCCTAATTAAATTCTTGTTATGCCCATGAGAGGGAGATTACCTGGAATATGTTTCAACAGTTCCTGCCACTAGAATAGAGAATAAAAGAATGCCCTTAAAATATTTCATGGTATATACCAATTTCTTCTTACAGAGAGCCCAAGCCCCGCCTCTGTGTCTGCTCCACCAGTGGATTCACACGTCTAATGAAGCTAATCTTGGGTTTTCTTGGTTTTGTCTCAAGTTGCACCAGTAGATTCACAAGCCAGACTTGGGTTTTCATTGTTTGCCACCTGAGTTGTACCAGTGAACGTTGTGAACTAAAGTGTTGCTGTATTTCCCCACATATTAACCAAATACAATGAATATATAGCACAGTGTAGACTCATTCGTCAAATTAAAATGTTTTTTTTCTATCTCCATTGAGTATGAATTGTTTTGTTTATGAAATAAAAAACAACAACAACATTACAACTCATGACATTACATTATAGTATTGAACATTTAATTGTCACGTTTTACCAGATGTGACCTTTGGAAGGCTAACAGGAGCGACCTCTCAAAGCTCCGCACCCGAACAGACCTCTTGATATGGAGTGTTTTTGGTTGTCATCAGCCTAGAATGGAAATATCCGTGACCTTCGCATTTAAATGTACCGAACACAGAGAGAGGCGGGTGGATTTAGGTGTCAATTTGAAATGAGTTCAACAATGACACGTTACTTAATGTACACGCCTTTCCTGCGTCTATAGCATTGTACATGATTCTTAGAGTTAAGGTTGGGTCCCGAGTACTAAAAAAAAAGTCGCCCCCATGTCAACGTACTAGTCTAATTGTTAATTGTTTGACTTGTTTCGGATGTTGAAGATAATCTACTTCCAAGTCCAAACGTCCCTCAGCGGGCAGGGCAGTACCTAGTACCATCGAGAAGACTGAACGACAGTCAAGCGTATTCCCACGACCAGGCAGCCATCATTTCTTTTTTTTTTTATTGAGAGAACAACCTTAAAGTAGAAAGGGAAACGGGAATGTGTGACATTCAATGGGGGCCTTCGGACATTTTGTTTTTCTCTAGGCCAGAAACTGATGGTCAGAAGAAATGTGTAATATGTACATTGCTTGCATTAAGATTAAAGGTTAAAAAGAGGGGGGGAGGTCAAGGTCAAAATATAAAAAGTAAAACTAACCAAAAAGAGGGTGGCGGTCAAGGTCAAAATATAAATAATAAAGATTGAATAAAGAAACCGAAGAAAGATCATATGAACCATGGGAACAAATCAACGGACGTAGCTTGTGTGTACTGCTAGTATTATAATAAGACAAATGTCTTTGAGTTCTTAGATTAAGGTGGAGGGCATTATTTCTTTTGGGTACAGAGCAAGGGCCTACATATTTTGTGGTATCTTACTTAGACTTAGACCTCACTAATTGGAGAGAGACAGTGACTAAGAAAGCTATGGACAGCGAGAAAACATGGGCCTCAGCTCTTGAAGAAAAGCGTGTCACACGGAAAATGGCCGGCTTCTCTACCACCAAAGCGAAAGCCACCTTAACCTGCAATATATGTAGACGGGAGTGTCTCTCCAAAATAGGGCTCCACAGCCATATGAAGAAGTGTTTGAGATGAACCATAGTCGTCCTACGACTGAAGGAGGCCAATAATAATAATAATAAGACTTAGATCCTCCCGCGGCAATTTAGTGCAGCCTAGAATGCAATGATACGTGATCAGTGAGGCTTAGAGTGCAATGATACGTGATCAGTGAGGCTTAAACTGCAATGATACATGATCAGTGAGGCTTTAGAGATCTATGGTGCTCATGATAATTTAGGCCAAGGGGTCTAGAGTTCTATGATAAGTGACCCGTGAGATCTAGAGTTCTATGATAAGTGACCCGTGAGATTTAGAGTTCTCTGATAAGTGACCAGTGAGGTCTAGAGTTATGTGTTGTTCATGATCATGGCCGCCCTTAGGTACTTGGAATCCCTAAGTAAAGTGAATTTCGTGGCCCCAAAATTAAATTTTAAAAAATTAACACCGATAAAATAAATTACGCAATTTATAATGACCCCCCCCCCCAACAAAACAACAATCATCTAAAATAAGTAGTCTAAGTAGATGTAAGATTTGTTGAACAGCCCTAGTGCTCTGCTATATTTGCATCAGTTTATCTTGAAAGCGGACGACCCGAAGCTCTCCTGTCCTCTTTTAAATTTTCATATCATACGCTCTCTGTCGGCACTTTGGCACTCAATGTACTTTTCCAAGCCAGCCAAAGCGACGACTGCTTATAACAGTGTGGATGTCCTGGTCCCTGCTCTTAAGGACTACACCATCTTGCCACTTTGTTTTCAAAATGTGTCTGAAACATCAGGGAGCTACTTACCCTGCAGAGAAGGTGGACACTGTTTCACTGCCAACTAGCAAAGTGCTTTAGAGATTAGTACCAGGATCCCTAAGACAATGGGCGCCATTTAACGGTTGCAGAAAAGAGTCCGGGACAATGGTTGGCTCACAATGACTAGAAGGCACTAAAGTACTGACGACATACCACAGGAAGTTTCTACATCTTGACAACTCTTTACTGACATTGAAATCAAGAAACTTGAGTAAAGTGATGAACAGAACATCAACAGAGCAAAGTCAGATTCTTGGACTTCCCAGACAAAACCACAGAAAAAGGTACACATACACTTAGATTCTACTGTTTCGACATTAGACTGCGCACATGCGTACAGGCTATCTAATTAATTTACACCACTTTGCAATTCACTGACCTAGATTCACGAACAAAAATGCAACAACCTATTTTAAGGTCTTCATCCTCCAAAGTTTGTCAACTCGTTCCTTGATTAGACTAAACCTGTGGTCTTCAACGGGGGCGTTTTTGTGACATTGGGGGGGGGGGGGCACTGGGAGCCAAAAGGGTGGTAGAGGCGTTGGGCATAAAAGGGGGACGTAAAGATGAAAGAAGAGGGGGGGGGGGGTACTAAATAACAGAGTCTTCAAAATGAACGCTGGCCAACGTTAGTTCACTTGATTCTAATTGTTCAACCATTACATGTTGAGTTGGGGAATCCACTATTTTGTTTCCTATGTTTAAATTCTTACTCTGTTGCTGTAATGGTTGGGTATCTATTGTCTTTAGATCTTGCGCGGGTAAACGTTTATGATTTGATTAACAAAATAGGCAATACGCTATTTATATTATAGTTACATTTATTTATATACATATATTAAAAAAACGTTAAAGCTATCATCCAAATAGAATAATTTAATATTTTTTTTTGAAACAATGAAAACTTTGACAAAATCGGTCGTGAGGAGCACTCGCTAGTATAAAATCACTAGTCTCTAAAAGTTTTATTGAATTGCCATCAGATAAAAAGTTGTCCAATATTCTACTTTGAATGACATTTTCAATAAAGCAGGCTAAAATCAAAAGAAAGTCATGACAATGAGATTAATTGTTATGTGTAATTACTGCGAGCTATTTGATATCATTTTTGTAGAATTGTTATAAAATTAACGACCTGAAAATTAATACAGAAATGACATTTTATTCGAATTTGCCTTCTCTTCCCTCTCTATTAGTATTTTTCTTAGAGCGGGGGATTAAAGGGTGCGGTATGCCAAAATGAAAAAGGTTGAGGACCACTGGACTAAATATTCCAACATCATTTTTCTACACGTTTTTTTTACCTCCCATTTCCAACTTGAAATTGTGCTGACAATAAAATCAATAGGTCGAAGACAATACATAAATCAATAACAAAAATTAACCCATTGCTTAATCAATAAGTAGAAATTAATTAATTAAGTTTTATATGCAAAAAAGAGAAGATAAACCTTTTATTATTGAGAGACTTGGTAGTGATTGTGCATTGCTTTCCCTTATGTAAGCTTTGTTTTGTTTTTAATTGTTTGTTAAATTTTGCTTGTGAAAAGATCAAAGACACAGATTTTGGAGATAGTTAGTTTGATATGGGATATAGTTGAGTTCTGGTCTTAGAGAGAAAATCGAGCTTGTATATAAAGAGAAGTCCCATACATGCTCGGCAGTGGTCACGGTTACCAAGGGTCGCACCGGCGGCCACAGACCAGGGAGGGGTCGAAATGGCTCAAATAAAAATAGAATATATGCCAGAAGTAGAACCACTGTTGGAACCTGGGATGTGATATCACTAAAAGAGAGCCTAAAATAATGGATTGACCTGTCATTGAAAGAGATTCTATTCAAAGCAAAGACATAGGCGCAGAGGCAGACGGTTGAAAGTGTGCTCACTGTGTGCTGCCCCAACATAGGGACACGTGAACGTCAGGGTACTTAGAGTTCAGGTTTGAATTTGTGTAACATTTGGATACAAGTATTTGTACAAAGCTTCTAGCAACTCATTCACTCTGTCTGTCTGGTAAAATGTGTGTACACGCTGTTTCTCCATTCTTGTATCAAATTGAAACTTTGCACAATTATTCATTGACATAGACATGAATCACTAAACCAGTAACCAATGACACCATTACCTGGTCATTCCATTGGTTTGTTCAATAGCAACAAAGGAAACGAATACTTCACTACTCACAGATACGGCTAAATTTGTTGGGTTTATTCCCCTTAAATAATTGCTAACGCAATGTTTCCCTATCGCTTTGTCCGATCAAGTTTAAACGATCATTTTTTGTACCCAACGAAACATGAATCAATAAACGAAAATACAAAATTAATCAATTAATTATTGGTTAATAACTATTTTGTTTGATATTAAATAAGGGAAATAACTAGTGCATTATAGGTAGATAAAGTTTTAAGGACGGAGTTCTCCTTTAAGCTTTGTTTTTTTTTTAAGGATTTTTTATTTTTATTTTGCTTGTTCTTACGTACAGTTGTGGATGATATGATTGTCCAGGTTTTATAAACAATTGAACATTGTGAATCTTATGTTATAAAAAAAACTGTTAATTATTAATGTACTAATAGTAGGGGTTACTCATTTGTCCGTTAAAAAATGTGAGTTATCAAGTCTATCATAGGGAAGTGTTATGAATGATACGTTTAGTACAAGTAAAATCTTGCAAACTAAGAATGCTTATCACGGAATCCGTTGACATAATGGTGTCAGAAGTGGGAGAACAGGTGACTAGCCAAGTCAACTGGAGGGTTGTCAATACACAAGACAAAGATTTGATGAGAAATAGAAACAAAGGAAAGAAACGAAATTGTTAGAGATAAAGAGAGAGAGAGACATAGAATAAATGGAGATGTGGACAGTGAGATAAAGAGAGAGACATAGATTAAATGGAGATGTGGACAGTGAGATAAAGAGAGAGACATAGATTAAATGGAGATATGGACAGTGAGATAAAGAGAAAGTAACATAGATTAAAGGAGATATGGACAGTGAGATAAAGAGAAAGACATAGATTAAAGGGAGACATGGACAGTTAGATAAAGAGAGAGAGAGACATAGATTAAAGGGAGACTTGGATAGTGAGATAAAGAGAGAGACATAGATTAAAGGAGACATGGACAGTGAGATAAAGAGAAAGACATAGATTAAAGGGAGACATGGACAGTGAGATAAAGAGAGAGAGACATAGATTAAAGGGAGACATAGACAGTGAGATAAAGACATAGATTAAAGGGAGACATGGACAGTGAGGTAAAGAGAGAGAGACATAGATTAAAGGGAGACATGGACAGTGAGATAAAGAGAGACAGGTAAGAGATAAAGAAAGGCAAAGACAGAGAGAGGGAGAAAGATAGGTATATAATGTGAAGAGAGAGAGAAAGAGAGAGAGAGAGAGAAAGCAATCTTTTTCTTCCTGTGACCATGACTGTATATCTCTAAACCCTTCTAGTTTCAAATCAGCCTGTCTATTGAGACTCAATTGGAAGTTCACAAATTGATTTGCTTCCTTCAAACCGCAACCCTAATTTTCCTTTTCCCCAACCCAAGACGTTAACAATGCCTCTCGCTCTTACCAGTAAAGTACATTCTTAAGTTCAGGTCAGACAAGTCTGGTCAATAGATCTTTGAGAAAGTCACACAGTTCTGAGGTTTTCCTATTTGTTCAACTCTATGTATCTAACTGACCTGTGTTTCTATACTTGTCTTTGTTAACGTTTTACTACCAAGCTTCTATCAACTCACTCTGTCTGTCTGTCTGGTAAAAAGTTTGTACACGTTATTTCTCCAACACCGGATCAAGCTGACATTTTGCACAATTATTTCTTTTACTTGACAACACAAGGATCAATAAAAAAAAATTAGTCAATTAGTTGATTATCTATTGGTAATTATTATTTTGATTGGTATCTCGAATAAAGGAAAGAAATTGTACTTGACTAAAGTGGTTGTATAAGCTGAATTAGTCCCCTTTATAAGTCGTTGTCTGAGGCTTAGTGAACACGATAATGAAAAATAGAAACAATAGATCTGCCAAGGTCATACGCTCATCACTAGCAGAGTGGCTACCGTGTTGGTTTGAGAAGCCTTAGAAGGCTTTAGCTTTAGCTTATTACAAATTTAATTACTTGACTGATCTAAACTAATTCATACACGTAATATAAGCTATGTTTTTTTTAAAGATTTTTTTTGTATTTTGCTTGCTTAAAACCTCATCACTCTGCCATGAAATGTTCACTTGTTTATTTGGTACAAGTATTCAATTCATACAAACAAGATATTGGCACATTTAGTTGAAATCGCGATTAAAAAGTCATGGAAAGATAACTCTTTTATTACTGCAAGTCGGACTAGAGTTACCCTACGTAACTTTCGCAGCGACAGAGAGCGAGTCTAAAAAAAAAAAGTGAGGGGGGAAGAACAAGTAATATTCTCTGAATATATAATTCTCTACGTCGCCCACCCATGCTCCTTCCCGTCCGCACCCGACAACGCCAAACGTTCAAAAAGACATGCCTGTATCTTCCAAAACCTGTTTTCAGTCATGGACAATTGTATGTTGCTCTCTCCAGAGTTCCTTCTTGTCATTAACTCACGTCGTTTGCCCAACCCACCCCATTTGGACAACTGTGTCTTTCATGAAGTGTTCACCCGTCAATAAATGTATGCTACGCCTCGCGTCGGCTAGTTTATTTTGCTGTAAATGTCAATTAAAGACAATTAGCATTTTAGTTGAAAAAGCTACAGTGAGTGTAAATCGAAGATATACGACTTTTGAATATGCATATAAATTATATATATATAGAACCAGAAAGCCCTAAAAAAAAAATTCCTACATTTATCTCTATCAAAAAACGAAACTTTTAAATTAAGCTGGTAAAACCTTTTTCACAGAATTTCATATATGAAATCAGTATTATATGTAATACCCAAGCTAAGTCCAGCATGCCACGGGTCATATCAGTATCTGGTAAATAATTTATATGTATATAAAGTTCTTGAAATTGTAACTTTAAAGTACATATTGATTCTTTTGTTTTGTTAAAAAATATTTTTTAAAAAAATCCTAAGATGGTCTGCACGAGTCCATTAGGTCTTTGTTATAGTTTTAATCACGGCAATTTATTTTTCCGGATATGTTTGAGAAAAGTCCTTTTGTTACTGAAGTAAGAATCTCCAAGCCAGATTTAGCTTCTGTCGCGACTGTTGGTAGAAAGAAAGGAATACTAATAGACTTGGGATAATAATACACTTTTTCATTCTTTTTGTCATGGACTGTTGTCACTTGCCTTGAAGAATTTAAGAGTTCAAGTAGTCGTTCTTTGACATACACAACCCCATTGGCCAGATACGTGGAAAGATTCTTTACATTTTCCATTGCCTGGGAGGCTATTGCGAGTGAACGAAAATCGATCACAACTTTATATCAAGGTCCTCGAGGCCATCTTGATTCTTATCAACTTTTTGGACGAAATGGAAAATAATTTGATAATTTAATAATCTCCCACTAGAGACAGACCCTTGGAAGTAATAAGTTATCACTTATCTCTGCTAGTAAACAGGCTCGCAAAATGTGATTATTTACTTTAGTTTATCAAGCTTTGAAACTTCAAATCGCTTTGTTATATCGACTCCTATTTAATATTAATTACAATTTTCATTAAACATTGAGGGATTATGTCATTAATTTGAATTGTAACTCTCATAGAGATTCTGTCAAAATTGAAAAATAAAATATGACTTTTTCAAGACGTCCACCTGTTTGAGACTCTGTTAATTATTCTCCGTTTGAGACTCTGTTAAGTGTTCTCCGTTTGAGACTCTCTGTTAAGTGTTCCCTAAGAGTGAAAGTGATGACGTTTTTATTTTTAGTGAAACATCTTTCATGTCCCATAAGTCATTGAAATCTAATTTTACACATCTCTAATGTCGCTGGAGCGATGGAATTAAAATCAATTAATAAATTTAGTTTGGGTATCGTTAGGTCTTGGGTGTTCTAACCACACCATAGATCAGCGTGCATTACAGAACACACGAGTAGCATAACATTCATAACAAAATGATGACTTTAGTGCGAGAGATAAACTATTTCATGAAAACAAAATGTAAAAGAAAGTTAAAACCCAAAGTAACTTAAATATATATGAAGATACGTGTAAATATTGAATCATTATAGGAATAGATTTTTTTAAAGTTGGAAGCGTGGTCGAGAGGCTATGTACGCTTGAACTTGGCTACCTTTGAAGGGGGCTCGACGTTCGACACCCGAGTCGAGCAGCACGGAATGAATGAATCTAATCTGGCTTGCACACATTGCTACTAATGAACGTCATCTGGCTTGCACTCATTGCTACTAATGAACGTCATCTGGCTTGCACACATTGCTACTAATGAACGTCATCTGGCGTGCACACATTGCTACTAATGAACGTCATCTGGCGTGCTCACATTGCTACTAATGAACGTCATCTGGCGTGTACACATTGCTACTAATGAACGTCATCTGGCGTGCACACATTGCTACTAATGAACGTCATCTGGCTTGCATACATTGCGGAATGTAAATGTTATGTAACTTCTACTTTGTGATAAAGAGTAGGTTTGTATTGAATGATACAAAATGAATAAATAAAACAATAAAGTGGTACATATATATTTGTCAACTAGATGGCACATCTTCACATCTTATGCATCAAACACAAGAATTCATAGAAACATTTGGTTTGACATTTGTTTCAATCCCCCCCCCACCCCCATCACGCACGGGTTGCCGAGAACGCAGTCTCGAATTAACGACGAAATCATACTATGGAGAACATCCTTCCGTTCCACCATCCTCTTTGAATATTCCCTGTTTTTTTACGTCACACGCACATGATACGCCCACACAACGCCTGCTCTGTTTTTTTCGTGTCTGACCTATATATTTGATGTGTCGTTGCCTTGACAGTGATAAAAGTAACAAAGGGAAATAATCTCTTCCAGGGGAATACTTTCTTTGACGAATATTAAAAAAAAAATGATTGAGATTAGTGTGATTAACCTTCACTTATAAAGTTAACCTAAAAGTCAAGAGAACTGATCAGTTTAAAAGCTTTAGATTCAAAAATAATTTTAAAGGAGATTAATTATTAAAAACAAAATTTTACTAAACCAAAAGCTATTAATAAATGTCAGATTTAAAAAGAATAAACGTACAATGGAAGGTATGCGGCCGATTGTACACTCCATGACCAATCATACTGAATAAGAGAATGAACTACGAATATTGAGATGATATGTTAGAGGACCATATCGTTTCTTCCTTTTGATAAAATGTGGAAATGTTTATTTTTAATTCCATATTGTAGCGTGCACTGTGTAGCCACACTTGTTCATTGCACTTATTTGTTTATTAGATACAGGTACTGGACGGCTTTTAATTCATTGCATACTTTTCGGTCTTAATTTTTTGTTTTTCTATTTCATTGGATGTCACCATATTCACTTCGCCTGGAGCCTACAATCGCTTGATCCTATTCCTTATTAACCCTAACACTGTAAGTAATCACAAAAAAACAACAACAACGAAATTGATAATTAAAAATGAGAAGCATTTCTAACAACGACATTATTCCTGAACAAGATTCTTACAAGGACAGTTCTGTGCAATCAAACAAACTGAGAGGCGGACCAGAATGATTTGCCCACAGTTATGAAATATTCAAGCCAAGTTCCTATTTCCCCTGAAAAAAAAAAAGTAACATTACAACGTTATGACAACAGACCTAGTCCTAGATCTTCAATAATATAAACAATTTTACAAAAATGTGTTTGATTTGTAAATAGAATTTGAATTCCTAACCTTTAGAAACGAATATTGATAATGAAACTTTTGGATAATTAGATAATTAATTAGATATTCAATCGATGACACTAGTAAGGCCAGGTTCACATTTAACTATATCTTCATAACTATCAGTTCATTGAAAACATATCAATATTAACAATATAATAATAAAAGCATTAATAAAACTCGGTATCGTGTGGTATGAAGTCGTTATTGGAACCATCATTACAATAGTATCGTCAACACTTTCGACACAAGATAGTCCTTTCTTTTTGTATTGAAGGAGATATGGCTGTAGTTGGACATAGGGTTGTTACGGGTTGTAGATTAGTTGTTGATAGTAGTTCATAGTTTCCAAGGGCGTAACTAGAAATTTGGGGGCCCGGGGGGATTGACCTCTTTGGGCGCCCCTTACATTTTGACATTCGATATATGACATGGGATAATGTACGCAAAAATATATACGCCCCAAATCCATTTGGTTCAGTATATCAGTAAACTTAACAAAAAGTAATCAAGACTCTTTTAATGAATAATACCTTTATTTATTTGTTAAATAATGCACAAGTGACAAATCTAGATTGATATCGCTTCACGTCGTGCATTCTGTGCAGCAAAGACATCTATAATATCAACTACATCGATACTTTCTAGTATTTGTGACTTCACTGACATTAAAGCCATGATAAGTCTTTCTTGTGTCATTGTGCTCCTGAGATAGCTTTTGATATACTTGAGCTTTGAGAATGATCTCTCACATGACGTAATGGAAGTGGCCTGAGTTAGCAGTATTCGGAGGAGGTTGCAAAGTTTGAGCACACGTAATTACCATATGAAGCCTGTTTCCTCAATATGTCTATTGGTGATTGTATTACTGGTTTGTTGATGAAAAGTGCTCGTGCGTCAATGACATCATTGAAAAAGCCATTTATTTCATCATACAAACAGGAAAAGTAGCACAGTTTGACATAAGCGGGTCTTCATCTAACAGGTGGATACCCAAAGGTATCCATTTTCTTTCCAGCCTTTGGAATCTGCCCTTCATCTTCATATGAAATCTGTCCAGCACTTCTGTCGCAACACGTTTGAATTGCAGTTCTATTGACAGTCCTACATTAGAACTCAACTTCCCATCAAGTCTTTTCTTTCTTCTGGTTGTTTTGATTACAGGGAATCCATAGTATTCACTACCTTCTTTTGCTTTTTCGATGGATTGGGCTTTTGTCAGTTTCTCATCATTTTGCAGAAAGCATGAAATGATACTAATTTCTTTAGCAGCTTCCCGTATATGCAGTCCAGACTTTTGTAGTTTCTTCTGAACTATATTAATTGGGCGTAAGAGCTTTGACCAGAATTCAAGGTAGGCAAAAAATTCTTAATTTTCCACTGCATGAAGAAGATTCTGTGCTAATATTATATGGTATTACGTCATTGTTGGTTGTTTATGTTTTGTGCGCAAGCAAAAGGATTCAGAGAATACAAAAGTGGGAAAGATCCATATCTCGTTATGCTCGAGTATAGAAATACTCCGATAAGTGGACTGCCGTATTCACCATCACAACTGCTGACGAGTAGAAGACTCAGGGAATCATTCCAACTGATCCCAAACTATTGAAACCATCGGTAGCTGAAAATGCAGAGACATTATTCAACGAACGACAGATGAAAAGCAAAGTGAAATACAATGCAAAAGCAAGACTACCTAAAGATTATTCTGTCGGAGAGTTCGTTTAGGTGAAACATGGCAGAAAGCAGTTGTCATAAAAAAACACTCAGCACCCTGATCTTACATCATAAAGACAAACGGAAAAACATACAGAAGAAATCAACGCTTTTTGAATAAAAGTTTCGATGAAGACATCTGTGAGTACTATAATACCGATGGATACAATGAACTGCAAACTGTTGGAACAAACGAAGCAGACAGTTATAGACCAACGTCTAGAGAACTTGTTGTGCCAGTCAAGACAACCAGAAGTGGACGAATTGTTAAAGTTCCTAGTAAACAGGGCCGGCCTTAGGCCACTGCAGCCTATGCGGTGGCAGTGGGCCCCGCGCTTTCATAGGACCCGCGCTAATTCTAAGTGTACATTATTAAATTAAACCATTATAATGTATATAAAATAACAGGGTTTTCGTGACCTCCTGATTTTCCAGGGCCTCCAGGAAATCTGATGAAAGGCAAAATTTACTATAAAGTCCTGAACTTTTTTTGAATTTATTCAAATCTCCTGAAGAATAGACGAAATTGACATTTTGGGGTGCCAATAAATAAAAAGTGGCATTGCGAGCTTTCATTTGATAAAAATTTATTGCAAAGACGAAAGTAGGCCTATTTTCTAATTCAAAAAAATATTTTTGATATTATGCTCATCTCTACCCAGACTAGGCCCCGCGCGATCCGTTTCGCAGAGGGCCCCGCAAATGCTAGGGCGGCCCTGCTAGTAGATATCACTTTTAAGAACTTTAAAAGGAAGAGTGTGATAATAACTTCAAAAGGAAGATGTGCTAATATTATATGACATTACGTCATTGTTTGTAGTTTATGTTTTGTGCGAAAGCAAAAGGATTAGATGGAAATAAAAAGAGAGTTTCCATTGGATTGAGGAAAGATGAATAGAGGGGTTATAACTCAAGTGTGAAGTTTAATTCTGAAATTATAGACGCCAAACCCGAATAATGGACTATTGTAGCATTATTAAGAATAACTTTAGGATCTGTTATACTCGATTCTGTAAATTTTGCATCCATGTTAATTAGTGTAGCCATAAAATACTCGCCATTTAGATCTATTATTAGTACAGGTAACAAGATACCTGGAATTCGCTGTATATCATGCAGTTTTATTTGTGGCAACAAAGTTTTTAATGTAAAACTAACTTCTAAAAAAACTTTGATCTCTGTGGGAAAAAATATTTTTAAAATGTCAACAAAGTCAACGTACTGATAGACCTAGATCTAGGTTTAGTCTTTGTGATAAATTTAATCCATAAATATTGAAAAAAAAAAGACACCCGTTGACACTATTTGTCAATCAAATATATTAATTTATGTATTTACAATAAATTTCGGACACCCTTTTGGGTCCGACCCCTATGTGGGGGCCCGAGGGGAATTTTAAAATTCTCCCCCCCATAGTTACGCCACTGATAGTTTCTGATATTCTCTTTACAAATATTGAAACCGTTTGATTGTCGTCTGAGCTGAGCCGAAGGCTCTTCGAGCTCAAAGTTTGAAAAAAACCCTGTTAGGTCGTCCAGCCTGAACAGTAAAAAAAAACAAACCTGTGTGAACACACAGTTCTGTTTGAGAGCGACCCGAGTCAATGCCTATGAAAGCATTGCTGTTTCCAATGCCTTAGGCCCCCGACTCATGGCCGAAGGCCGAGGACACCGGGAGCCTCCGTCATTTTCCTTCACTATACCAAGCTAACCGTAGGGGACTCGACATTTATGTAACGGTCCTTTGAGGAACGGCGCATGGATGTGTGACAGTTTTGTGGGGACTTTTTTACAACCCCGCCCGTGCAAGGGGTTGACTCTCGTCTACCCGTGGGCATCCCCACGGGGGTTATGTTTTACCATTCGTTTCGCCTAGCTACCCCCTCAAGTAGCCGTTTCCACCCAGGTGCCACGATGAGGTAGAACAGCTCACCTGGGAATATTGAAACCTGCCTTTCTGCCTGGATCACTTTAAGGGCCGATTTTGTGTTAATGTTAACACAAAACTGTCTTTGTAACCTTGTTATTTTCTGTTTTGTTTTATCAAATGTAAGAAATAATTGTGCAAAATTTCAGCTGTACCAACTTCCGGTTGCGGGAGAAATAACGTGTACAAACTTTTGACCAGAGACAGAGTGAGTTGATAGAAGCTTTGTAAAAATTGAATATTTCTATGACGTTGTCCATTATCTCCCTTTTCTTCGATTAACTCCAGATTTTTTTAGTTGACTAACATAGTCTGTGTTGTCTCCCCTGAGCGTACTCTAGAATGTTGTTCTTTAAAGTGAAACAAAAACACTCTTTCTCTTGTCCTGTCTTCGCAGTAAACTGAGACAGTCAGTCTATTGTTGACACATGACTTTCAAGTTCAACTCGGGCAGATCAATGCGCCTGTCCGTTTGATCATATTACCAATGTGGCATTGCTTTCTAAACATAAAAGACTTCATTTTAAAAAGTAATACTAACTAAAAAACGCAAAAGTTATCAGCGATCGTGTTGGACACAATCTATTGAAAGGCACCGTTGACAACAGTGACGGACTAGCTATATAGACATTTGGACAAAGTGCATAAATGCCAGTCAATTATTTAGGATTGTATAATATTTTCTTTAAAAGCAACACTTTGCGCGTCGGGATTTAACAACAACAAACCTCTTTTACACTAATAGTCTACTACTAATCTAATAGTCTACTACTAATCTAATAGTCTACTACTAATCTAATAGTCTCATACTAATCTAATAGTCTACTACTAATCTAATAGTCTACTACTAATCTAATAGTCTAATACTAATCTAATAGTCTACTACTAATCTAATAGTCTAATACTAATGTAATAGTCTCATACTAATCTAATAGTCTACTACTAATCTAATAGTCTAATACTAATCTAATAGTCTACTACTATTCTAATAGTCTCATACTAATCTAATAGTCTACTACTAATCTAATAGTCTACTACTAATCTAATAGTCTACTACTAATCTAATAGTCTACTTCTAATCTAATAGTCTACTACTAATCGAATAGTCTAATACTAATCTAATAGTCTAATACTAATCTAATAGTCTAATAATAATCTAATAGTCTAATACTAATTTAATAGTCTACTACTAATCTAATAGTCTACTACTAATCTAATAGTCTCATACTAATTTAATAGTCTAATACTAATCTAATAGTCTAATACTAATCTAATAGTCTAATACTAATCTAATAGTCTAATACTAATCTAATAGTCTACTACTAATCTAATAGTCTACTACTAATCTAATAGTCTACTTCTAATCTAATAGTCTAATAATAATCTAATAGTCTAATACTAATTTAATAGTCTACTACTAATCTAATAGTCTACTACTAATCTAATAGTCTCATACTAATTTAATAGTCTAATACTAATCTAATAGTCTAATACTAATCTAATAGTCTAATACTAATCTAATAGTCTAATACTAATCTAATAGTCTAATACTAATCTAATAGTCTACTACTAATCTAATAGTCTCATGCTAATCTAATAGTCTACTACTAATCTAAAGCATTTTCGTAAATACCCTACATCCGTATTTAGTGCTTCTAGTAGACGCCAATTCCTTATACACACTCAACGATAAACAAAAAACTTAAGGCCTTTATTTCGTATAGAAATGGACGCTAGTGGGGACTATATTTGTAGGACTCTAAACAAGGGACCAACAACAACGTTCCAAGTGTCCTACAGATGTCCTGTCCAGTCACATACGAGTTGTTATTGTCTCATGATCTCAAGTTAACCCCGCTACGAAGTCCTTCATAAATCACAAGTATTATCTTGAACAGTGTTGCCATGCGTTGATTGGAATTAAAACGTGAAGAAGAAAAAAATTGAGCAGAAAATAAGTAAGAAAAGCAACTCTTGCTGTAAACCTGTGCACAAAGTCAAATAATGAAATGTTCTCTCTCAAGCTCTAGAGACTCACCCACGTTATGATGACAGCATTTATGAATGAACGGGCTCAACGCCATAAGACGACAAAGATATGAACTTCAAGCGAAATAAAAAGAGGCCTTGCCAAAATATGAAACAATTTTGACAGTATTTGTGTGACTGAACGTAAGGATATTTAAACTACCTGCAAACAAGGGAACTTAATGTTCTGTTGTGTGTGTAGCCAGCCCTAAGATGCAGTCAAAATACTTTTAGATAAGATAGATAATATAAGGTAAGTTAATTTTTATTGATCCAATCAAATAGAAATTCAGTTTGACTACTGTAACAATAACATTATAGATGCAAATACGAACAACAATCACACACGAAACACACTCACAACCAGCGCTTTATGAATTAGACTTCTATGAACTTCAAGATGACGACTGATGATCTTGTAACACTCTGACCGACAGTGGGATGAAGGAGTTTTTAAATCTTTCAGTTTTAGTTCTAATGGAAAGGAGACGACCACTTTGTTCAGATCTTATGTAACAGTGGTTTAATGGGTGAATGTTATCTTTAAGAATCGTGAGTTATTGTGAAAGCAGTATTGTGACCTTGTGAGTAAAGTAAAGTTTCAATTTTAGACATTGCAATTTATGGGGTCATCTGTTTCTTTGGTCAATGGTTATAACGAGCAGGGTGTCATGTGGCCAGCTCAAAGACAAACCACCTTTACTTTCCCCAACTAAAGGGTGGGAGGACAGATGATCTCAAAAACGGCTCCAACGAATTTCCTAGAAATTTATCAGTTTATTTGTATCACCAAGAAAAGAATTACTAGCTCGTTGGCCACAAGGAGAAAACTCTAGCTTGACCGTTATAATTTTTCAAAAAGAAAAAAAGAATAAATTTAGCTAGAGACTAAATCTAGGTCTAGAGCCAATATTGCGTAGTCAGTCGTATTACCGTAATTATGCGATAATTGAGTAAATTTAAAGTTGCTTCAATGTTATTGAAGTTTATAAGCATTGCTTATGGTTTTTACGTTACTCTAAGATAGATTACATCTCGATTCTTGATCTAGAAGTAGATCTAGACTTTTCAGAACTTTAGGTCTAGTGTTAGAGCTAGATCTCCATACAAAGAACATACTAATAAATAATCGCAAAAGTATGCCTTATTCACTGGCCGAATCAGAAAATATCAAAGCAGCTGACGTTGTGATGGCTTCAATACCCTAACAGAAGGACTTTGTAAAATTAATATATTTAAAAAAAAAATTATATTTGAACTTGAATAATAAGGGTATTGTCTTTTTTAAAAATATGTATTTTTGAAATGTTTTCTTTTTTTTTTATGTAATGGCCCTTGAATTCTCTCAACTTCATGGGTCGCTAAAAAGAAAGTATTATATTTGTTATGTATCTCGTGAATGAGAGAATACCTCTGACAGGGAAGAGTGGAGCACCTTGGTTGCACGAAAGGTCGCAGCAGACCATGAAGCAGGCCACGTGATTGTAAAAGACACAAAATTGAAGTAAAAGTATGTGTTCTAATTTCTCTCTATGCAGTTTAGGGTAAAATATCTTTTTAAACTCATGTCCAACGATTTGTTATCAGTTAAAATCTACCACCAGTAAAAAAATTACTCTGGTTTTGTTAATTAAAAATATTTCACGCTGTCTTAAATATATTCCGCTTTCTGTCAATGATCTTCTACACAAGCACTCTTAACGTCTAGCCTGTCTTAGTGCGCATTATCACACAGCCTCTCATAGTGCGTTCCCGGGAAGCATTAAGACATTAATAATTGTTTTTTATGCATTTCTTAAGGTCTAGATTTTTTTTTAAAGCCTGTTTTTATATCGTCTTTGAAATCCAATAACTTCAACATCAAACATAAAAAGAAATAATAATCAAATTGAGGTAATATTATTTAAAGTACACACACACACACCCACACACACGCACCAACACACACACACACATGCACATTCACACACAGTTACCTATCTTCACATTATATTAGGGGGAAAAGAAACAATAAAGTGAGAAAAATATTTAGTACAAATTTGATCAAAACATCGGTTTTAAAGTACACGATTTGAATGTATACAGATATTAAACTATATTTGTATATTTGAAAATCTGTTTTAGCAAGCCTGTATAGTTATTAAGTGATGGCATGGATGAGATTGAAACTCACTTGCAGTACCATTAGGAGAGAAGGTCGTTTTTTTTCCTTTCATTCTCAGAAGTTCTTTGTCTAATGTTATCGTGCCAGGAACTCAAATTCAGTCAACTGACTGACTCGACTGACTAACTCAGTTGATTCACTCTTTTGATTCACTTAGTCTATTTCCTCAGTTAATCTAATCAGTTTGATTCACTCAGCTCATCCATTCAGTTGTTTCCATCAATCAATTCGCTCATTTGTTTCTTTCAGTTCATCCTTCAGTTGATTCCATCTATTGATTTACTCAGTTGATTATCTCAATTGATTCAGTCATATCATTTACTCAGTCGATTCTATCTATTGATACGCTTATTAGACTCACTCTGTTGATTCACTCCGTTCATTCATTTGTTTCGGACTATCAACACTGTTGTCATGCTGGGCTTATGACATAATTATTTTCTTCCAAAGACAGAACATGGACCTTTTTGTCCTATTGATCTGGTGATTAAATGAACAGTTCTACAGGTAAAAGGCCCTATAGGTAACAGGCTCTATAGGTAACAAGCCCTACAGGTAACAGGCCCTACAGGTAACAGGTCAAAACCTTTTGCTGTCTTTTGACTTTTGGTCCATAAACCTAGCTGCCAAGCACAAATATTATAGTCAATCTGAATAGAAAGCCTAGATACATCATCATTACGATAGATAATAAGATAATATTATAATACTAAAATGCTGGTCAGACAACGCCTGTTGACAAACGCTCAATCTCTGTAACAAACACAGAAACAAAGACACAACACGCAGAGAGCGCATCTCTTATACTTGAATACATTCGTGATCTGTCCAAGCACAAAGTGAGTTGTTTCCTTCCAATTGGTGGACTCGTTTTCTTGATCTCAACCTTTTCACCCAAACACACACACACACACACACACACGAAAACTTAGACACGTTCACAAAGGAATAAAACAACTTGATCCCATACCACTATCTCAGACGTTCGCTAGAGCCGTGAGGTGAATGATGATGTTGTACATAGTGATGATAATGATGATATGATGACAAGCAGTGACGAAGAAATGAAAGCAGTACGAAATACTTTACAATAACTTGAATTGTGTAGATCTCTAGACAGGTGTAAAGTTAGTAACAGGGATGCCTGCCTAATTGTCAACTCTTTGCTGAAAGATCTAAATCTTCTGACTGCAGAATCATGCGTAAGACAATTAAAATGTATGGGATTTGATGGCAAGCAGGATGTAACAGTGGTTAGGACAGGTACAGGATGTAACAGTGGTTAGGACAGGTACAGGATGTAACAGGAGATCAATTAAAGAACAACATTATGTCGTAGTCTCTTATCCTGGTGGACAGTACGTAGATCATGTTGTGCCGGACAGTAGCAAATCAAGTGATATTGCCAAAGAACTTTTGTCAGTTATCACCCACACCGAATCCATGGAAACCTTGTTAGCTATAGTTTGTGATGGTACAGTCATCAACACTGGTAAGACAAATGGAGTGATTCCAGAGGTAGAACGACATGTTGGAAGGCCACTACAGTGGCTCATTTGTTTATTGCATACAAATGAACTTCCTCTACGAAAATACATTTCTGTGGTTCACGGCGGACGCACAACAGGTCCAAGTACGTCAACCGGTAAAATCATGAGTTTCTTAGACTTTGATCCCAAAGACTTACCTCTCACGAATTTCAAAACATTTCCCGGAAAAGTTGTTGACATTGCCGATGATGTGAAGAAAGATCTTAGTACTGATCAAATTTATCTACTACGAAGTTGCTAAGCAGTTCAGAACGGTATCATTGGAACTGAAAACAAACAATTTCTTCAAAATTGTATGCAGGAAATCTTAACCATGCAAGATGGTTAACAATGGCAAACCGAATCTTACGGTTTTATATGTCTTCATTCAATTGTACATCATCTTTATACAGAATTGTCAGAATTGTTGTAAACGTTTATGCACCTTCTTGGTTTTATATAAAGCTTCATTCAGAATGTTACGATGGTGCTCAGAATTTTTTCCATCTTATGAAACTATGTTTTGAACTGGGTCCTGATGATTGGGATATCGTGAAGCCAGTTGTACAGAACAATGCTTACTTCGCCCACCCTGAGAACATTCTCCTTGCCGGTATTCTCGATGAAGATCAATCTGTTAGGAAAATCGCACATGGGAAGATAGTTAATGCACGAATACATTCCCAGAATAACATTCAACTTTTTGATAAAAAGTCGATCGATTTGAATCCATCTGCATCGTCATACATGGATATGATTTCTTGGGATACAGCAACAGTCAGCCCACCACCACTCCTATCAATGGTTTCCAATGACGACCTTGACAACTTCTCTACTTCATCAGTCCGTGGTATATTATGTCATTCTCAGCCCGTTGAACGAGTTGTGCGAGACGTATCAGCAACCACTTCCAGGGTTATTGGACATACCGCACGTCATGGAATGGTGTTGCAGTGTAAACAATCCAGGAATCAGTTACCTTTTGTTGTATCAAAATGATAAATGAAATGATAAATATTGCTTGATTTTACGTTATGTTGACTTTTTCTTGTTACTATGGGATTATAAACTTTAAAGTTGCAGGTAGTAGACATTGTTTTTTGGGGAAAATTGATTTTTAACCCTTTCATCTGGATGCTATGGGGCATCTTTCTACACATGTCTCACATATGCAACTGAAATTATTTTTTTTATGACCCACCCTAATGTTCACATTTGACTCTATAGCAATACCATAAACACAATCCCACTCCAGAACATAAATACCTGAACCATAACTTACTGTGACCATCTTTAATATGCCAGTGCTAGATGTACAGATGTCTGATGTTACAATGAGATTGTGGTGATCAGACAATGCGTTTCTGATATTATTATTAGTTCAAGTTCCTAACTACAACTAGATCTAACAATGGTCCTGGTTCTACAACTCAAAGTACAACTTCACTCAACTAGATTCTTTCTATCACTGACTTCAGATGTCCTTGCCAAAACTTTGTATTCATTAAACTCTCTCTTCATTTGCAAATAAGCCACGTCTTTCACCCCGCTAAATCTTCGCTGCTCCTTTTATGATCATCGAATTGTCATTTTGGGGTGTCATTCAATATGGAAAATGCCAGTCCAACGGCGATAAATAAAAACCGCATTATGCATTAACTCTAATTGTGTAATCTGGTGAAAGAAGCTTCTCGCGCCTCAAACTAATGAAGAATTCCTTTAGTTCAACAATTCTCGTAGATAGATTGAAAAATTCGTTAATTGTTGCTATTGAGCGTGATCTATGTAGGAAATAAAATTTTCATGATACACTGTACGACTTCGCTACATGCAAGTCTCGTAAAGTTCGTGGGATAACTATATCCGCAGAAATAATAATAATAATAATAATTTTATTTATAAAGCGCTGTTGACAAACAAAATCTGTAACAACATTACAAACACAAACACAAGAGCTAACATGACAAACTAATCTAAAAAAGTTTTAAACGGATAGGTCTTAATGTTTTTTTAAAAGTGGTGTAGCATGTCTGTCTGAGATCAATGGGGAGTGAGTTCCAAACCTTTGGTCCGTGAACTGAAAAAGCCCGCAGACCGTAGCTTTTGAGGGAGAAACGTGGCACTACTAAAAGCGTTGAGTCCATTGAGCGCAGGGCTCTCTGGGGGACATATGGAGTAATCAGTTCTCTAAGGTACAAGGGCATCTCGTTGTTATATATACAATGATGACAAAGTGTGGCGACCTTGTAATCGATTCTCGCTTTCACGGGAAGCCAATGGAGCGTGCGCAAGAGCGTAGTAGCAGAATCTTGTCTATTTTTTTTAAGGACTATTCGAGCGGCGTTGTTCTGTATACGTTGCAGCTTGGCTATTTTGTCATCAGGTATACCTGCTAGCACGGCGTTGCAGTAGTCAAGGCGGGAGAGTATGAATGCCACAGCTAGCGTTTTTGTTGACTCCGTTGTTAAATATGGTCGGATCTGGCCTAATCTGCGCAGACCTTTGCAGAGCTGACTTATGTGTGGGTCGAAAGATAGTGTTGAGTCGAAGAAAACTCCAAGATTCCGCACTACATGGACAAAAGGAACATGGCAGTTCGTGATAAAGAGACAATCTGCGCTTTTAACTTATGAGACATTGTTCCTAGTGCCAATCTTAATTATTTCTGTCTTGTCTTCGTTCATCTTGAGTTTAATCTCAACCATCCAATAGCTCACCCTTGCAACGGTACTACTGATTTTCTCTGCCAGATGCGACACCTCTGAGGGTACTGATGAATCGTATAACTGTGAGTCATCGGCAAAGAAATGGTATAAGATACCGGTTGGCCGTATGACACCGCTGAGTGGATATGTGTACATAGTGAACAGTACTGGGCCTAGAACTGATCCTTGGGGTACTCCGTACTTCAAAAGTAAGCTTGTTGATTCCGTCCCGCTAACAACGACACTTTGGGTGCGTTCCGTCAGGTAGGATCCAAGCCACTTTAGGACGACTCCTGTTAAACCAAAAGTTGCAGAGAATCTGGCCATCATAATTTCATGGTCTAGCGTATCAAAGGCTGCGGACAAGTCCAGCATGGAAAGAATTGATATGTGGCCTTTGTCGGAATTGTGAAGTAAGTCGTTTAGTACCCTGATCACTGCTGTCTCTGTGCTACTGCACCTATATACAGATTGAAATTCTTGCAAGAGACAGTAGTGTCCATGATGAGAAAGAATTTGCGCTAACACGATGCGCTCCAGAAGCTTTGACAGGAAGGGAAGATTTGATACCGGGCGAAAGTTTTTTTGACATTCCCGGTCAAGACTGGATTTCTTTAATAAGGGCCTGACAAGTGCATGCTTAAATTGCTTTGGTACAATGCCTGAAGTCAGTGAAGAGTTCACAATGTTAGTAATTGTAAGTACAAGCTCATCTAAACATTCAAGGAGCAAGGAAGTTGGAATGGGCTCAAGGTCACATGACTTATTTGGCATCTTTAAAATAGTACTTTTGACATAATCTTCAGATACACGCTGAAATTCGCAAAAAGGAGTATTTTGAAAAATTGGAGATTGGTCAAGCTGTGATGAGAGGGATAGCATGTCATTTCTAATATGCTCAATCTTTCCAATGAAGAATCTATTGAAGGAATCAGGAAGTTCAGATACTGGAATAGATGACGGCAAACGTTCGTTATTTGCTCCCCCTAACATTTCAGCGGTGATTCTAAATAGCTCCTTTGAAGAATCAGAAGTTTCCATTTTTTGTCGAATATGACTAGCTTTTGCGTCTCTAATCATACGGTTAACCTTGTTTTTTTCTAGTATGTATAGTTGTCGATGTATCGTCAGACCTGTGTTTTGAAATGTACGTTCGGCACGTCGGCGAATAAGTTTGGCAGTCTTTATGTCTTCCGTCAACCAGGGTGCAGATGGCCTAACTGAGACTGTACAAGAGTGACAAGAGGTGCATGGCTGTCCAGCAACTTTTTCAAGCAAGAGTTGTAATTGCTGAGAACGTCTGTGTTGCTCTGTTGCAACAGCAAAAAGGTCACGTCCATTTTGAAGGAGGCAATATCTATGGCTTTAAGTTTACTGGAAGTCACGTTTTTCTTTGGCTTTTTTGCTTTTGATAGGCGCATTTCAAAGTGTACAAGACAAGCCGCGGTCTGAGACATTGAGTTTGGCTATAAGCTCACTTGCATTTGTAACAATCCAGTCAAGAGTATGGCCTTTGACGTGCGTCGGAACATTTATCAGTTGGTCTAAGTTGCGATCCTTTACCGCATTTTTCAGCGACATCGCGTATGTCTCATTTTCACTGTCAAAATGCAAGTTCACATCGCCTATGACAAATAGATCTTTTGTTGATATGTGACTGTCAAGGAGGTCTTGAAATTCTTCGATGAAAACTTTTGTTGTCAATTTATTTCTCTTGCTTGGTGGTGGGCGGTACAGGAAAATAAAAGTCAGTGTTCTACTGTGGTGGGAAAGGCGAAACTCGCACATCTCAAAGGTGGTGTAGTTGAGCTGTCAGGTCTTATTGTTACATACTTGGCTAGACTATCTCTGTACAGTATTGCTAGACCCCTTCGCTGCCTGTTTTACGAGGGAGACTCTTTAAAATAAAGCCTGGTGGCGTTAGCTCAGTGGTTCTTGGCTCATCACCAACTTCTTTAAACCATGTCTCACTAAGGAAAACGATGTCGTAGCTATCATCAGTGATGGTGTCTGCAAGCTCAAGAGCTTTGTTACTGCATGACCGGGCGTTCAGTTACATAATTTTAAGCAGACTGGAGGATGTAGTCACCAGAGGCGTAGCACATTTTGAAGACACCGGAGGAGTAATATCACGAATTATAGGTTTTTGATGGGGACATCTGACCTCTGTCGTGTGAGGAGCAATAGGGGTGGGGTGGATAATAAAACAGTTTAGTAGGGAACTGCTGAACTCTGTCGTAGAAGAAATGACAGGGGTAGGGGTGGGGTTAACAACACAGTTAAGAGTCCTGGAAACTGTGTGACATGTATCTGTTGAGTTGAATTGCGATGGGTTATACCATAGGCGAATAAGACGCCCAGCCCTAGACCCACGAACTGTCGGCAGTTTACGCCCGATGCCCAGTCGACGAATATTTCGGAAAACCTCGCTATCTAGTCGTGATTTGAGTAACACACATGTGCGTCCTACGCGACGTAGTAGATTAGCGTCCATAACTCCAGTACGGCGATTTGACACACTAGCAATGATGACACACAGGTTTGCGCTGCGACTGCTATGTAGTGGTCACGGTACACGGTTTACCAAGCACATCAATCCCTCGGGCTATGAGTATCACTCTGCCACTGTTTATATAGATGCTTGTTAAACTAAAGGATAGTAAATGAATACAAAAACTAATTAAATTTAATTAACGTGACTTAAATGTATCGAACTAAATACACCAATCTATAGACGAAATCTACACAAATCTAATGGTATAAGAAAGATTACTTAGCTCTAGAAAATAGCAACACAAAAATCCTCCAAAACGAGAGACGAAAAAATACGACTGCTGCCTGCTGGCGCAATAAAAATAAAAAGAGTGATCTTTCCTTTACTTCTTCTTCTCATCCAAACTCTCGACCGAAGAAGAGAATTATATATATAGTTATAAAAAGATTTATGCAAGAAAAAATCTTGCACCAAAAGCTGTTTCAAAATGTCACTAACCAGCCCCGCCTTTTTTTTTTCTTCCCCTAGACTTGTAAAATGCATGATCTAATAACAAACCCTGTTTCAACAGAATGGAACCCATGCTCTACAGCTTTACCACCCAGCACACGTTTGTAACTTGAGTTCATTCGAAAAACCTCAATGTCAAGTCATAGACCTTTTGCTCAAGTCAAGGTCAGAGATTTTTAACATTATTTTGTTAATCCCCTTTGAGTCCATCCCTTTCAAGATTAAATGTGTGACCCTCACCTCTGTTGCTGAAAGTCATCTGCCGGCCACACGACACCACCGTGAACGTGAACAGGAAAACCAAAGCTCACCTCCCAGGGGACCGCGTGATTGCAACGGAAACTTTTAAAAGTGATTTCCCCTTAAAAAGCCGTATAAACATATTTTTGTTTACAAATTTCAGGAGTTCTCTGTCCTTGAATTCTTATGTGATTTATGGATAATTTAAAAGGAATCATTATTTATGTGTCAACTCTAATTGAATGATTGCCAAGCTATTCTAGTTAATTAAACCAAGGTTTTTAAATTTTGTAAAAACACTTTAACATAAGCTCAGATATTTATTTTGCGAATTTGTTTATGAAACAGCTTGATAAACAGATCAGTTGCCCCAATGGTTTTAGAGCTACTGTTAATGTTTCTTTTCAACCAAAAAAACATTTGTGGCTTCTCTTTTTCTTACTCTATCCCTTAGCGATTGCAAATTATGGACACACGAGATACCAAAGTAAAGTGAAAGCTAGAGACTAAACCATTTATCATGGCAGACTAAACCATTTATCATGGCAGACTAAACCATTTATCATGACAGACTAAACCATTTATCATGACAGACTAAACCATCTATCATGGCAGACTAAACCATTTATCATGACAGACTAAACCATTTATCATGACAGACTAAACCATTTATCATGACAGACTAAACCATTTATCATGGCAGACTAAACCATTTATCATGGCAGACTAAACCATTTATCATGACAGACTAAACCTTTTATCATGACAGACTAAACCATTTATCATCACAGACTAAACCTTTTATCATGACAGACTAAACCATTTATCATCACAGACTAAACCATTTATCATGACAGACTAAACCATTCATCATGACAGACTAAACTTTTATATGCAATGATAGTAAACGATTTATAAATGGGAGACTATATCTATTGCGGAATCGCGGTGGCTGTGGTAAAACGCTTGGCGATTGGGACTGGGGTCCTGGGTTCGAATCTCTGTGAAGACTTGGATTCTGAATTTCGGGATCTTTAGAGCGCCTCTGAGTCCATTAAGTTCTTATGGACACCTGACGTCAGTTGGGAAAGGCAGTTGATCGCTGTACTGTCCACATGACACCTTGGCTAACCGTGGGCCATAATAGCAGATGGCCACATGAATCGAAAAGTCTGAAAGGGAAACTTTACTTCTATATCAACTACAATAAAAGACTAAGTCTTACCTTACAAAATACAGACGTTAGTTCAAAGCAAAAGATGATTACTTCTATTCTTAATGACATACCTAAGACAGTGGTTCCCAATATTTTCCTTAACGGAACACTTCACACATTCTGAGTATTTAGTGGCACACTGTTTATTTTTTTAGAGAGGCTAATTTACGGGTAGCCTGCTAGTAAATAATTCCATTAGTTTGTTGGACACCTATTCAGGCCTCGCGAACACTAAGGCGCATCGGAACACAGTTTGGTAGACAGTGGACTTAGCGATTCACTTAGTAGACTAAACCATCTATAGTAATCTACACTGATGTACAAAACAATTTATAAGCATAGACTATACACCGCTTTTCATTCTTTATAGAGACAAAACAATCATAATGTCAACGCGAACTTCCCAGTGCCGCATATAGACTTAAAAAAAAAAGCCATGAACTATTGGAGACATGCGACCCTTTCTTGGGGACCGTAAGCTATAGTTTGTGTGCAAGTAAAAAAAAAAGAAAATAATAATACACGCCGGTAAGTTTGTGTGTCTTTGTTGTGTTGTTAATACACGCTGGTAAGTTTGTGTGTCTTTGTTGTGTTGTTAATACACGCCGGTAAGTTTGTGTGTCTTTGTTGTGTTGTTAATACACGCTGGTAAGTTTGTGTGTCTTTGTTGTGTTGTTAATACACGCTGGTAAGTTTGTGTGTCTTTGTTGTGTTGTTAATACACGCTGGTAAGTTTGTGTGTCTTTGTTGTGTTGTTAATACACGCTGGTAAGTTTGTGTGTCTTTGTTGTGTTGTTAATACACGCTGGTAGGTATGTGTGTTTTGTTATGTTGTTAATACACGCTGGAAAGTTTGTGTGCCTTTACTATGTTGTTAATACACGCTGGAAAGTTTGTGTGTCTTTGTTATGTTGTTAATACACGCTGGTAAGTTTGTGTGTCTTTGTTATGTTGTTAATACACGCTGGTAGGTTATGTGTGTCTTTATGTTGTTAATACACGCTGGAAAGTTTGTGTGTCTTTGTTATGTTGTTAATACACGCTGGTAGGTGTGTGTGTCTTTGTTATGTTGTTAATGCACGCTGGAAAGTTTGTGTGTCTTTACTATGTTGTTAATACACGCTGGTAGGTTATGTGTGTCTTTGTTATGTTGTTAATACACGCTGGTAGGTGTGTGTGTCTTTGTTATGTTGTTAATACACGCTGGAAAGTTTGTGTGTCTTTACTATGTTGTTAATACACGCTGGTAGGTTTGTGTCTCTTTACTATGTTGTTAATATACGCTGGTAGGTTATGTGTGTCTTTGTTATGTTGTTAATACACGCTGGTAGGTGTGTGTGTCTTGGTATGTTGTTAATACACGCTGGTAGGTGTGTGTGTCTTGGTATGTTGTTAATACACGCTGTAAAATTTGTGTGTTTTAGTTGTGTTGTTAATTGAACATCTTGCTCGTTTAATAATAAAACTAATTCTAAAGCACTAAGTTAAAAAAAATCTTGCCAATTTCGGAATTCATAAAAGTTTCGATTTTTTCGTTGACATGGACTCTTAAGAACTGTGTCATTTGTTGGCTTGGACTCTTAGGAAATGTCTCTATACTAGGAAAAGTGTGTCATCTCTTGACTTTGATTCTTAAAATTGCCTCTAAATTATTGACTGTTAAATTGGGAACTGTGTGTCATTTCTTGACTGGGACTCTTAGGAAATGCTTCTAGATTGTTGACTGACTGTTATATTAGGAACTATGTGTCATTTGTTGACTTGAACTCTTAGGAACTATTTGTCATTTCTTGACTGGGACTCTCAGGAAATGCTTCTAGATTGTTGACTGACTGTTAGATTGGGAATTGTGTGTCGTTGAGTTAGTTTCTAAGTTGATATGTTTGCTAGTTTTTATGCCTGATTGTCCTAAATCAATATGTTGTTCAATATCGTTGTCATTGGATTATTCTGTTGTTTTGTACTGTAGTCGTTAACTTCATAGACGCCTTCTCTGAATGAATGCTGCACTAATAAGATTAAACTTATAAGATGAATTGCACTTAGCCAATATTTCTCTACAATTCTTCTGATGTCATAAAGTTCTATACCATTTTAATGTCACCCAGTACAGTTTTAGGACTCGATATTAAATTGAAGCATTCTCCACGTCGACACTTTCTTTATTTATTTTATTAGTCTGTCAACTTCGTATTTTGACTCAAAAAATGCAAAACTGATATTTACAAAGGTCAACGAAGTCGCCACAGTTGTCTTCCAAAGTTATTTTTTTAATTTTCGACCCCCCCCCCCCCCCAAAAAAAATAGCGCAAAGTAAAAAGTGCAATGTAATAAGAGAACCAAGAGAGTTTGTGTTTGTAAGCAATTTATTGAGGTCAACTTGCAGGTTTTAAGTACTACAGATATGAAGGTAAATAATAGACTACAGAAGTGATTGTTGCTTCTAAGTTTGGATATATTTTTCTTGCCATTTAACATTCAGATTTTGTGAGGGCCTAAATGTCTATGAGCAAACTAAATTGGAATTTCATACAATACAAACAAAAAACTATCAATTCAAAACTTGTTCTAAAAATGTGCATAAAATGTGCATACAAAGTAGAGTTCTTTTTATTTTTTAAAGAAAAGTAAAAGTTTTTGTAAACAGTTAGTATGCTTTATACTAGAAAACAAACAAAAAATGTCTCTGGATGGACTCCTGTACACGTTACTTCTCCCACTTGAAACTTTACACAATTATTCACTGTCAATGACGAAAAAATATACAAAACAAAAACCAAAAACATACAAAATACTTTAAAAAAATAAACAAAGTCTACGAAGTGCAGTTCTATCAATGAATGCTGATCAGTCATGTCATTAAGTTTGTAATAGATCTAGACCAATCACAATAAATCCGTGCGATAAGAAACATTTTTACCAATTGTTTTTGTTTAGCACTATTTAATGCTTTAAGCTTTTCCAATACGCTATAATCCTATCCCTTGGACCAGTTGGTGACATGATGGGGAGGGGAGAAAGAAAGGGATATCTGGTTGAGTTTGACCGTAAACGTTTTTGAAAAGCATTTAATAAAAAAAAAGGGGAGTGGGACGACCTGAATTCGAACTTTTGACCCAAGCCGGCATTCTAACCACTCTGCTAATGAGGTGTGTATGAAAATTGAAGATTGTATAGTTATTTATTCTTTCTTTCAAACTTACTTTAAGGCGGCGATCTACAAAAGGGACTAATTCAGCTATGCCACCACCTCAGTTAAGTACAATTTCTTTCCCTTGCTACCACCACCTTAGTCAAGTCCAATTTCTTTGACTTGTTCGAGATGCAAAACAAAATAGTTAATGACTAACAGTTAAGTAACTAATTGTTTAATTTTTTAAAATGATTCTTCTGTTGTCAGGTCAAAGTAACATCCATTTTTAAGATTTCAGCTTCATTCGAGGTGTGTGTCAGAGAAACTGTTTCTGTATAAAAAAGGTTTTGTAAATTTGATTTTGAAGACAAAAGTGTTTGCTTGTCGTTTCACATGTTTTAAATGAAGTAAACTGACATTTTAAAGTAGATTTTAATTCTTTTTTTTGAGATTTAAAGTTGAGACTGACAGAAAGACAGACCACACATAACGTCTAGCACCTTTTATCCGTTCGGTAACTAGAATGCTACAGATGGATCCTAGAGATTAGAGACAGGGTTACTACAGCCATTGAATCCCACGATGACCCGCTAACTATTATATATATAAAAAGCAAACTAAAACTCAATGGCCATATTAAAAGGTCTTCAAGGCTCGCAAAGACCTTCCTTCAGGGAACATTACAAGGAAAAAAGAAGAAGAGGCAGACAGAGAAAGCGATAGGAAGACATAATAAAAGAATGGACGGGCCTGCCATTGAAAGAGGCTTTATCCAAGGCTAAAGGCAGAGAGGAATGGAGAAAAACGGTCGACAAATCGTGTGTGGTGTCCCAACGGTCCAACACGCTAAGGTATAGGTGAGGGGGAAGCTATAATGGTGCCTGTATGGTAGTTTGGATCCCAACTATTGATGACAATGTGCTGCAATTTACTTCATTCAAAAATGGTTAAAAGGTAAGTGAATACAAAATGTATATCTAAGACCTTATTTAAAAAACAGGCAGGAGACACACATTCACAACACCACTAGCACAGAATGAAAACAATCACGCGATAACAGTAATTATCAAACACATGGCAAGGGACAGACAGATAGACAGACGAACAAAAAAAAAAGATGAATGACAGACAATTTAAGAGTCAGAAAAGAAGTGTTTTTAAAAGAACACTTGACCACTAGAGAAGGCCTGGTGGAAAAAAAATGTTTTTCTTTTGTTTCTATTGACTTCAGTTTTGTTTGGATTTTGTCCCAGATTGATTCGTTTTGTTTATCTCATGTCAAGGCTGTGTAATGACTTGTTAGATTTTTGTTTATCTCATGTCAAGGCTGTGTAATGACTTGTTAGATTTTTGTTTATCTCATGTCAAGGCTGTGTAATGACTTGTTAGATTTTTGTTTATCTCATGTCAAGGCTGTGTAATGACTTGTTAGATTTTTGTTTATCTCATGTCAAGGCTGTGTAATGACTTGTTAGATTTTTGTTTATCTCATGTCAAGGCTGTGTAATGACTTGTTAGATTTTTGTTTATCTCATGTCAAGGCTGTGTAATGACTTGTTAGATTTTTGTTTATCTCATGTCAAGGCTGTGTAATGACTTGTTAGATTTTTGTTTATCTCATGTCAAGGCTGTGTAATGACTTGTTAGATTTTTGTTTATCTCATGTCAAGGCTGTGTAATGACTTGTTAGATTTTTGTTTATCTCATGTCAAGGCTGTGTAATGACTTGTTAGATTTTTGTTTATCTCATGTCAAGGCTGTGTAATGACTTGTTAGATTTTTGTTTATCTCATGTCAAGGCTGTGTAATGACTTGTTAGATTTTTGTTTATCTCATGTCAAGGCTGTGTAATGACTTGTTAGATTTTTGTTTATCTCATGTCAAGGCTGTGTAATGACTTGTTAGATTTTTGTTTATCTCATGTCAAGGCTGTGTAATGACTTGTTAGATTTTTGTTTATCTCATGTCAAGGCTGTGTAATGACTTGTTAGATTTTTGTTTATCTCATGTCAAGGCTGTGTAATGACTTGTTAGATTTTTGTTTATCTCATGTCAAGGCTGTGTAATGACTTGTTAGATTTTTGTTTATCTCATGTCAAGGCTGTGTAATGACTTGTTAGATTTTTGTTTATCTCATGTCAAGGCTGTGTAATGACTTGTTAGATTTTTGTTTATCTCATGTCAAGGCTGTGTAATGACTTGTTAGATTTTTGTTTATCTCATGTCAAGGCTGTGTAATGACTTGTTAGATTTTTGTTTATCTCATGTCAAGGCTGTGTAATGATTTGTTAGATTTTTGTTTATCTTATTTCAAGGCTGTGTAATGACTTGTTAGATTTTTGTTTATCTTATTTCAAGGCTGTGTAATGACTTGTTAGATTTTTGTTTATCTTATTTCAAGGCTGTGTAATGACTTGTTAGATTTTTGTTTATCTTATTTCAAGGCTGTGTAATGACTTGTTAGATTTTTGTTTATCTTATTTCAAGGCTGTGTAATGACTTGTTAGATTTTTGTTTATCTTATTTCAAGGCTGTGTAATGACTTGTTAGATTTTTGTTTTCATTTCTTGGTTTTCATTTTTTTCTTCTTAAAAAGCTAGCCAAATGTTGTTTTTTTTATAGCTTTTAAAAACGTTATCTACTTATTAATCTATCTATCTATCTATCTATCTATCTATCTATCTATCTATTTATCTATCTATCTATCTATCTATCTATCTATCTATCTATCTATCTATCTATCTATCTATCTATCTATCTATCTATGTTTCTGTCTGTCTATCTGTCTGTTTGTCTATCTTTCTGTCTATCTATTTACACCAGGTATTGTAATTAATTATGTAATAAATTATTTTGATGGAACATTATGTTTATCTGCATGTTATTCATTCATCTAGTCTCTAAAACACTCACTCACTCACGTATGAACTTCGTCTTGCATTGTCCATGTTTTTAACATCTTCAGACATCAACCACCAAACGGTAGGACACGAGTAGGTGTAAGCATTGACTAGATACAACATTATCTGCTTACTCCTAACAGATCATCTTTTCCCAAGGGATCAAACTTGCATAAATAATGATGGACAAAACTATATACACACTTGGTCTGGGAATGAGGAACCTAGCCAGTGTTTAGGACTAGCCTTTAACCAAGCGTTTCGTATGTAGGTTTCTGCATTAGTCTGGCTTAAAGAAATGACTATCCTTAATTGTTCTTTTGAATAATTATAGTACCATCGCTAAATTAAAGTTTGCTACTAATTGAAGCGGAAGTCCTTGAAATCACAAAACATTATTTGCTCAATGAATATTGTTTTATGATCTTGTTATAAGTTTGTCAAAGGTGTCAAGCTATAGATGTGCAAGTAACTCAAAATGTAACGGACCAGCAGGGGCAGCGTATGAGTTTGTTTAGCACAAATTTTTCATCCGATTCTTCAGTCCTGGATCTGAGTACTGGGTTCTGACTTGAGTGTTGTCTCGTGAAGACTAAAGCTAAGACTGTCTGGGTTATGACTTGAGTGCTGTCTCGTTAAGACTTAAAGCTAAGACTGTCTGGGTTCTGACTTGAGTGTTGTCTCGTGAAGACTAAAGCTAAGACTGTCTGGGTTCTGACTTGAGTGTTGTCTCGTGAAGACTAAAGCTAAGACTGTCTGGGTTATGACTTGAGTGTTGTCTCGTTAAGACTAAAGCTAAGACTGTCTGGGTTATGACTTGAGTGTTGTCTCGTTAAGACTTAAAGCTAAGACTGTCTCGAATGTTTGTCTCTCGTACGTTCGAATGTCTTTTGGAGCTTCTTCTTTCTGTTCAATGTGGAGAGTGGATGAGTTACTCGTAAACAAACATAACACAACTCTTTAAGGGAAATACCTAATTATTATCGAGACTGACCTCGGCTGACATGCCAAGTCTCGTCTCCAACAAACTGACCTTGCATCTAACGAGCTTGGTTTCGTCTCTATAGGAACTGACCTTGTCTCTAATGGTACTGACCTAGCCTCTAACAAAACTAACATCGACCTGATGAGGCTGGCCTCTTCTCCAAAGGAATTGACCTCGTCTCTAATGTTACTGACCTCACCTCTAACGAGCCTGACATCGTCTCTAAAGAAGCTGACCTCGATTCTAATACGAGACTGACATAGTGTCTAAAGGAACTGACCTTGTCTCTAACAAGAATGACCTCGTCTATAATAGAAATAACCTCGTCTCTAGCGAGAATGGCCCTAATTAAGTTATTGAACAAATATTTTTCTTTTTTTTGTTTGTTTTTGTTTTCAAAGTGACAATGTCCAATCTATTCATCTCTTTGCCAGACCCAAATAAGTCTATTTATTACCTACTCAATTAAGTTGTTGCGGTTCCATGGTCTTCTGTTTTTCTTCCAGATAAATAATCTCATTTGTTTGTCGGACATTTCAAATTTTTCTGTTTTTGTTTACAGTTTTGAGTGATGACTGTTTGTATTAGAATGTGTACTTTTCCTCCGTGCACTTTACAACAGTGACCTAGCACCAAAACAACAAAGGCAACAACAAAGGAAAAAAAAAACCCCATCAACTGTAGTTTGAATTCAAAATGAAAACTGTTTTGTTGCCAGCCTCGTTATTGATGAAAACTGAACAATATGAATCAAAAAAAAATTCAAGCTAAAAATGTCATAACAGTCAAAACAAAACACACGCACTCAAAGATTCAAATAAAATAATTATAAAATATCATATTTTGGATGGCGAAAAAGGAAGAACTGCTCAATACTGTAAAGAGACATGACTCACTGTCAAAAGCTATAGTATAGAGTACAGGGGATAGAGCAAGAAAAAAGGGTCGTCCAAAGAAAAGCTGGCTGGACAATGTAAAAGAATGGACCGGCTTCTCTCTTGAAATTTCTCTAAGAACAGCTTCTGACCGGGTAAAGGGATTTGGTTACGAAACTGTCAGAGCACCACTACGACTCAAGTCAAGGGACTGATGATGATGATATAAATGATGTAAGTTCTAAACATAAACATTGTAGATCTTAAGCAGATTGTGCAGATATAGGTCGAAAGCAAAAAATTTAATTTAGGTCCATAATGTAGGATATTTTCCTTCATGGCGGATAAACTAGCTTTTTGAATATCCTGTGTATAAAATAAATTACAAGAAATTTCGTAAAGGAACAAAAGTTGACAAGAGTAGGCATACTGTTTCGAAAGTATATTAAAACTAGAACAAGATTACAAAGAAAGTTTGTGTTATCACACAAACTCAGAGGCGACCCCCATCAAATTTTCTAATGTTTTGATCGTTAAAAGAAATTTGGCGTTTTTTTTCACATAAAAGCAAACAATGCAACGCATCGTCTTTGATAAGACTTTTCTAACTCTTCTGGAATAAGTAGAGTAGTGTTAAGTGATCACATAAGATCAGCATGGAAATCTCCCGATACAGTGTTGGTGGCACCTAGTGACGTAGCTCAGGGTGTCGTCCCTCCCCATCAATTTTCTTGAAATATGTTCCAATGAACACTATTGCTAATTATCTTTTTTTGTTTGTTGAACCAATACAGTGAGCTGATTTCCTACTTTTATTGAATTTTTACTCAAATATAAAATCGCAAGGCTAATTACATTTATTCAAATTTTATTGCCCATTTTACAATAATATTTAATTAAAATTATAAACAGACTTAACATCATATGAACAGGTTACTATTGTTATACTTTAAATGGTATAATGTTGTGCTGTATCATTTACACTTAAATTACCATCTAGATGTGTCAAGGCACATTTTGGCATATATCTAGAGATTTTATTATTATCTTTTCCGATGTGTCTGCTTTTACCAAGTTATAATTTTTCCAACTTCGTTGTCACCCCCAAAATGATGTCGACTGGTGCGGACCGCACCCCTAACACCCCCTCCCCCTAGTGATGCCACTGCTCCAAGATATATCTCGAGATGATTTTATTATTTTTTTTTCAATGTGTCTGCTTTTGCCAAGTTATAATTTTTCTAACTTGGTTGCCACTCTCAAAACAGGGATCTAGGTTTAGGATAGAATCTAGGTCTACTAGAGCTAGATGTAGGGCAATATTATGATCAGGATTAGAAGGCCTACTACTGGGTTATAGTGCACTTATGCTGTTCGCATCAGATTCACTTCTTGATGTGATACTACTGCTTACATAATAAATAAATCTGCACCCCTAAGCTGTTAGAAGATAAACTATTTTCTTAATGGATTATAATTGTAAATTTTGTTCTAATTGTTTAATACAATTAAATCTCAATCTAGATCTATGTCTGGCCTCTATTTATTGTAATTTAGATTGTTGTCAAGTGTAGAGCCTAATGAGGATGTGTGAAAACTGAGCGGTATATATGTAGTTCGTTTTTTAAACTTACAACTGAAACGAAGTTCGTATTAAAATTCTTTTTAAAAACAACATTTAAATCAATATTCTATTCCATGAGTTAGTTTATAAATGGAAAATCTATTTTATAATGATCGATTGATACTTTTTAAATTGTGACCTTAGATGCAATTTTTTATAACAGTGCGCGAACCTATTAATGAAGCTTGATTTATTAATAAAGAAGCTCGTGAACGTTTTAATAAGACTTACTTCCCAAGAAGTTTTTCATTTAAAAGTGGTGTAATTTTTTCAAAAATCTGCTTGCATTTATAATATTAAAAATCTAACTTTGAATGATCTAAAATATCATGATATCTGATTTTCATTTTCTAGTTTCTAAGATCTAAACGGGATGGACGGACGGACGGACGGACAGGCCAAACAAAACTAATAGCTAATTTTGCCCTTTCGGGGGCGTTAAAAACATTAAAAATACATTTTTAAAAAGACAATAGCTTCTTTAACAACTTATAGAGCGATTGTTTTCCTTTCGTAATAACTAATTAATTCTAGATTAAAAATCAATGGAACATTTTATAATCACCCTATTCCTCCCCCCTTCTCCCCAAAAAAGAGTTCTACAAAGAGTAACTACAATCATTTATGACCTTACATTAAATTGCACATATTTATAGTTTTTAAATGAGCTGTAAGAACATTGGTACAACTCCGCCAAATCTGGATAAATTTTGATTCAATAATACTTTATTACGTTAATTCATCTCCAAGTGTTTGACTTGAATCCATTACAAAACCGCACTTGTATCTCACTCGGTACGACTATATGGGCGTTCCCGCCATTCTGCGCAGTAGCGCTAGGGCTAGGCTTTAGTCATTAGATTGTTTCTCATGTCTGTTCTACGTTGGTGTTTCTCATGTTGGTTCTACGTTGGTGTTTCTCATGTTGGTTCTACGTTGGTGTTTCTCATGTCTGTTCTACGTTGGTGTTTCTAATGTAATTTAGATCGATAAATCAGAATTTATTTTAGTCCGAACAGTTAAGTTATCACTTCTACATTGCGAAAAGTTTCTACATAGTTGAGCAATGATCTAATCAGATATCTAGAGAACCATATACAGATTTATGTTTTGAGATTGCAATGACATGGAGATTTGTACTTTCGCGATGATCCAGATCAAGTCATGTTATTATGATATCTCTGTGTTAATCTAATTTATTTTAACGAGATTTTTTATATCAAAATAATATTCCATAAGCCAATTACTCAACCAGAAGTAAATAGATTATAATTTTAAAGATGAATAAATATCTTAAAACCAGTGGCGTTAACTCGGGCTTCAGAATACGACGTTGGGCTCCCCACGGTAAGATTGTGACTGAACCCTAACGAAGCCATACTGTATCTAATGTGAGGAAACAAGTCTGTGAAAACAAAACACAGGACAGACAACACATATGATAGACACAACACATGCAACAGATAACCCATAAGACAGACAGCACATAATATAGGCAGCACATTTGACAGACAACACGCAAAGTACACGCGTTCCTCATTGCGTAAACATGTCCACAGCACAACTGTCATGAGAGGACCCTGAGGACCTTCCACAGCGCAGTTGCCATGAGAGGACCCTGAGGACCTTCCACAGCACAACTGTCATGAGAGGACCCTGAGGACCTTCCACAGCACAACTGTCATGAGAGGACCCTGAGGACCTTTCACAGCGCAGTTGCCATGAGGGGACCCTGAGGACCTTCCACAGCGCAGTTGCCATTAGGGGACCCTGAAGACCATCCACAGCGCAATTATCATGAGAGGACCCTTATGACCTTCCACAGCACAATTGTCCTGACTGAATGTTTTGCCTTAGCTTCCTAAGAGACACACGTTTTTGAAGCACCTTGATTTAAGAAATTCTACTCAGTATTTAGTCCAATGGACTATCGAGCCCAGTCTTCAAGGACACATTTTCAAGTTACTTTAAATAATTGGAAAAATTATCATTATTCTGTGGGTGAGGACAATATTGCACATCACTATGAAAGATTTCTAAGATTAATGTAGAAATAGCTTTCCTATTTTAATTTACAAAGTTCATTTTTACTAATGGGTTGATTCTAATGTCAACGTATAATACTAATTCAGGATTTTAACTAGTGCATACATATGGTAATATTTTAGAGAGGAATTAAAAACCAAAACAAACAAACATAAATTGTTTAATATAGCACTTTCACATTTTAATTTTTTACATACTAATATGAACATTATTACAAAAGCTAACACATTAGAATTTAATGAACCCAGTACTGGCAATTAAAGAGTTACATTCCTTTAATATATTTCACACTTCAGTAATAACATTCACATTAATATATTATCACCTCGGAGACAAGAAACATAATTTAAACATACTGTAATACATTTAAATCTAATATCCGTAAAGTCAACACATTTTTCTTTCTTACAAGAATCCTTCTTAGCCTTTATTGGTTGTGGGCACGGGCGCAATGAACCCCTTCACACCATGGTTGCTACGACGCCACTGACTGAGGCTTGAAACATGAAATCTTTAGAAAAGCTAATACAGTTGGTTCTTTTTTTTTTATTTCTTCTTTTTCTCATCTTCTTTTTTATCTTTTCTTTTCGTCTCTCTCTCTACCTCTCCCTGCTTCTCTTTTTCCCGCTGCATATATCATTTGTACCTTCTTTCTGTCGTTTTTTTCCCTCAATTTCTCCCTCTCTCTCTCTCTCTCACTCTCTTTCTCTTTCTTTCTTTCTCTCTTTCTCTCTCTTTCTCTCTCTTACTCATTTTCTGTTCTCTTTATTTTTTCTCTTGTTGCAACAAAACATACTCCCTCACACCCCCACCTTACATTCACACCCCCACCTTACATTCACACACACCTTACATTCACACACACCTTACATTCACACACACACACACCTTACATTCACACACACCTTACATTTACACACAACTTACATTGGCCCACACCTTACATTCACACACACACCTTACATTCACACACACCTTACATCTACACACAACCTACATTGACACACACCTTACATTCACACACACTTTACATTCACACACACCTTACATTTACACACACCAAGCAAATGTCGAAACACTTTAAAACGTTTGCACACAGTCACTGATACAGTGATAAAAGTACACAAGTAAAATCATTGTTTTGTGAGATGAGATTGTCAAAAACTGATTATCTTCAAGCCAAGCTCATTAGAGCGAAACAATACACTTTAGATCGTCTAGGAGTATTTGGAAAAGAAGTTAATCAGAGTAATCTGTTCTTTGTTTACATTTTAGTTGCTTAGTTCCGACCCTAATTCAAAAAGACAAAGATCATATAGATAAAAAAAACCTTGTAGAAACAGAGAAAAAAGGGAAATATTTAGATGATTAGTGGCAATAGATAACACAAAATAGAATAAAAAGACATAAATGATTATGGGCTATATTTAACACAAGATAGAATAAAATGATATAGATGTAAAAAAAAAAAAAACCTGTGAAAACGGGTTTATCCGATTTGTTAGAAAGTTTCGTTCTCTAATAGCGATACCTTTAGGTATTTTCTTATTTTTAGGGCTTTTCGGCTGTGGGAGCGACATTAAACGCACACTACCGTCTTCGCCATGATCTAATGAACATCTATGCCAAGTTTTATCTACGTTGGTCAAACGGTTTTGATTTCTATGTGGGACACACATACATACATATATACATACATACATACATACATATATACATACATACATACATACATATATACATACATACAAACATACATACAAACATACTTACATAATACACACATACACACACACATATACATACATACATACATACATACTTACATACATACATACATACATACATACATACATACATACATACATACATACATACATACATATATACATATATACATACATACATATATACATATATACATACATACATACATACACACACACATACATACATACATACATACATACATACTTATATACATACATACACACATACATACACACATACATACATACATACATACATACATACATACATACATACATACATACATACTTACATAATCCTTACATTCTGCTTTTTATATTAGATATTGTGTCCAATCTTTTCGTAATCTCTACTTGAAGGATTCAATGATTCTATTTCAGTATTCTGTTATTTCAACTAAATTAGGATGTGTATTAACAATTCGATTGAATCCTCCAGACTTATTAACCATTCGATTTCATTGTAACAACTTTGTATTTTAGACCTTAAAATGAGAAAACTAATCACAATTTATAAATGTCAATTTATATGACATTCTCTCTGGACATTTAACTACACACGCGTGAGATTCGAGTCAATACAGTACACGCATACCTTTCTTCCGTTCATTATTTAATCCTATTTTCGAACTTCCATAATCTCCAATGATTTGTCATCGCCCAACGCCTTCAATAAATTGCCTGGTTCAAGTTTTAGACTATCACGTCTTCAAATACAATGTCAGTGTTTTAGTAGTGCCTTAGCTAAATCAACTATTGTTTTCGTGTCGACAGTCTGTTCGTTGTTTACAAAAATTTAGCAAGTGAAAACTCTAAAATGTGTTATGATGTATTTAATTTTACTATCGCATGCTTTATGCTTAATGTAGGCACAGTTGCTACTTTTCGTCAACATTGGCATTCAAACTCTAGCCCCTAGTCTAGACTCTAGTCAAGCAGTTGATGCAACTCCCATATCCACAAAGTTATCAATCGGCATTAAAAATTTGTAAAAGAGAACTTAAATCAATTACCTGCAAACAACGGTTTTGTTTGCGTCTGGTGTGACAAAATATGTGTGTCACAGGTAGGACTACGTAGCCACGTAATATACTGCTCTCCTAAATCAATAGTTAAATATACATTCCTCATTATATCTTTGAGATTCGTCTATCTCATTTTTGTCTTCTCAAAGCGTCTATGAACTCACTCTATCTGTCTGGTCAAAAAGTTTGTACACGTTATTATTTCCCACATCCAATCTCGGGTCAGTTTGAAACTTTCCACAATTATTCATTGGCGTAAACACGCTGTGAAACTAAACATTAATCAATAAAAACAAATTAATCAACTTCTACATTACTAAGAGATGTAGTTGTAAATGCGGAGTTCTTCCTCTTAGATGAGTTTTGTTTTATAAATAAGTATTTATTTTTTTTTGTTTCTTGTTTTCTTTGTGAAAACCTGACGCGTGAGTTTAATTTCAACAAAAAGACATCAAGATGAAGGAAACATGTCGGAGAATATAAAATAAAAGACATTGAAATGTTTGTACTTTTATTTGGGGTCTTTATGTCTTTTACTTTTCATAGTTATAACAATGTCAACAATTCTGAAGAAAATACCTGAGTCTTTGTGTTTGATGTTTGAAAGAATCCCGCGCAGTGTTGTCGGAACACTTTAAGGTCTTACCACAATTTCTGTCTCTGACAGCTTTGACTTTGTGGGTTCAGTCTTCGTGGTGTTGTGGTGTAGTTGGTAGTGGAGATGGATAACGAACCGAACCTGAACGAACCAAACTCGAACCTCACTAACAACCGAACTGAACCGAATCCGAACTTTAAAACTGATCGGTACGAACCGAACTAAACTAAATTTCCTTACCTTAGGCCTTTAGGCTTAACCGAACTGAATCATGATTTTGCAATATCCTTATTAGAAAAAAAACACCAAAAACAATTTTGTTTTCAACGCGATGATCTAACAGTTATTTTTAATTCTTGGAAAATTCCGCTGTTGCCTTGAGCTGGCCTTGTCCTTGACATTTTATTAGTGTATGTTTACTGCGTCATTTTGGGTTGTTTTCTTTTGGTATCAACGTGAAGGGTGTCTTAGTATTTTATAATTGTGAATTAATCAAATGGTAGATTTGGAGAAACGAAAAGAAGACTGAATGTGGAAACTACCAGGAAAAGTGAACAGATCTTTTTACCTTTTTTGTTAAGTATGACAATAAGCCAATAGGTTTGATTTGTGTAGAGCTGTTTGTGGCTGTCAACAGAACGTAACGTTTAACAGCATTATGAAAAAAGAAAAATAAACAAATTCAAACAGTGATGGAAGAAATGTGTCTGGAAGAGAAGAATGCAGCTGAAGCCGCCACTCTCTTTCGCATAGCAATTCGAAATCTCAATTTAAAACTATGAGATTAAGCAGCAGAGTTCAGGCTGAGTTCAGGCAGAGTTCAGGCTGAGTTCAGGCAGAGTTCAGGCAGAGTTCAGACAGAGTTCAGGCAGAGTTCAGGCAGAATTCAAAATGAATGTTTTCTCTTGCCTCTGACATATCTGAAACCAATCAACTCTTGAAACTTATTCGCGCTACGAAAAGCTATTATAAAAGCACGGAAGAAATAGCAGCTATGAGGAGCGTGCCTGGGACCACCACTTGCAAACAGCTGGTCAAAGAAGTTTTAGATGTCATGGAGGATGTTTCTCTTCGTTTGTGAGAACTTAGATGGAGTAGCTACTGATACCTGCAGAAGTTTGGCTGGATGTCTTAGCAGACTGGCAGAAAGAGTTTTTAGAAGAATTGTCAAATCACACGGACCCTCTGTGGCAAGGTGTTGAATCAGAACTACGTGAAGAGATGTAAATTGTATTATAACATTTCATAAGTTGAACCACAAAACTTCTAAGAATTTTCTGATCTGAATATGAAGACGTTTTATTTGACTGTGAAATGCGGAGGGGGGGGGGGGGCTGGTAAACGATACCATCGTTGATTTGACCTCATTGAATTAATATTTGTTTTTATAAAATTTAATATTTGTGTTATATGAAAAGAGCATGCATTCTCCTATACTTCTATACTAAAAGTAATGTTTTCGGATGACAAACAAAAATGATATTAAAGTTTAATCCTAAAAAAAAAGGTATAGGTGTGTTTGTGTAATGTGTGATGTGCTTGTTCAGGCTGTCTTGAGGTCAACTATAGATGACTGTTGAATTTCAACCAATTACTCTGCAAGCGTTTGAGTTTTATTGTTCGGGTGTATTCAATGTAGTTGATCAACACTACAGACTAAACAAGACGATGGATGTAACGAGTCAAGAGTCAACACTGAGGAACAGTTCATACTAGAGTTATTCTAAGAAAAGGCCGCAGTAAAAGTCTCTGTCAACTAAACACGTCTTTACCCCAGAGGATTCTATCGCTAACTGATTTTCCGGTCTCTAACCCAAAATATCCCAAACGTCACTAGTCCCGTTCAATATACGTCTTCTATGGTGCGTCGCTAAATAACTACTACTATAAACTAGGTGCCTAACAAACGTAAAGAACCGCCTCACTCACAAGTATTCTCGGAGTAACCACCAGGAGACACGACCACACCCATTTTTTACTGTTCTATTTAATTTTGGATTTATTGTTCGGCTTTTTTTTTCAATTTTCGTTTTCGTACAGTTAATGGAAGAGTGACCAAGATAATAATTGAGTTTCTTTTTTTAATGAATTAAATTAATTCATTTTTCCATTCAGCCTCACGTCCTTTAACAATTGAAATGAACACCTGGGGGAAAAATTGGAACCATCTTTGTCATCAATCTGCGCTCTGCCTTGCTATAAGAGAACTCTTCTTTTTGTGAATTTTCCTCTCATTCCTGCTTTCTTGTGTTCTTTCCTATTTTCATTCAACTGTTTGAACCATAACGTCAAGCTCGATAATTAAAGATTTTTAATTTTAAGACACCAACCATGTTACAGTAACCTATAATACTTTGTTAAAATAGAATTACTGTGAGTAATCTGTAGCTATATATACTAACACTATTATATAATACACATATTGTTATTTATTAACTATTATACAGTTATGCACGTAGGTTTTAAGCTAATCTAAAAAAAGGTAAAAATTAAATAAATAACACTACAAACAATGTCAATGATGCTATGCCGGGATTTGGAACAATTCAATCGTATAGATTAGTTTGCATCAGTCATGTACATAAATCTGTATCATCGGAAATATTTTTACTACTTGTTTTTCCTTAGTGCCAATTTCAGGCTTTTAGCTATCTCACTACGCTATGATCCTATCACTGGTCTGTGCCATTGGGAAAAAGAATGGGTGAAAGAAGGGGAGTATTTGTGTAAATGTTACGTGATCGCTTTTTATATGACTTTCATTCTACATCTAAACTCATGCCTCCTTAAGGCACTAGCGGATCCAGAACTTTGGAGTGGGGGGGATTTTTTTCCAAATCCTAACCCTAGCGCCCAGTAAACCCTAACCTTATGCATAAACGTGCGTACAGCATATATATATATAAGAATAAAAAAAGCAGTGTTTCTCAACCTTCGGCGAAAAAAAACCCAGTCATGTTGAGGCCTTTCTCTTGCAAGCTTGGGGGTCAGGGGGAACGCTGTATGCTTCTCCAGTGAGGTTCGGGGCGAAGCCCCGCCGTCAAAATCGTTTTCTTGCATTCTTCACTGAAGAAAAGAAAGTATTCTCCTGACATCTACAGCACATTATTTATCAATGGAGTTCGGGGCGAATCCCCGACGCCAAAAGCGTTTTTTCATTGAAAAGATAAGATACCCCACATATGTAGATTAAAGCTTTGAGGATCGCCGCCGAAGAAAAAATTATTCGATAAATAATATTCAATAAAATTTAAGCGTAAATTGTGAGTTATAGTCCCAAATTTATGTAACTAGAAGATATCAGATTGAGTAAAGGTTGGATAAGGCGACTAGGCAACAATTATTTTAGTTTAGAACTCATCTCAATCGTGACTCTTGTACTGAAAAAAATTTGTTTGAATTCTAACTTTTCCAAAGCAAAGTCTTTCTTAAAATAATTATGATAAATACATGTGAAATGACATAAACTCTGTCTGGAAAGGGAGGGGCGATGGAGTGAAAACGATTAATCCTCGCTCCTTTTTATAATTTCTGCTAATGATTGCATTTGGCATTAAAGAATAGGGGTGGGGCGAAAAAAGTAAAAAAGAAAAAGTCTTTGTTTGTCCGATGGGGGGAAGGCGATTGCATGTATCGCCCCTCCCACCTGATACAACCCTTTTTCATTTTTGATTTAATAATCATAAAATTTGAGATTAGAGTGTGGTGCGACAAAATATACAATGGATTCACATATCAATACGTAGTTTATATTATATAGATATTCAACTAATTGTGTTCACAAACTATGATTTCTCCATAAAAATAGGACCGCCCCCCCCCCACTAAGAGGGCTAGAGTGGGGAGGGCATTACAGGCAATCGCATACCCCCCTACCCCACCGAATCGGCCAAAATACCAGAAGGGGAGCGACATAATATAAAATTTATATATTAATTCAACTAATTTTGTTCACAAACTATGATTTGTTCATAAAATTAGGACCGCCCCCCACCACTCAAAGGGTTTAGGTGGGAAGGGCAGCAGAGGTATTTGCCCCCCCCCAATCGGTCAACAGGGGAACGACATAATATAAAGATCGGTTGAAATATCAATAACAAGTCTTAATTATAAAGATATTTAATTGATTCTGTTAGCAAGCTGTGATTTCTAAAAAATAAATTGGACCGCCCCCCCACTCAAAAGTTTATTGTGATGGGGGGGCGGATTGATGCCATCGCCCCCTCCCGACCCCACCAAATCGGCCAACATACTAGAGAGGGAGGGGCGCGAAATAATCTAAAAATATGTTAAAAATATAAATAACTAGTATATATTTTTAACATAAGTAATAAATTCGTATACAAATTGTGTGAATTCTAATCTAAAATCCGTCCGCCCCCCCCGGGGGGGGGGGGGATTGGCCGAGTGTGGGGGGTGGGCAATCTTCCCGGGCTTCCCCAACGCTGTATACGCCAGTGCCTTAAGGGGACCATTTCAACTTATATCATCACATTTGTTAGGTACGATTCCTCCCCCTTGTTCGAGATACGAAAAAAAAAATTTTAATTACCAATTAACTAATTGTTTTTTTTAAATTCTTATTTTGTAGGGTAAAAGAAAAATGTTTGCAAAATTTCAGCTTGTTTCGAGATTGGGTGTGGAAAAAAAAACGTGTACAAACTTTTTATCAGACAGACATTTCTATTATGTTGTAAATTATCTCCCTTTTCTACCATTTTTAAAGTCAAAGTTTTTTTAGTTGACTAACATAGTCTGTGTTGTCTACCCTGAGCGTACATTATAATGTTGTTCTTTAAAGTGAAACAAAAACACTCTTTCTCTTGTCCTGTCTTCGCAGTAAACTGAGACAGTCAGTCTATTGTTGACAAACGACATTCAAGTTCAACTCGGGCAGATCAATGCGCCTGTCCGTTTGATCATATTACCATTGTGGCATTGCTTTCTAAACAAAAACAAAAAAAGACTTCATTTAAAAAAGTAATACCAACTAAAAAACGCACAAGGTATCAGCGACCATGTTGGATAAGATTATATTTAGCTAACACTAGGGGTTTAATCCGTTAAAAGGCTTTGTTGACAGGCTGTATTAGCAGACATTTGACAGGCTCTGTTGAAGTTCTATATTAACAGATATTTGACAGGCACTGTTGACAGGCTCTATTAGCAGACATTTGGCAGGCTCTGTTGAAGTTCTATATTAAGAGACATTTGGCAGGCTCTGTTGAAGTTCTATATTAACAGACATTTGGCAGGCTCTGTTGAAGTTCTATATTAACAGACATTTGACAGGCACTGTTGACAGGCTCTATTAGCAGACATTTGGCAGGCTCTGTTGACAGGCTGTATTCGCAGACATTTGGCAGGCTCTGTTGACAGGCTGTATTCGCAGACATTTGGCAGGCTCTGTTGACAGGCCTCTTACGTCACAAGGCTTACAGCAGTAAATCCAAATATTTCTTTGCAAACATGAAGAACGTTTAATGAACATATAGACCTAATTCAACATTTGCGCACCATTTTATTGTGGATTGATTTATTAAGGAATTATGGAAGAGAAATAAAGAAATTTAATTTTCCAGTGTATGATTAGTTTTGGCATTTGAAGTTTTTTATATTTTTACACTTTATTTTGCTGGTGAATTATTGCCATGTGTTCAAGCTTCGAAGTCATGTCATGTACCAAAACAAAGGAAATGGTCATAACACAGCTTCTCTACGCCTTACTTGCTCACACTCAATATGATATCTAGCTCGCGGTCATAGAATTTGCGTACGCTGCCGCCTCTTTTAGTTTAACTATAAATCTCGGTAAACCCCGGCATGAGCTTCTTAGAGTCCGACAGTCACGCAGGGCAGGGCTCGTATCCCGTAAGGGGGACGAAAATTTGCTAAAGGCAATCTTATTTAAGGGGGACAAAAGTTTGCTAAAGGCAATCTTATTTAGTGAGCTGAAAGGTGGTCGGTGTAACAGAGATGCCCCACGGAAGCATGCTCAGGGCGCTTTGGTCCAATCTTATTTGTGGACCAGTGGGGGGTGGGGGGAAGGGGGGTATCTAGGAAAAGGTTTTCGTGTTTTTTTTAGGTAAACCCAACCCTGCCCGAGTCGCGTGTCGAACCTCGAGCCCCCTTTATAGGTAGCCAAGCCAAGTTCAATCGTACCACGCTTCGACTTATATCACCCAATTTGTATGTAAATGTAAAGGTCATCTGCCTTTACGAGGGTGTCATGTGGCCAGCACAACGACCGGTACCCATTAGAGCTGGGTGCACTCAGAGGTGCCCAAAGATCCCGAAATTTAAAATCCCAATTTTCACAAGGATTCGAACCAGGAACCTCCGGTTCGTAAGTCAAGTGCTTTACCTCTCAGCCACCGCGCCTCCTATGTTAATATATATATTAATATATATATATATATATAATCATTTACATTTCAACCTATGTTTAGATTTTTTCGCCCCACCTCTAATATGTTGGCCGATTTGCTGAGATGGGGAGGTTGACGATGGCATCAATCCCCCCCCCCTAAACTTACGAAGAGGGGCAGTCTAATTTATTTGTTGAAATCACAGCTTGCTAACAGAATCAATTAAATATCTATATGATTAAAACTTGTTATTGATATTTGAACCGACCTTTATATTATGTCGTTCTCCTAGTGGTCGACTGGGTTGGGGAGAGAATACATCAATTGCCCTTCCCACCTAAACCCTTTGAGTGAGGGTGTGGTCCTACTTTTATGGAGAAATCATAGTTTTGTGAACAAAACTAGTTGAATTACTATATAATTTTTATATTATGTCGCCCCCCTTCTGGTATATCTACAATATCCAGACTAGAACTCGTATGAATTTACACGTTTAATCTTAAAATTACTAAGCCTAGGCAAATGTTATGATCACGAACAGTAGGCCTTTTGTTAAGGGTAATGCCATTACTAATATGGTGTACTATGCTGTTCGTATCCGATTCATTTCTTAATGTGATACTATTTTTACATAATAAATAAATCTGCACCCCTAAGCTGTCAGAATAAAAGTTATTGCCTTAATAAATAAAATTTGGTTCAAATTATTAATACATTTATTATAAATATATCTAGATCTGGGCTTTATTTAGTCTTATTTAGACTGTCAAGTGTAGGCCCCTATAGTGAGGAAATGTCAAAACTGCGCGCTATAAAAGTAGCTCGTTATTTTTTAAACTTATAACTAAAACGAAGTTCGTATCAAAATTCTTTTTTTAAACAACATTTGAATCAGTATTCTATTTAATGAGTAAGTTAATAAATGGAAAATATATTTTATAATGATCCATTGACACTTTTACCATTGTGACCCTAGAGGCAAATTTTTTTTTACCAATGCGGAAATCTATGAATGAAGCTTGAGTTATTAATGAAGAAGTCCATGACCCTTTTTTTTTAAAAAAAGTTACCTCCCGTGAAGTATTTCAATGAAAAGAGCTGTAATTTTTTAAAAAAATTTGCCTGCATACATAATTTTAAAAATGAGATGGTTCCCTTTCGGAAAATTAAAAAAATGTAGTCGTTGCATCAGAACTTTGAATGATCTAAAATATCATGATGTTCGATTGTTATGTTCTCTCTTAGTTTCTGAGATCTAAACGGGACGACGGACAGACGGACAGACAGGCCACACAAAACTAATAGCGTCTTTTCCCCTGTCGGGGCCGCTAATAAAAAATTAATCAATTAGTTAATTAACTATTGGTAATTAATTATTTTGTTTGGTATTTCGAACAAGGGATAGAAATGGTACTTGACTGAGGTGGTGGTATAAGTTGAATTAGTCCTCTTTTTAGGTCGCCGCTTTAAAAGAGTTTCAAACAAACAATAGATAACTATATAATCTTCTATTTTCATACACATCCACAAAATGGAAGGGTTAGATTATTGGCTTGAGGATTTTTGAGTCATGAGTTCAACTTCAGGTCGTTACACTTTAAAAAAAAAATCCTATTAATTAAAAAAAAACAATTGCTAAAAATATTTCTAATTGCAGATATTTATTGTTGTTGGTCTAGATCTATTACAAATTTAATTACCTAACTTATCCAAACTAATTGATACAAGTACACTTATTATTAGCTTTGTTTTGTATTTTAAAGCATTTTTTAATGTTTTTCTTTTTGCAAAAATCTTACAGCCATTCACCCCTGTTAAGATCAACCGACTTAACAATTCGGACGAGGCGTACTGACCTTTGACGTGCTGGTTAGGAAACAGGACAAGCAATCTATGCCAGAAGGGACGCCGCCGAGATCACCACTGACGTGTCACCGCTGCCACTGGGGCGATTGTGTGAGAGGTGACATATTAGGAGTACATGTGTTTGTGTGTTTCTCAAGGTTTGTGTGTAAGAAAGAGTTCGAGTGAGTGGGTGGGTCCCAGTCCATGTGACGTCAAGAAAGTCACCGAGTCAAATCAATAAACATTAACGCTTGTGTGTGTGAGTGTGTGTGTGTGAGTGATGCTGTGATGTATAGATTTAGCGGAAAGCTCATACGTCATAGCCGGTGCTTCACAGACTTCTGCAATAGCAGTTGTTTCACCTCAGACAAAACTTAAAAGGTTTGTTTTCTGTCTTTTCAAATAACCCATTAATTTTTTTTTTGACACGTTCGTTGAACAACAGCAGTACCAACAAATCTATAATAAATCTTTAACAAATCTATCAAAAATAATAACAAATCTATAAAAAATCTTTTAAAAATCTATAACAAATCTGTAATAAATCTATATCAAACCTATAACTAATCAATATCAAATCTATAACAAACTATGCATACGTCGTCTTATTAAAATGATTCTATGATAATTATTTAATGAAGTACGATACAGGTACAGATTATTGATCAACACCTGGTACACAGAAGTATTCATTGGCCAAAGAAATTTGAACTATGTAGAACACTGCTGGGTTTTCCAAGCCTCGTGAGATTTTTAAATCTTGTGAGATGATCAAGTTAAAATATAAATAACAAATGTCGAAGTCTCTTTTTACTTATAAAGGTATCATCAGATTTAAAATACATTAGGACTATTTTTTTTACGGTGTAGCAGTACAACATTTGGTGAAGACTACTTTTGCGAAGGAAACGTGTCATCCAAAGTGTTGCACCGTTTGGACAGTCTTGAAACAAGAGCATCACTAGCCATACTTTCGACCCTGCTTTGTCTGGACGAACATGTTTAAAAACCCTGACCCTAGGCTTCAATAAATTAGAAAAAAATGTACTAGTGACATCTTTTTTACAATAGGTCTTCTCCATTCATGGACTGTGTTCAGCAGAAGCACAGAAGCGACTTTCTGGACACATCTTTGGGCTATTGACGGAACGCTGCCCACGTTGCTGTTCAATGGAACGAGACAAAACTCTGATACAGTTTAGAAACTATTTTCAAACATACTTTTAAAGGAATTAAATCTTGTATTAAGTTTAGTTGTATCGATTAGTTTGGATTAGTCATGGCATTACATTTGTAACAATAAGACTAACAATAAAAAGCATTTTAAAAATAAATAAAAAAAAACGACATGAATTTGAGCTCATGGCTTAAGCCTTCTCAGGCTTCTCTAGCCAACGCGGAAACCACTCTTCTAATGGAGAGCTCATGAACATGGAAGATTGTAATGTTATCTATTGTTTCTATAGTCTCGTCTTATTTTTCATGTTGTGTTCACTAAGACGGGGACGACGGGGACTAATTCAGCTTATACCACCTCATTCAAGTACAAATTCTTTCCCTTGTTCAAGAAACCAAACAAAATAATTAATTACCAATACTTAATTAGTTATAATTTTAATTGATTTTTGTGATGTCAGATAAAAGAAATAGTTGTGCACAATTTCAACTTAATCCGAAATAGGATGTGGGAGAACTAACATGTACAAACTTTTTACCAGACAGACAGACAGACAAAGTGAGTTGATACAAGCTTTGTAAATCAGCAACGTCACAGAGTCTGTAAGAGGGCTACATGTTGCATAAGGGTCACCGATCCTGATTTTTTCCTCAAGGTTGTCTCACCAAACTTTTCCCATGTTACAAAACAGCGGAAGTATTTCCTTCTTCTACATTAGATCGTCTCTCAAAAGGTGAATTCAAAACTGAACGAGAGAGAAGCTCCAAGACTAAGAAAAGTGAACAAGTTGAAAGTTTCTGTGTGTGTGTTGTAGTCACTAATTGATTTCTCCGTGTCCGTTCTTCCATTGAGTATTTCTGTAGAAAGTTTTTTCCAGTCAAAAAGTAATTCTGTAATGATATTACTTTCCCAGTTCTCTGTTCACTAAAACACACACACAATACACAAAAAGAATATCACGAGGTCATTAGTAGGAAAACAAAATTAAATTATATAACTATAAAGAAAAAAAGTTGAAATGTTGTTACACTGCATCTTATTGTTTTGTAAGGCCTAAGTTCTTATAGTATGACAGATTGACTTGATGTAAACATATTTCTGAAGGCTGGCCAAATAGAGATAAGCACTATATTTGTTATGAATTATGAAGACTATCGCATTTCACTGAGTGATTTTAAAACCTAAATCTCGAATTATGACCCCAGACACTTCCTTACCGTTTTTGTATTATCAGATCTCATTGACGCTTTCCATTCAATGACTGGATGACCAGGTCAGTTACTGTGGTCAAGCTCTTCATCCTCGTTCTGATTCAAAGTGGGAAATAGCAACATAAGGAAGAGAAGATGTATTCGTTTTCCAGTCTTAGAATTATGAATGTCATTGCTAACCAACAATTGAAATGTCATAGCTGGCCAACATTGAAATGTCATAGCTGGCCAACATTGAAATGTCATAGCTGGCCAACATTGAAATGTCATAGCTGGCCAACATTGAAATGTCATAGCCAACCAACAGTTGAAATGTCATAGCTGGCCAACATTGAAATGTCATAGCCAACCAACAGTTGAAATGTCATAGCTGGCCAACATTGAAATGTCATAGCCAACCAACAGTTGAAATGTCATAGCTGGCCAACATTGAAATGTCATAGCCAACCAACAGTTGAAATGTCATAGCTGGCCAACATTGAAATGTTATAGCCAACCAACAGTTGAAATGTCATAGCTGGCCAACATTGAAATGTCATAGCCAACCAACAGTTGAAATGTCATAGCTGGCCAACATTGAAATGTCATAGCTAGCCAACATTGAAATGTCATAGCTGGCCAACATTGAAATGTCATAGCTAACCAACAGTTGAAATGTCATAGCTGGCCAACATTGAAATGTCATAGCCAACCAACAGTTGAAATGTCATAGCTGGCCAACATTGAAATGTCATAGCTGGCCAACATTGAAATGTCATAGCTGGCCAACATTGAAATGTCATAGCTGACCAACATTGAAATGTCATAGCTGGCCAACAGTACAAATGTCATAGCTGGCCAACAGTTGCAATGTCATAGCTGGCCAACAGTTGCAATGTCATAGCTGGCCAACAGTTGAAATGTCAAAACTGGCCAACAGTGCAAATGTCATGGTAATTAAAATGTTTTAGCTTGTTAAATAGAACGTCATGTGTTAAAAATATAAAGAAAAAAATATCATGTGTTAAAAATATATAAAGAGTGTGTTATGTGTAAAAAAACAATAACAGAATGACTTGTGTTCAAGTAAATAGAAAATGCATTGCTGCTAAAATATAACGAGAATGTCATGTGACCAAAGTTTAAAGAAGGTGGCAAAACGCCCATGTTTTTAGCGAGTTTCATAGGACCAGCACAAGACAACGTATTTCAAAAATAGGTCAAGTTTCCATTGCAGTAGTTGAGTAGTGACTTGAGTAAATTGTCTGGGTGGACTCAAAGGCGTTTGATATCTGAACAAAAAATCCGATTCCAATCGTTCATTTAGTTTGGAAGTCGGTTGAGAATCCAAAAGAGAAGACAAAGAGAAACCAAAATAAAAAAAGAAGCTAAAAGAGAAGCCTAACTCCTAACGATTCATCCAACTCTTAATATTCATTAAACTCTTTACCTAATCTTATCAACACTGTTGCAGACTCCTTGGCCCACCAGGGAGGGCAAACACCACCCACCGGACAGGCTGCGAGTCTTCATCATGCCCTGGCTGTAATTAAAAAAACAGAAATGGAAAAGTGGTTTGACTGTTTCTCACGGCTATGGCCAAATTTTAATTCACGATGCCCCCGCTGTGGGGAAGAAGAGGAAACCGTATCTCATATTCTATTTGACGCCCGAAACTTGCTGATCTCCGTTTCGACGGGTATGGGAAACCAAAAATTCTTGACCTGTATGGCGACATGTATGCACTACGCAAGACAGCAGCGTTTCTGTCCAGGGCTTTAGCAAAAGATGATTTGAGCCTCTCAAGCCCTCACTCAAATGGAGTTTGATGATAATGATCAATTTTTTTTTTTGCACTTGTCTTAAAAATATAAATATCAAGGAAATTCATCAAAACTAAGCATGACTCTCCTGACGTACAAAACATCAAACTTCTGACATCAGGGCAGTCTGAATACTTTAGCAAAACAATCCAGATCTATTAATTTATTTCTAAGATGTCACTTGATTGACAAAAACATCAAAACTCGTTTATATTTAACTGTTCAGAAAGTGGATGTGCCATTATCTTTTCGGTATTCACACACAGCAGATAGTCACCACTCTGCTAGTGAGGTATTCACACACAGCAGATAGTCACCACTCTGCTAGTGAGGTATTCACACACAGCAGATAGTCACCACTCTGCTAGTGAGGTATTCACACACAGCAGATAGTCACCACTCTGCTAGTGAGGTATTCACACACAGCAGATAGTCACCACTCTGCTAGTGAGGTATTCACACACAGCAGATAGTCACCACTCTGCTAGTGAGGTATTCACACACAGCAGATAGTCACCACTCTGCTAGTGAGGTATTCACACACAGCAGATAGTCACCACTCTGCTAGTGAGGTATTCACACACAGCAGATAGTCACCACTCTGCTAGTGAGGTATTCACACACAGCAGATAGTCACCACTCTGCTAGTGAGGTATTCACACACAGCAGATAGTCACCACTCTGCTAGTGAGGTATTCACACACAGCAGATAGTCACCACTCTGCTAGTGAGGTATTCACACACAGCAGATAGTCACCACTCTGCTAGTGAGGTATTCACACACAGCAGATTGTCACCACTCTGATAGCTTGGTATTCACACACAGCAGATTGTCACCACTCTGATAGCTTGGTATTCACACACAGCAGATAGTCACCACTCTGATAGCTTGGTATTCACACACAGCAGATAGTCACCACTCTGATAGTGAGGTATTCACACACAGCAGATAGTCACCACTCTGATAGTGAGGTACTTAAGACGACTAAAGAAGATCGTTAGTTTCAATTTAGAGCAGGGACCTAAGAAAGGACCTGATTCAGTTTATACCACCACTTCAGTCAAGTACAACTTTGTTCAAGATTCAAAACAAAATAACTAATAGTTAATCAACTAATTGGTTAATATTTTGTTAATTGATTCTTGTGTTTTTATGTAAAGGAAAATATTATGCAAAATTTCAGTTTGATCCAAGAATGGGTGTCCTAGAAATAACGTGTACAAACTTTTGACCAGACAGCCAGTGAGTTGATAAAACCTTTGTAAAAATTCACTATGAACAAAGGAGGTTAGAAATGATATAGAATAGCGGGACATATCTTAATGGACATTTCTTAAAATAGAAACTCGTCAACGTTTAGATATGGTTTCAGGTTAATGGTGGTAAAAAAAAAAAATGGTGAAAAAAATGGGGGTGGGGGTGGGTGGATAGGTTACAATTATTTTACAGTTATTTTGTGTGAAGCAAACAGAAAACATTTAGATGAAGCCATGACGTAGCCAGGAATTTCTTCCAACGGGAGGTGGGTTCAAAAAGGGGGATGTGATTTTTCCCTTTTTGTTTTTTACACGCAAACACATTCAGACATCCTTATATATAAATGTAAACCTAGATCTAAAAATACCTATCTATCTATCAATAAATCTATTCAGTGGGTAGGTGTCGCACGGTGTGGTTAGCTCAGGGTGTCAAATCAACGTTCTCTAAACTTTTCCCAGTAAACGCTCTCATGACTTTGTTCTTTGTGTTAGACCAATACAGTGAGCTGATGACTTTCATTGAGTGGTAAACACATGTTAAATGAGTGTCAATTCTAATATAAAATTCCATTGTTCATGTCATCTATTCAATCAGTGGCGTAGCTACAATCGTCATCCCAACAGTAACATATGCATGTGAGACATGGAAATCATCAGACAAAATTGAGAAAAGACTAAATAGGCCTAACAAAAATGGCTAAGACAGATTTTAGGAGTCAGTTATATAGATCGGGTCTCAAACAAGGAAATCCTATGCCAAACTAGGAGTCGACCACTTTGTGAGGTTGTGACAGAGTGTTGCATGAAGTTTGCGGGACATGTTCTCCGACAAAAGGTTACTTCGCATACCAAAAGTTGTGATGACATAGAGACCAATTCAAGAAAAGCGCAAACAGAGACGTCCTCGTATAACTAGCCGCCCACTTTCATGGAGGACCTCAGAGCCGTGAACACCATGTGGGAAGAGGCTTCAGACATTGCTAGTGACAGATCTTCGTAGAGACAGCTTGCCGCCCGATTCGCCGAACGGCGCGGGGGAATCTAAGTCTAAAAACTCTATGTCAGGACCCGCCAAAGAGATCAAGCCCATCGGGCCCTAAATGGTGGCTAATTCCTAGCTACGCCACTGTATTAAATATTTATTGTATAGTTTACAGTGAAAGCTTATTAAAATTAGAAACATACTTCACATCACATGAACATGTTTCCTGTGACTTTTAGGCGGAACAGGTATAACATTATGCTGTGTTATTCAAACTTTGACTACCATTTAAACCAGAAAATGTACGTTTGCCACCCCCTTAGTCAGCATTTGGTCTGGGTGAGCGCTTAAAGCTTCCACAGCGGAGTCCAGGGCATAGCCCCGGGCGCCAAGAGCTTTTCAGCATTACTGAGCTTTAGAAGCTCATTCTCATTCAATCTAGCTTGTACTAGTTCTCTTATATCATTGTCAAGTCCTTATTGAGTGACATTGGATTATACTTATGAAAATGATTGAAGATGCCTTGATTTACTTGAGTTGTTGTACTACTTGATGTCGCGCAAGTCCACTCCAATTAATACAGAGCAACACATATTAAAATTCATCAAATTAGATCTTGGTTAACCGACGAGATCTATTCATCATAAAGTAAAATAACAGTTCACTGGCAATTCCAGCTACAAAGAAATACATATTATACTATACAAGTCCAATGAAATATTCTAAGTACTACTACTTGACCATGGGATTAACACCCCACAATGCAACTGTGGCCCCTTGATTTCCCCGTGTGAGATCATATGCTCCATAAACAAGTGAGTCTCGTGATCCTCAACCAATAAATGTCACCAACTACCGAACATTGATGTAACAGTCATAACTGGTCTTATTTGAGGTGGGAGAATCATCGGACTTCATCCCAGGCCAAGCAGCAGTATATACCGCTCGCGCCGCGCTAAACGTTAAGTCTTTTTATTTTCAGATATAGTTTTTTGTAGATAATTTTAAAGTGTTTTGTATAACCGAAAAAGTTGTTTGTGAGGTATTATTAGAAAGGTATCAGGTTCTCTCTCAAGCTACTAAGGTAGTCTGGGAAAGCTGTTGGTTACTAAAGCTCTTTAGCTCCGCCAAGCGTTTTCCTCCGTTCAGAGCCTCATAAACTCTTTCTCTGGCGTCTTCAGCGCATGTTTCTTCCCGTAGTAAGAACAAAGAATAACTCATGTCAATGTTAAAGTATAACGGAGTGGGACAAGGGAAGATACTCTTCTGATTAAGTTATAATCCTTGCCACGAACATTTAGTTTTGTCACACAAAGGTCTTTCACTTATGGGAGATAATTTGGACCATTCGAGAAGAATCCTGCATGCGGAAAAGTTTTGAAATGATATTGTTGCTAACGCCACTCAATATAAAACGTTAGACATTGAAAAATGTCCTTAGATGAAGTCTCTAACTGAATAGATTTGAACTTTATCACTATGACTACTAATACTATTTGACTGCTGCTGGGTTAATAGACCAACGTTATTGGATAACTACAATGAAAATGAAACTTTCTAATGTTAGCCTTGTCAGGTAGTTTAAACAGCTTCGACCTTCCCCTATGGTCATGACGTCGCACTCCCCCCCCCCCCCCCCCCCACCGGGGTGCCCCACACTGCTTGAGATCCTGCAAGTTTAGAATGGGATTGTGCTTGTTAAGCAAGTTGTCTTGAAGCGGGAGAAATGGGTTCGTTCTACTTTACAAAGGAGGTAGACAATAGGATCGCGTTGGTGAAGAGGCATTCCAATGTTTTCTTTCAACGAACCTTTGAAATGATCGTGTTGCTAAGGTAGACATGTTCTACTCGTGTTGCTAAGGTAGACATGTTCTACTCGTGTTGCTAAGGTAGACATGTTCTACTCGTGTTGCTAAGGTAGACATGTTCTACTCGTGTTGCTAAGGTAGACATGTTCTACTCGTGTTGCTAAGGTAGACATGTTCTACTCGTGTTGCTAAGGTAGACATGTTCTACTCGTGTTGCTAAGGTAGACATGTTCTACTTATAAGATGAAACGATGTCCCTTAAATTAATAATTTAATTTCATAAAATTTTTTAATAAGTCGATTTTTTCTTATTAATACTAAAATATACAATAACTACAATGCTAATACAACCGATTTTTGTTTTTAAAAAGAAAGAGCACCTTTGCACCCCTCCCCTAGTAATCTATCTATCCTTTACTAAAGAAGTCCGCCACGGGTAGAAAAACAGATCACTATGTAAAAGTTTTATTGGGGGGGGGGGGGGGGTGAACTTCGATAGTTAATTTCCTGACATGATTAAAATAAGGTAAGCTCCCTTTTAGTTTGTGCTCAAAATTTATCTAGAGTTTCTTAAAGCTGACTATAATGTCATCTGTTGGTCAAGTTTATCGACTGTTAGCCTTCACAAGACGTCTGCTCCGACATGACACTTTTGAAAAAAAAAACCCAGTTCATCGGATGTACAAACAAAACAATGTAATCGTCTTGACAAGAAAAACATTTCAGAACTTCCGCTTCACTTTGATGTCATCGTTGCAGTGACCAGGCTTTTTACAAAGCTTATATCAATTCAAGTCTGTCAGACTGTCTGATACACATTCGTTCGTTATTTCTAATAAGTTCCCATTCTCGGATCCAATTAGTCAATGTCCCTAAAAAACATGAATCAGTCATCAAATTAACCACTCAATCAATGAGTGATAATTTTTTTTTGTATATAAACAAGGAAACAATTTTATAGCATTTAGAGGTATGGCTATAAATGTGCTATTTTCCCCTCATATAAGGCTTGCTTTTTAAAAGTATTTTTAAAAAATATTTTATATTAGCTATACCTAGACAATAAACTAAATTTTACTGCAAATACTGATTATATCAGCAAAAAAGGGCAGCAAAAATTACAATTACTAAGAAAACTGTCATCGTTTAATGTTAGAGAAAAGGCCTTAGCTATGTTTTATCACGCTCATATCTGCAATATTTTAAGTTTCAATATCACTGCCTGGTATGGCAATCTGAGCATTAAAAATAAGAAAAAACTTTATAAAATCTAAATGCTGCTGGTAAAATCATTGGCAAAAAACAAACCCCATTTGGGCAGTTGTTTGAGACAAACATCTATAAAAAAGCTAACAAGATCCTCGAAATAAAGAATCACCCTTTGTGTCTGGATTTTGTGATTTTACCATTACAAAAGAGATACAAGACACCAATAGCAAAGACAAAACAGACACAAACACTCTTTTGTTCCCCTGGCAATCAAATCATTAAATAAGAACAATCTGGTATAGACTTTGTCACATGTAAATTATGAGTGAGTCTGGTGTGAATGTACACTTTGGTTTCTTATAGTTATAATGTTTTTTGTTAGGTGTAAAGCACAAATTGTAAGACAAATTTCCATACGGACAATAAAGATTATTATTATTAACATTATTGGAACATACTCGCATTTTTGTTTTCACAATTAGAGCAGGGGACTATATTCACAATTAGAGCAGTGGACTATATTCACAATTAGAGCAGGGGACTATATTCACAACTAGAGCAGTGGACTATATTCACAATTAGAGCACTGGACTATATTCCCAATTAGAGCAGGGGACTATATTCACAATTAGAGCAGAGGACTATATTCACAATTAGAGCAGGGGACTATATTCACAATTAGAGCAGTGGACTATATTCACAATTAGAGCAATGGACTATATTCACAATTAGAGCAAAACAAGAAAGTTGCGTTGCCGGCCCTTCTTTGATAGGTATGTGTCTGTAAGACAAATTTTTTTATTTTTTTTTGCATTCTAAACTGCATTCTCTTAACATCTAAATTTCGTTATTCATCGTATTAAAAAAGGGGCGGGTCAAATTAACTAAACTCAAGTAGCGTGGGGGCAAGGGCCGATACTGAAATGTGATTGGCAATCAAAGCACAAGTAGCGTAAGTTAAGCGAAACATCTTGTAGTCCGGCTGCTTTGTTCAGCATTAAGAAGTTAACAGAACGTTGGTTAAACGCTCTTTGGATATTGGATCGTTTTAACGTACAAAAAATGTCTCATTTTTTAAAACCTTTTGAATAATGTTTTTACTCCTGGATCCGCCTGTGCAACCGTGTTCAATGGTTTTTGTGGTTGGAAATCAAAGCGATATGTTTTTTTTTCTAAAACTTATCTTTTGTCATTGTTTCTTGTTTAAAGACTTTTAGTACACCACCAAGAGACAGTTCACTTAATGTTCCTTTCTTACCGACTTTAAAATGACAAGAACTCTGGTGCTTCTGCAAATGTTGTTTTCTCCGTCTAGGGTTAAATCATGCAAACCTGTTCGTTATAAGAGTTATTTCATAGAGTTTAATTCATACATGATTTCAGCGGTATCAGTATCTACATGATTGTTTGTTTTTTCTAGTCTATTTATTAATTGGGATTTTTGTTGACTGTAGTTGACTTTAAATTTACAAATGTAAAAACAGTTTAAAGTTGTTTTTAACGCTTAATTTTATTCCTTGCTAATAGATCTACTCATGGCTCTTGCCTCAGTATGGACATTGATTTAATATCGAAAGTTGGGACAATTGTGTTCTCCTAAGTGACTACTAGGAGTGAGCGCCACACGTTCAAATGATAGTTTAAAAATCTCCGCCAAGAAAAAAGGCGATGCTGAAATGTGTGGGGAGAAGACGACAAGGAGGATTTAAAAAAAAACAAGATAGGAAGAAGGAGGAAAATAAAACTGTGAGAGCGTGACACAGACATAGAGGTTGTGTTCACGTGAGAAAGAGAGAAAGAAAGGGAGATAGAGAGAGAAAGGGAGAGAGAGAGAGAAAGGGAGATAGAGAGAGAAAGGGAGAGAGAGAGAGAAAGGGAGATAGAGAGAGAAAGGGAGAGAGAGAGAGAAAGGGAGATAGAGAGAGAAAGGGAGAGAGAAAGAGAAAGGGAGATGGAGAGAGAAAGGGAGAGAGAGAGAGAAAGGGAGATGGAGAGAGAAAGAGAGAGAGAGAGAGAAAGGGAGATGGAGAGAGAAAGGGAGAGAGAGAGAGAAAGGGAGATGGAGAGAGAAAGGGAGATAGAGAGAGAAAGGGAGAGAGAGAGAGAAAGGGAGATAGAGAGAGAAAGGGAGAGAGAAAGAGAAAGGGAGATGGAGAGAGAAAGGGAGAGAGAGAGAGAAAGGGAGATGGAGAGAGAAAGAGAGAGAGAGAGAGAAAGGGAGATGGAGAGAGAAAGGGAGAGAGAGAGAGAAAGGGAGATGGAGAGAGAAAGGGAGATAGAGAGAGAAAGGGAGAGAGAGATAAAGGGAGAGAGAGAGAAAAAGGAAGAAAGGGTAAATAGAGGAGAGCGAGAGATGGAGAGAGTAAGATGCAGAGAGAGGAGAACTGGAGACGAAGAGTGGGCAGAAGAAAAAGAGTCCAACAGAGAGACAACTCTGTAAAAGAGAAGCCAAACAAAGATCTACAACTGTTACATTGATGTCAAGCCGAGGTTGTCTCTAAATTTAGATGAATGACTTTTGTTTCTGCCAGGATCAGGACGTAAACATACAAAAGCTGATTCATTAAGCTAGAAGGATGATTCGCGCTGATAGCTCACGGGCTTGGAAATGGTTGCCATTTATAAAGTTTCCTTGACCTGTAGGTGAGATAAATTAGGTCATTTTCGACTGCAAAAGCTCAGACATATGACGATTACATTCCCTTTAATGTTTATCTACAATTTGATTTGAGAGCGAAACGACTTTTCTCCATTGTAGTCCCCATACAATGTTCATAATTGTCCATGGTTTAACTTCCTTCTTTTATTTCAAGGAAGACATTTCAATAACGTAAAAACACTTGAGAAAATGTGCATTTGTAAAGCAATGATCTATTTTATTGTATGTTAATTTAAATCTATCCATATATTTACAATGATTGAAAAACACGAATTCGCTCACGAATACGAAAATGTAATTCCTTTATCTCTTGCCTTTATCTCTTGCCTTTATCTCTTGCCTTTATCTCTTGCCTTTATCTCTTGCCTTTATCTCTTGCCATTATCTCTTGCCTTTATCTCTTGCCTTTATCTCTTGCCTTTATCTCTTGCCTTTATCTCTTGCCTTTATCTCTTGCCTTTATCTCTTGCCATTATCTCTTGCCTTTATCTCTTGCCTTTATCTCTTGCCTTTATCTCTTGCCTTTATCTCTTGCCTTTATCTCTTGCCTTTATCTCTTGCCTTTATCTCTTGCCTTTATCTCTTGCCTTTATCTCTTGCCTTTATCATCAGCACGACCGAATCCACAGCTGTGACATTTACAATTTATGATTCTTTATTCGTAAGTGAAACACAATGTACCGCACGAGAAGTCAACATTTTAAAAAGATAGTGCTTCCGTGTTTAACAGTTTACTTTATTTGCTTAATTTCCCCGGATGGCTCAGTCGGTAGAGCATCAGTACAAATACCTGACAAAATAAGAATATATAAAAATAAAATTAACCAATTAGTTAATTATTGGTAATTAATTATTTTGATCAATGTCGAGTAGGAAAAAAATGTACTTGATAGATCTGTGGTTGAATTAGTTCCCCTTGAGGAGACTTGAGTTCGGGTTGAACAACGTTTTATTTCATGCACACTAAAAAGCGATCACGGTAACATTGACACAGACACCCCGTTTTCTCAACTGTCCAGACAAGTGATAGGATCTTAGGGCATTGAGAATGCTAAAAGCATGAAATTGCGCTAAACAAAAACAATTTGTTATATAAATTTTAATACCACAGATTCATTATTGTTAGTCTAGATCTGTTAGGTATTTAATTACTTGGCTGATCCAAACTAATTGATACAATTACACTTCATATGAGCCTTATTTCTCTTGAAAAACATATTTTTAAAATATATTTCTTGTTCGTTTCAGAATAGCCTTAGATTGATGAAATGACAGGGGAGTAAATGTTTTCTATGACATTTGTTTACATTCATGTATCGATGCAGCGCAAACTAGTCTAAGAAATAGTTTAAAAATAGCTTTTTGGTAATAGTCTTGTCAATGGCCAATACTACATGTTCATCTGGGCAGTCTATTGTTAATGAAGTGTTCTTCTGGTCAGTCTATTGTCAATGAAATGTATCTGGCCAGCCTAATGTTGTTGAAATGTTCTTCTGGTTAGTCTATTGTCAATGATATGTTCTTCTGGCCAGTGCATTGTCAATGAAATGTTCTTCTGGTCATTGCATTGTCATTGAAATGTTCTTCTGGTCAGTCTATTGTCAATGAAATGTTCTTCTGGTCAGTCTATTGTCAGTGAAATGTTCTTCTGGGCAGTCTATTGTTAATGAAGTGTTCTTCTGGTCAGTCTATTGTCAATGAAATGTATCTGGCCAGCCTAATGTTGTTGAAATGTTCTTCTGGTTAGTCTATTGTCAATGATATGTTCTTCTGGCCAGTGCATTGTCAATGAAATGTTCTTCTGGCCAGTGCATTGTCAATGAAATGTTCTTCTGGTCAGTGCATTGTCAAAGAAATGTTCATCTGGTCAGTGCATTGTCAATGAAATGTTCTTCTGGTCAGTCCATTGTCATGAAATGTTCTTCTGGTCAGTGCATTGTCAATGATATGTTCTTCTGGTCAGCCTATTGTCAAGAAAATGTTTATCTAGTTAGTGGATTGGCAATTAAATATTATTCTGGTCAGTCTATTGTCAATGAAATATTCTTCTGGTAAGTCCATTGTCAATGAAATGTTCTTCTGGTCTGTGCATTGTCAATGAAATGTTCTTCTGGTCAGTGCAATGTCAGTGAAATGTTCTTCTGTCAGTGCATTGTCAATGATATGTTCTTCTGGTCAGTGCATTGTCAATGAAATGTTCTTCTGGTCATTGCATTGTCATGAAATGTTCTTCTGGTCAGTGCATTGTCAATGATATGTTCTTCTGGTCAGTGCATTGTCAATGAAATGTTCATCTGGTCAATGCATTGTCAATAAAATGTTCTTCTGGTCAGCCTTTTGTCAATGAAATGTTCTTCTGGTCAGCGTTTTGTCAAGGAAATGTTTATCTAGTCAGTGGATTGGCAATTAAATATTCTTCTGGTCAGTCTATTGTCAATGAAATATTCTTCTGGTAAGTCCATTGTCAATGAAATGTTCTTCTGGTCTGTGCATTGTCAATGAAATATTCTTCTGGTAAGTCCATTGTCAATGAAATGTTCTTCTGGTCTGTGCATTGTCAATGAAATGTTCTTCTGGTCAGTGCAATGTCAGTGAAATGTTCTTCTGGTCAGTGCATTGTCAATGATATGTTCTTCTGGTCAGTGCATTGTCAATAAATTTTCTTCCGGTCAGTGCATTATCAATAAAATGTTCTTCTGGTCAGTGCATTGTCAATGAAATGTTCTTCTGGTCAGTGCATTGTCAATGAAATGTTCTTCTGGTCAGTGCATTGTCAATGAAATGTTCTTTTGGTCAGCGCACTGTAAATGAAATGTTCTTCTGGTTAGCCTATTGTCAATGAAATGTTCTTCTGGTCAGTGCATTGTCAATGAAAAGTTCACCTGATTGTTGATTTGACAAAAATTGAACATGTTTAGAACTAAGGAAACCTTTTAAGCTGAGAAATGTGTATTTATGGGACTCAAGATGAAAGAAAAGATCCATAAAATGTTCTCCATAAATAAAAGACTTTTTTAAGGTCCACTATTTAATTCATGTATCCAAGATTTCTTTTGTTCTAATTTTTCTCCGCCTCTGACGTCTGTTCAGTAAGATAGGAAACATTTAGAAAGTATTCTTCAAGTGAAATTAAGAAAGCCTACCAGTGTCAAAAACTGCCAAAGACAGTTTCCAGGAAAGTCTGTAAATCAACATAATATGTATTTAATTATTCCGAGAAGTCGTTTGAATGCAAAATATCTGCAGAGTTGGTTTTCTGTTTTTCAAACGTTTGTACTTTAAAAGCAATATGTGAGGCAATGAGTAGTTAGGGATACAATATGTGAGGCAATGAATAGCTAGTGATACAATATGTGAGGCAATGAATAGCTAGTGATACAATATGTGAGGCAATGAATAGCTAGTGATACAATATGTGAGGCAATGAATAGCTAGTGATACAATATGTGAGTCAATGAATAGCTAATGATACAATATGTGAGGCAATGAATAGCTAGTGATACAGTAAACGGCCTAAGTATTTCAATTCCTACCATAGACGTAATCATTTCAAAAGCCACAAATATTTTCATGTCATAGGCAATTATTTTACGATGACAACAAAATTCATTAGCATAATCAGGACCGAATTTATTATGCAAAAGTGTTGGGGAGGTTGACAGATGGAAACTGATTTAGAAAATGTTGAAAAAAATATTTTCTTGATACATCAAAGAGGTTGGTTTCTGACTTCGAGCAGCGGAAAACCTCATCCTAAGATCACTAACACAAGACTTTAAGAAAAACAAGTAATAGAAAAAAAACAACACTTTTTAAAAACAAAGTACGTAACACAATGAAATGAAAGGGATTGGTTAATTACAAAGTTTATATCAACTCAATCTGTCTGTGTTTCTGGTAAAAAGTTTGTATATGTTATTTCTCCCACACCCCATCTCGGATCAAGCTGACATTTTGCACAATTATATCTTTTACCTGACAAAACAAGAATCGATAAAAAATGAATTAATTAATTAACTTTTGGGAATTAATTATTTTGTTTGGTATTTCGAGCAAAGGAAAGAAATTGTATTTAACTGATGTGGTGGTTTAAGTTGAATTTACCCCTTTATATTTTATAGGTCGCCTCTTTTAAGTTTGAAGCTAACAATACATAACTTAAACTTTCTATTTTCGTAAGTGATTCGCTGGTATAGTGGTGAGTGGGACGGCATGAGAAGGCGGATAAGGAGGCTTTAGAATAAAAATATTTCTAATCGCACAGATTTATTATTGTTAGTCTAGATCTATTACGAATTTAATTACATGACTGATCCAACTAATTAATACCACTACGTTAAATATAAGCATAGTGACGAGTTAAGTGAAAAAAAAAAATTGAAAAGAAGCCCCTTCAGCCTTGATGAACTATGCAATTGTACTCTCTGTATACCCGGCCTGCATGAAAGATCTGAACCCAAACGTAAAATAACATGATGATATATTTTAACCTTTGACCGAAGACAGCTTTTAAGAGTAGAGATTTTCTGTCTTGTTAATCCTTCGTCAATGTTTGGATAGGGCTCAGAACAATACAAGAGCGCGACGTAATAGTCCAGACTTAAAGTTCTCCATTACATTTAAACATCAAGAGTCTATACATTAGTGGAATGAATTACTCTCTATTCGAGACATAGTCTATTATCCCAACTCGATATAATGGCTAAATAAAAAGGATACAATGTATCACAATCTTTACATTTCAACATTATAAGTTTTTATTTTACAATACCTCTATTCAAGTCAAAACTTCATGGAGGGTGGTCGGGTGGAGGGTAGAAGGCGTAACCTGGACACTGATATATATATATATATATAAAAACGCTCTAACGATTTTTCTAGACAAGGCTCATGTAACCCTCTTACCAGCTTGACTGAACAAGACTTTCTGTCTGACGAGGGTCGAAGCCGATGTTTCAATGATCAACATTGCTATTTCCAGATGTCTGAACACTGCTTACTCACGGGGTAGTACGTGGTCTAAGGCCAAGCCACCGGCGACTAAACTTTGCAGGCTTAAAAATGTTTGTAAAATGTTTTACATGTTTCGGATGTTTCTTCAGAGTTGAAGATAATTACTTCCTAAGACGACAGGGGATGGGAGCGGACAGGGTTTGAACACTGGACCATCGATAAGTATGAACGACAGTCCAGCGCGCAAACCGCACGACCAGGCATCCATCCCGACCAGGCAGCCATAGTGATGGACTCGCATGGATTAGTGACACGGTCATGGGAGCTCAATGGGAATGCTCTTGCGCCCCCTAGGCACCCCCAAGGGTTTTGTTTTGCCTAGTCGTTTGCTAATGTGACCGTTTCCAACCGGGCGCCAAATTGTGGGAGGGTAGCTTGCCCGGTGTCTATAATATCTGCGTTTTGTTTTGTTTCGGACTATACGGTGTTACGTTCTAACCCGAAACTCTTGCAGATGAACAGGGAACGGCAGCAGCAAGGGTTACAACCCAGGACCATCGTGATGGCAGCCCGAGGCCAATACCGCGCCAACAAGCATCCACTGAGCGCAATGTACTGCTAGCATCTAGGTCACACCACAGAATGTGATCCCAGACATTAACCAGTCAGACAAACAAACTATTTATCGAAGTCATTTTTCTACCCACTGCTAAGGAAAGCGAAAGAACACGCCCATCGCTTGAAGTAATGTCAACACCGTGAATTACTTTGGGTTAGAAGGTTCAACAACAAATGCCGGAAAACATGGAGAAATACAAATGAGGATAAGAAAATAGCTCTAATTTGCCAGACATTTGCCTGAAGAGAGTCGAGCTCTCCGAGACTGAAGTGTGGCTAAGTACTCACTCTTCCGTACCAAGTGATGAAAATCTACTAGACAGACGTATTATTTATAGATTTCCCGCCAGAGGTCATTGAGTTTCTCACTCCCAAAGTTTCTGAGACTAACAATGGAAAAAAAGGGGGGCAATAGTATTTGTTTCACTTCGTCAACAGTTGAGAGTAACTGACCCTCAATTGAGCCATTATTAGCAGCCCCGAAAGCTGTATAGCCGCTATTAGTTTTATGTGGTCTGTCCGGTTTAGACCTCAGAAACTAGAAAAGAAAATGAAAAACGGACATTATGATATTTTAGACCTTTCAAATTTCTGATGCAAATGCTACATTTTTTCTTTTCCGAGAATGAACTATTTAATTTTTTTTGTTTGATGCTATGGAAGCAGATTTTTTCATAATAATTTATCACTTTTGAATGAAACAAAAAGGATAAGTGGGCTCTTTAAAAAGATCTGATTTCTTTAATCGTAACATCTACCTCATTCATAGATTCGCGCATTGGTAAAAAAAATTTACATATAAGATAACAATAGAAAAATTATCAATGCCTCATTTTAAAATATAATTTCCATTTATCAACTAGCTCATTGGTGAAATACTAATTCAAATTTTTTTTTTTTTTAAAAGATTTTTGATACGAACTTCGCTTTAGATATAAATGTAAAAAAAAAAACGGACTATTTTATAACTCGCATTCTTTCCTGGTATTATCATACACATGACGACGATTTAAATCAGACGAAATAAAGCTCAGGTCTAGATTTAGATTTAGTTATAAATGAATGAATAGTTTGAAAAAAATCTACATCTATAAATTATTATTAATTATGAAGCTTAGCTTCGGACTGCTTAGGGTTGCAGATTTTTTTTACGATACGGTATGTAATTATGATACGATAGCATCACATTAAGAAGAGAAAAGGACAGGAACCTATATAAGACCTAATCCTGATCATATCAGTCTAGAAAAGTCTGGATCTAGTAATTCTTAGATCAAACATGTAAAGTAAGAGATAAGATAGTGACGATTTGTTGTTTTTTTTAAATCATCTCTTTTCAATAATTCATCTACTGTTAGATCTAGAACTTTTAGATTTACATCTAGGCTAGATATAGATTTTAGACATAGTCTAGATAGTAGATCTAGAATTCTAAATCTAGTCTAGATCTACATTTAGATTCAGATAGTAGACATTTTATTAATAGATTACTTAATCTTTGTTTATACTTTAAATGATACTTTAAGTGTTTAAGTAATCTAATATACATTTAGTGCTAGATCTAGAGGTATCTATAGGTCACAAGAGTAAGGCTGTGGGAATGTAGCACGGAAAGAAAATACTTGCTTGAAATGTATTGTGAAGTAATTTGTGCATAGGCGAGCCTTCTGTGTACTTAAGGAGCTATGTGGAAAAAAAATTAAATTATCTTTTCTTTTTCAACGGCCCTCGTATGACGTAAGGCCTCTATCAGCTTTGTCTTTTTGTATGTCACTTGTCACAATCAGATTTTAAAGATATGAAAAGAAATTGAAACGATGATTTATCCTTTTAATAAACACATGAATAAACGTATTATTAGCAGAAATCTCATTTTCAACAATAGGCCGTTCATTTAAAAAAAATAAAATTAAAACAACAATACCAAAAGATTATCCAAAATCGTTCTTCTGATAAGAAATGAAGAAACTAATAGTAAATAAAATAAATGAGAAATAGACAAGCTCTCATCCGAATCACAAGAAATATGATGCCTATTTTAAGCTATCCCGACAAGATCAACGTCTAATCTTTCTACTCAGGACCGGACACAACGGAATGAAACAACATATGTACAGGAAGCTCAAAATTGAAACCAGTGAAATCTGCCCATGTGGAGTGTCACCAGAGAATGCTGACCATAGTCTTTTGATTTGGAAAGACCCGTTTCATAATGCGTTCCATGCACATGCACGTTTTCATAATTTGGGCTCATTATTTTTAGTAGCATTTTTACTTATCCGCCCAAACCCCAAAAGTGAATCCTTCGAACAGATTGCCCGCCTCCTCTCTAGATACAAATAAATATCAATTTGGTTTTATTTATTGTAATATTGTATTTGTTTCTCGCGAAAAAAAAAGAAAAAAAAAGACTCTATATCTATCTTATTAATGTTATTGGGATAGTTTTTTTTTTATTTAGACTGCGTCTGAAAGGAAGCGGAAATGACGTATGGCATATAAAAAATAACTAAACTTAGGGAAAAAGAAAAAAAATTGCTTTAAAAATACAGAATTTGTGATATTTTAAATATGTTTTGTATGTAGACTGTGGCCTTTAGGAATACCGAAAAATAGAAAGGTTTGATAAAAAGTTTGCATTTTTTTCACGTACATCAATCGTCAGGTTGCGAATAAGTCCAATCCGGTTCTTAGTAATCACCTAGGAGGTAAAAAAAACAACAACCCGTGTACGAGATTTCATGCAGATCCATACGACAGTTTAAGAGATCTCTTGATCAATGTTTGGTAAATAGATTATAGATTCAACTCGTTACTGAAGACAAAGGGACTTGTAAGCGTAGAGTGCTGTAATTCCCGCCAAGAAGAATTTAGATATAAATTCAAATTTGAGAAGATTATATTTTTAAAAATTATTTATGATATATATTAAATAATACAACCTTTAATACTTCATCTCTGTGAAAAGGCTATCCCATACCATGGCAATGATAGCTACGTCGATCTAAGCTGCTAAAATTTCCCTTTTTCCTATGAGTGAAATAAAATTCTCTCTTTCCCTGAGCAGTATTTTATTCTCTTTTTAACCGTCTGGTTTTTGTGACAGGTCTAAAAATGAGCTCTTTGGTAAAGGGAGGTAACGTATTGTCTAGCTGCTTGTGCATCAGAGATAGTCGAGGAGAAACGTATGAGTTATGAGGTTGTAGACAAGTGCAGAGATTGGAGGAAAAAAAAAAGGCATCGTCTTCAGAGAGACTTGAGAAATTGATGAATTCTGGGAGAAAAAAACATGAAATATGTGTCCTACAAGCTATTGATTCAACATAGTACCTAATATAGATGGAGACACTACCAATGATATAGGTGGAAGCGATACTTGAAAATACAATGTCTACCATTTCGATATTAGAAAAAATGTTTCAAACATCAAGTCTGTTGTAACAAGTTGAAAGTGGGCGTAAGATAAAGATCGACAAAGAAAGAAAAAAGAGAGAAATAAAGAAAGAGAGAGAGAGAATGCTAGAAGAGAAAGGTAGTAGGATAGAAAAAGAGAAAAAAAGAGAGATAAAAAATGAGAAAGACAACAAGATAAAAAAAAGAAAAAAAAAAGAAAAGAGAGAGAGAAAGAGTAAGAGATAAAGAGAGAAACTAGAAAAGAAAGAGAAAAAGACAAATGAGAGATAGAAAGAAAGAGCAAAAAAGAAAAAGAGAGGGAGAATAGGAGTGAAAGGGAGAAAACAAATATAAAAAGATGGATGGAGAAAGAAAAAGTAGGAACATTGAGGTGGGTGATGTAACTCCAGACAGCTAATCCATCCATCCCTGTGGGCCTATTAGTTCAGTTGGAATAGACATTGGAATAAAGTGCAAACTCCTCAATTTAAAACTAAATTAACGCACTTCTGTATATAACTTGAATGTATATATATATATATATATATATATATATATATATATATATATATATATATATATATATATATATATGTAATAAACATTATTTCATTAATATTTCATTTAACTCTGTATTATTATAATTTATAATAACATTAACAGATGAAATTATAATGATATAGATATAAACGTTCCTTCATACTTCCTTCCGACATCTAATTTTGGTAATTAGTACATTTAATTAATTGGACCTTCACCCCTTTTTTTCTTATTTCTCACACTATAATGATATGAAGTGTCGGGTAATGTTAAATGCACACAGAACAATCGGTAATTCTAAATTCGCAGATATAAGGAACGAATTTAAGTAAAAATGTTTTTGAAACACAAATGTAAAGGTTAATTTAATTAAATAATGAACTCAATAGACTATATCTTGTATTTTCATGTATCAAAGTAAAAAACTATCTGCGTAAAATGTAGTTCTTAAAATTAGATCTAGATCTAGATCCTTTCGATCTTTTCTCATGTAAACATGGCCTATATCGTTGAAGTTATAATGCTTTCATAGAGTTGGTCAACTTTTCTTTTTTGAGCAGGGGCGGACTGAATGTCAGAATTGTCATGTAAAAAATGCAGCCCACAAATTCTATGTCATATGACGGACATCCATTTCTAGGTCTACCTGTCCTCAAAATCATTATGTTACGTTTGATATTGTATTGATATGAATGCACAATGTGAACTCTATATGTTTATATGAAATATAGGCCTTATGTTGCTTTTAAATTGCTAAGTAGGCCCTAAAAGGATGAAGCCTTCTAGTAGCACTGTATACGAATGAAGACTATTACATTATTACTGGAAATATGTTAACTTAAAATAGTATTACACTGTAGAGCGAAGGTATGTGGGAAAACATAGCCAAAGACCGGAGTGCATGGAGACAGACTGTGCGTGCTGGGACAACCCTTGCTGAGAACAAAAGAATTGAAGGGGCCTTAATCAAGAGGGAAAAAAAGAAAGCTGCCCTGTCCGCTAGCCCTAAGCTGCCCTGTTCAGTAGTCCTACCGGCCCATTAGGGTACCGGTCCACCGGGCATTTGCCCAATGCCCATATAGCCAGTCCGCCCCTGTTTTTGAATGTCTTAAGTTTGTTTTAGTACTACAATACATACACTACGGTCTAAGTTATTACCCAAGGAACATTTCTGCCAAGTTTTATCAAGATTGGTCACACGGTTTTGATTTCTATTCGGCACATACATACATACGCCTTACTTTCTACTTTATAATATAGACAAGAGGAAATGGAACACCAAAAGTAAAGTGCTAACAAACTACAGTCGTACAGTTTTGTACTTTTTAAATAGCTCTGTGGTAATACCGTTTGGAACTAGAACTCCTATTAACTGTGAGAATTTGTTGGATATTTAGTTTTAGATCTATAATACATGTCCTTCAAGATCTTGTTATAGGTTTATTTTAATTGGGAATTTGACAAGACTATAAATAGACTATGTTAGACGGAAATAGGAAAATTATGGGATATAACTGAATAGAATGATGGGATTAGTTTTAACGGTTACAGACATCATTATTAGTAAGAAGAACGACTCACTCCTCTTAGTGACGAGACAACATCTTTAGTAACTGTCGACATTTGGACTGTGCCCCTTCATTTTTGGATTAAAGATTGTTTGTCAAGATTCATACAGTTTTCTCAAGTATTTTGTAGAATTTTATTATATGTTGTTTGGTTGTGGAACGAACTCCAGGAGCTAGTAAATGCTGCTTCATCTAGAGTCTAGACCTAGATCTACTTTTACATCTGTTTACTAAACAACCACAACAATCTAATCTTTTAGTATAAATTACAAACGTTACTTCTGGTGTCAGAGAGTCGTAATAAAATAGTAGGCATTGCTTCAGATGCAAAGACTTAACTTGTTTTGATCTAGATATAAATCATACTAAATGGTTAAATAAATGTAAACCATTCAGGAAGTATTACAATTAGGCCTATAGGCTGAAGCGAAACGGAAGTGCTAGTTTTGTATTATGTCTTTCAAATTCATATTGGGTCGAAATTGTGAATAAAGCATCGAATATGGTAAATGTGACAGCTGAGGTTTCGATTTTGAAAGGTGCTTATTTTATTTCCGTTGCATTGTATGAAATTTCTAATTGATTGACCCAGAAGACGTCATAGGATTTTCAGAAATATATTGTAACTTATTTACACTGTAACAGTCAGCCATGTTTTAGTCACTCCCCTTTCATCGTCCATTAACTTTTTTGTTTGACATGTCAGATGTGCAGAGTCTTTTGTCTTAAATCTGTCAATACACACACACACAGACTCCATAGCAAAGGTTAACACACAGCAGAGTATTGAAAGAAAGAGAGAAATTAGAGTAGGAGTAAGAAATATCGAGAGATAGAGAGAAGAAGGTTGGAAGGTAGATCAGAAAGTGAGAAAGAGAGAGAGAGAGAGAGAGAGAGAGAGACAGTGAGAAAGATAGAAATAAAAAGCCGAAGACTCAGAAACAGCATCATATGGCGTATGATCGATTGTGGACAGTTAAGAAAAAAGAGAAAATATGATTTGGGGCGGGGAGAATTAAAGAGAGAGAGAGTGAGAGAAAATTCGCACGAAAAAAGAACGTCTCCTTGATAATGCTGTACAAGTGAGAGAAAGAGCTTCATGACCTGGTCAGTTTAAGATCAAATTAAAAAGGCGGAGAAACAAAAGAAGTCAGATGAGAAACAACCAAAAGTGTGTGCGCTGGAGGTAATTGTGTGTGTGTGTGGAGGCGGGGGGGGGTATTACATATTAAACGATATATGGCAGAATCCTTGAGGGAGCCACGAAGCACAGTAAGGGTTCCGTCTGTAAACTATTCCCCCTTGTTTTCCTAGCATATAAATCTAGTAAATCTAGTATGCTTCAAGCGGTCCCCACGATTGATCGTGACCCACTTAGTGACCACGTGATGGTATAATGGCCACGGCCGTTCATTGAGTAGTCAGTGACAACCCGCCTGGCTTGTCTTTTGATCTGCGGCCTCGCCAAGCCTTGGACGTCACATATATTTAGGTGACGGGACCAAATGATGGTCTTCTGTCTTCTGTTTCTCGTGAAAGCAGCAAAACTTCTTCTGCCAACTCGATATTTTATTGTCTAGAGCCTGTTTATTGTTTCCGAACTCAATGTCTAGTCTTGATGTTATCAATTAGTGTATTCTCTAACTGGACATGGATGCTTATAACCAACACACGGATTATAACCGCTTTGTTTTAACGAAGTACCATTATAGAAGTTCATCCGTGCAAGAATATGTCCACTTGTATTATGGACAAGGTGATTCAATTCTAACTGGACCTATTCACTGACCAGGCTCACACCATGTCGGCCCTTCCGGTGGGACTATTTGAGCAACACGGGACACTACAAAGGGTAAATAACTCCTTAGTCCTCTAGAACTAAAACATGAACATTTCTGTCTCAAAGATTTCATTCTTAAGAAACTAGAAAAACAAACAGAAAAAATATTAAAAAATTTTTTTTAGAATTTTTTTTTTAACCTTGCTAAAGAAAAAAAATTTTTTTTTTCATTTTCTAATATTTTATTGCAATAAAGACAAAATATTAATTGAAACTTAGAAGATGTAATATAGAGGTTGTTGTGCATGGTATAAATAATAAGCTGGATAAGTTGGATTGATCCCTATACAGAATTGGTGAAGGAGTAGTAAAAAAAAGTGAATAAAAATAGTGTTTAGAGAAAATCGAAAAAAACGAAGAGCAATTGTCAAAGAGACACAGCTGTAGGTACACCGGTACCGGTACCTTACAGAAAAAAAATATTAAAAAATAAGTAATTATTTGCCAATCATGAAAATGATATTTTTATGTCCAGAAATGGTTGGGCTATTCAAATTAGGTTAAAACTGAAAATCGAAATTTTTTACCTATTTACCTAAATTTAGTGTCCCACATATCCTTAAGTGTAATTTTATCAATGAGTTTTAAATCAGCCATGTAATTAAATCTGTAATAGATCTAGACTAAGAATAATAAATCTGCGCGATTAGAAATAATTTTACCAATTGTTTTTGTTTAGCGCAAGTTTACTTGTTAAGCTTTCCCAATACACTATGATCCTATCACTTACCTGGACCACTTGTAAAAAAGGGAGGGAGAAACAAGGAGGTATCTGGGTGAAATTTATCTGGGTGAATTTATCTTATTTTATACGGGTGATCGCTTTCTAAATTAATGTATGTAAAAAAAAGGTGAACGATCTGAATTAGAACTGGAGGGCTTAAGCTTTTTTAAAAAGTATTTATTATGTATTTTACAATACCTCTATTCAAGTCGGAATTTCATGGAACCTGGATCCAGGAACCTGGACAGCTGATCTCAAAACGCCTCTAACGATTGTCATAGAAATTTAACAGTTGGTGTAAATCGCTGAGAAAAGAATTGTTAGCACGTTGGCCACACGGGAAAAACTCTTGTTTGAACGTTATCATTTTTAAAAGTAAAAAAAAAAATGTAAATTTGGCTTGAGACTATTTATAGGTCTAGAGCCAACATTGCGTAGTCAGATGTATTACTCAGTAATTAAACAATAACTGAGTAAATTTAACGTTGCTTTAATTTTATTGAAGTAAATAAGCGTTGCTTATAGTTTTACTTAAATCTAATATAGATCATATCTAGATTGTAGATCTAGAGGTAGGTCTAGACTACTAGACTAGATCTTAAGAGTTTTAAATAAGAACTTTCGGTCTAGTGTTAGATCTAGATGTCCATATAATGAACATACCAATATATAATCGCACAAGTATACCTTCCTCGCTGGCCGAATCAGAAAATGCTTTAAGTTCTAGCAGTTGACGGTGTGATGCCCGAATTGAAACAAATGTGTTTTTTTAAATTAATTTTTTAAAAATATTCTTATTATATTTGAAGCTTAGTAGTGGAGGTATTGTCTTTTAAAAAAATATATTTTAAAAATAATTTTCTTGTTCTTGTCGTATTGTAAAGTGACATACATAGTGACTCATATATTATAAATAAACATATCTGTGTTAATACAAGACTTGTCACTTTCAAGCTCGTGTCAGCGAACGTGGCCATCCAAATTTAGCAAATCTATTGATAACGTTTAATGTACCGCACTGTCTTTACCGTCCAACTGTGGACATTTAAAACAATAGGAATGATTCCAATTAATATTGTTCCGTTGACGTACATTTTTATGTCAGACTCTAGGAACTAACATATTAACATATATTCCTGGTTTACTGTGTCCAAGATAAGGAAGTCATGAATATGGAGGTCATGAAAGCTGTTTGTATAACTTTAAAGCCTCGTAGATTTAGGCCGGGAAACGAAGCAATAGAAAGAAACCGGTCACGTGATCAGCGGATGACAATCGTGGCCAGTGATAAAGTATGGCAACTTAGATAAAACATCTTTCTTCACGATTGTCGCTGGATGTGGAGTGATATCTTGTGCGAAGTGGCTACTGCATCCTGACATATCTTTCTTTCTGACAAACACGAGCTGGAAACGGAAGTAACCATGTCCCACGATACATGTAGATTAATCTCAACTGACAAAGATGGCGTATGGGAATAATGGCAGAAAGAAATTGAATGTGCCTAGGAAAGTTACGAATAGTTAGCAAGTAGTATAGCCAATAGATCTACTTATCAAGGAACACTCAATCAATCAAGAACACAAAGTTTCCCACTTAGAACTTACAGCAACTATTTGACCTACATTTTGTTCTCTAATTTATGTTCAAATTCTTTTTTTATTTTTATTGTTTGATGAATAGTTTGAGTTGCTGTACAATTCCTTCTATTAGCTTGCAAACTCTTCATGGGTTTAAACTGGATACTGGACACTGGATTGATATTTCGAAACCGGCTCTAACGATTTTCTTAGTGTTGTTGCCGGTCGTTGACTTGTAGTACCAAACTGCTGGTAGACAAAAAAAACAACAACAACGCTTAACTAATACAACTTGAAATAACTTAAGTAACTTCTTTGTGAATAAGACTAACAATAACTTGTATTATAATAGAGACAAAATCAAGTTGAAATGAGATCAAATAGATGTACTAGACTTAAGTAATAATATTTTAACATAATCTAGCTCACTACAATAAAACAACCTTTTAATCTGGAGTCGTGTCCTAACAAAGACCAAATGACGACAATACCACCATCATTCACAACCAATCGCTAACCTGTTCCCACCATCACCATAGAAACAACTACACTCCTAAACACTCCAAAGCGCTTTTAGCGGGAATACTCTTTGCTATAGTGAAGCCGTACAAGAACTAAATAGAATGAGAAATGGTAGACCACTATCAGCTTCATTCATCTTCGGACTAGAAGATATATATTACAAATAAATTATTACATATATCAACATTACACAAGCTCCGATACGGCCCCCACCGGATATGCCCATGAACAATAAATGTTCAGCCACGATCTTGTTTTGATTGTTTCAAGTAACATAACTAAAACAAAAAATCATTTGACGTTGTTTTTAATTTGAAAATCAACTGAACAATTATTTTTTCGATAATAATTTGTTAATATAGTTGCCAAAATGAGAAATCAGCTTTTCTAGTTTTTCGATCTTAAAGTGACAATCCGACAGCCATATGACACAAAACTAATAGAGCGGCTTCTCGTCTAACGGAGCTCGCTCAAAACAAACAACTAAACAAACAAACAAACAAACAAAAACACCACCAGATTCTTTGAGACTTTTTAGGGAATTACATTGACCCTCCCTTTTTTTTCCCTCGAGGCACGCCTCTACACGAACCATTGTGTAGTCAATTTTGGACCTTTTGAATAAATATTTCCGCTTCTACTAAAAATAGTTGTACTATGATACTTATGGTGCGTTTTTTTAATAAAGATTTTTAATTATATTTTGTATAGCTCAGAGGTTTTCAACTTTATACATTGAAAAAGGCTATCATGGAAACGTTTACTAAACTGAGACACCCCCTTCTCCCCCCCCCCCCCCCCCCCCCCCCACTTTCCCAACTGGTCCAGACAAGTGATCTCGAATCATAGCGCAGTGAGAAAGCTAAAAACATGAAATTGAATTAAACAAAAACATTTGGTAAAAATAGTTCTATCGCTCAGATTTATTATTGTTAGTCTAGATCTACTACAAATTTAATCACGTAACTGGTCCATTTAATTGTTACAATTACACAAGTACGTAGGTTTTTTTTTTTGTCTTTTAGTCTTTTCCCGTGAGGTTTTGTGACAATGTTTTCTATTCTATGTTAGCCCCGAGTGGGGTGAGTTTGATTGAATCTTAGGGGTTCGCTCTTTAGGCGTCTTGCAGGTCTTTTAGGTCTCAAAATCTTGAGCCGAAACTGTATCGTCTTAGGCTAACAATGGGCCTTCGAAATCTATGTAGGGCAGGACGTGGACCGGATTTCAACAAGGCCCAAAACTATTTGAGAATGGGGTCCCTTGTAATGAATATTTGCAATTTATTCCTTTGCTTTTTTCTTAAAAACAATATTTGGGGGCGAGGGCCCTAGGCTATGGCTTTTATTGCCCAAAGGTAAATTCAGCCCTGGGCATGACGAGGCTTTGAGCAGGACATTATTCGTTTGTTGTTGTAGAGGCGTCATGTCGGGCGTACTCTAAACTAACCAGTACACATGTATTCTGTATTGCTATGTAACACTATCTACATCATATCCTACTGATATAAACAATAGCATCTACTGTATCATTTGGTCGTTGCTTGCATTGCTTCATTGTCTTGGCTTTGTCACACTCCATTACATCTTTTCATTGTCAACACTCTCTCATGCTTGACCAATAAACACATTATAAGTAATTTGATTAGCTGTTCGGTGATTCCATCCCTGTGGTTTAAGTGACCTTTACATGTAAGGGGACCGAGACACCAGACCTAAATAATACCTAAAATAGTGTCGACATACTTTCTAAAGATTCCTTTGTTCTTGCTTCAAGAGTACAGCAATTTGTGACTCTTTCTTTTGTAATCTAAGCTGTCCATAGATTCTGCTTTAAAAGGGGTAAGGAAAAAAAATGACTGTCTGGCAATGTCCCAATTATCGTCTGCCAAAAAGCTTAATTACAAGCGACCATAAGTTATCATTAATGTTGTCTGTCGGAGAAAGTCTGGCTTCAAAAGAAAATTAGGATAATTACCGGATATTAGATCATCACTGCAAGCCCCGCCCCTATCCTGTTCTCTACGGGCTCAGACATTCAAAGAGACTGTATAAATGTCTTTAGATCATTCACACATTTCCAAGACCATCTCGTGCGAACTAAAGGACGGGGGGTGGGTCTTTTATCTCCGAGACGTCTTTAGTTCGTGCTACTGTGTTGGAGAGAGAGGGCCCCCCTCCCCCTAGTCAACTACGCGCTCTCTACCCCCACTCACCACGCTAGGAGACTTGTTTGTTTTCAGTCAGAAAAGAAAAGAAACATTATAGTCAATGGACGAGCTGCTGATGTTAGAAACAAAAACGAAGACAACAGAAAACGACACGAATGACTTTTGTTGCTTAAACAAGATGGCGATCATACAAATAATAATAACTAAAAAAATATTCCCTTTGATTATCAACTGAAAAATCTTTTTTTTTTTTGCTTGAAAGATGATATGATTATTAAAAACGATATTTGTGAAAGATGCAGTTGCTATCAACAATGACAGTTATCGTTGACGTAATTTCTACTGATGAAAGAGAGAGAGAGGAGAGAGAGAGGGGGGGGGGGGAATGGCTCAAAAAAATTGAAGCATTCTTCCAGCTGACAAACAAGCAGACAAACATCAGAACCTCTTGTTACTAAGTGTTAGCAGAAGGCTCCGGCTTTCACTCTTGACATCAACTGAATATTATCTATTAATCTGCTGATTCAGTCCTTCACGTCTTTTGGTTTCAGCTCACAAACTCACATATTTAACAGAAGAAAGATGACACAATTGTTTGATCAATCCTTCAGAAATGGGTGTTGGTTTATTAAAGGTTGTTCAAATGAAACACTTGACTCAGAGATGAGATGAACTGCCTCGCATTGAGATTAAATTATGCTCATTTGTTTCGTATTTAATTAGCAACAGTGAAGTTTCATTTAGCGTCCTTGACACTGTTGAGTTGATCGTGAACATCTCACAAAGTCATTTTATGGGAAGAATAATGATCTTTTGGGTTTTTCCCGCCAAAGCCTAGGTCTAGTTTTATTAAGGTTTACTTAGTCTTTATAGCGGCCCCCGAAAGGGGAAAAGACGCTATTAGTTTTGTGTGGAATGTCTGTCCGTCTGTCCCGTTTAGATCTCGTCAACTAGAAAAGATAGTGAAAATTCGACATCATAATTTTTTAGACTATTCAAAGTTCTGATGCAACGGCTACTTTTTTCTTTTCTAAAACCGAAAAATCTATTTTTTAAAATCACTTATGCAATCATTTTTTTCATAAAAATGCACCACTTTTACAACTATTCACTATTAATACTAACAAACACGGGAGGCTCCTTAGTCGGGATATGCAGACAGCAATTCTATATCACATTTATGCAAACGGTTTTATATTTTTTGTCAAAAATATTTTTTTTTACATTTGTTTCTCAATTTTTTTACAGGTAGTGACCCTTAAATAAACAACATTTCGTTCGTACCCAACTTAGCCAGTTGTGGGCCGAGTAGAGCGCTGCGGACTATTACAGTAGAGTCCGGCAGGGTTTCAAGAAAAGGAAATGATAAATATTTATGAAACAATATTACGTTATGGTTAGAAAAGTTCTTATTAGAATTAATATTGGAGAGGCATCATCTTCACCCTCCATCCATCAAGGGCGGGGGGGGGGGGGTCTGGGAGAGCGCTGTAAGCTCCCTAAGCGGGGTCCGGGGCGGAGACCCAGCACCAAGCGTTTTCCTACGTTTTGAGCTTCAGAAAATCTTTCTCCTGGCATCTACAAAGCATTTTTAAGAAGAGAGAGAGAGCTAGCCTCAAACCAATATTTTCTTTGTTTCTAGTGTTGTGAAATGTTTTAAACGTCTCTAAACATCCAGTCGATTATGAAGGGTCGAAACATTCGCTTGAAATACTCTGTGGAGTTCTGAGAACCGCTAGCACACCTTTCAGATGTTTAGTTGTAGTTCATCTGGCTAATGGACAGGGGCAGAGGCCAACGACCTAAGTAACTTGGAAGCGAAATCTCTTTCTATGACCTTGACTAAATGTTTTTTTTTCTAATTTTATTTTTTTTTAAACTAGAGAATAAAAAAATATTTTCGTAATATTTAAAGCAACAAAAAGGTAAACGTGGGTGAAATGAAATGTCATAATGGACTCCAGGGCACGAGATGTACATGTGTTTAAGCATCGGGGCCATGGACAGCTACTAAGCATCCTCTAGGGCCGTTCCAGAGTTCAGGATTACATTGAGGAGGTGAGGTGAATTGAAATGAGCTGGAGAGGAGCAAAGAAAATTTAATTGGGGATAAACCATGGAAGTAAACATCAGGGATAAAGTGAGGAGACTATCTTTGATATAATATTTCGACTTTTCTGTAAGCAATGATTTCTAAATCAGTCACAGCTTTTCAATGTGGAGTCAAGGCTTTTCAGAAGAACATTTAAAATATAAATGTAACAGATGAGAGCATTTTAATGAAGGCTTGCATTTATATTTCATATGTAAAAATAAAGCTGTCACTATGAGTGTAAAAATATACTATTTGCAACAGAATCTTATCAAAATCCATATATTATTTCAATAACCACAAACACACACAATCAATTACAACAATTTTACATTACAATCATTACAATCTTTTTACTACATCATACTCAAAGAAAAAAAACAAACGACTTTTTCTTATTTGAAAAATAGATTACTATATCCAATGACCTAACAAGATCTCAAATGAGGAATTTTGGCGAAGAGCAAAACTGCAGCTCATTGAAGTAGATATCGTTCAGAGATGCTGAAGATGGATAGGTCACACCCTGCGCAAGCCTGCCTCCAACTTTACAAGACCAGCCCTCGCCTTGAACCCCCATGGAAAGAAGAACAGGGGACGGCCCAGAAATACTTCTCGCCACAATTTGGAAGCATACTCCAAGCAGATGTGAAAAACGTGAAGACAGTTGGAGAAAGCCAGACCCGAGAGTCTAGAGAAAGCTGGTTGATAGCATAGAGTCTGGAGAAAGCTGGTTGATAGCATAGAGTCTGGAGAAAGCTGGTTGATAGAATAGAGTCTGGAGAAAGCTGGTTGATAGAATAGAGTCTGGAGAAAGCTGGTTGATAGCATAGAGTCTGGAGAAAGCTGGTTGATAGCATAGAGTCTGGAGAAAGCTGGTTGATAGCATAGAGTCTGGAGAAAGCTGGTTGATAGCATAGAGTCTGGAGAAAGCTGGTTGATAGCATAGAGTCTGGAGAAAGCTGGTTGATAGCATAGAGTCTGGAGAAAGCTGGTTGATAGCATAGAGTCTGGAGAAAGCTGGTTGATAGCATAGAGTCTGGAGAAAGCTGGTTGATAGCATAGAGTCTGGAGAAAGCTGGTTGATAGCATAGAGTCTGGAGAAAGCTGGTTGATAGCATAGAGTCTGGAGAAAGCTGGTTGATAGCATAGAGTCTGGAGAAAGCTGGTTGATAGCATAGAGTCTGGAGAAAGCTGGTTGATAGCATATGTACAGAGGGACCAAAGTAAAAAGATGAGATAAGTTATGAAAAAAAAAAAAGAGGAAAAATCCTTAACTAATTTAAAAAAATGGATATTCAGACAATGATGAGGGTGATCAAGACAAATTCTAATCAAGATTTTACAAGTTCTTTAAACAATTCTTAGTCATGTTATAGAATGTCTAGTCAATGAAGAAATTCACGTATGCATATCTAGTCAATGTAGGAAGTCACGTATGCATGTCTAGTCAATGTAGGAAGTCACGTATGCATGTCTAGTCAATGTAGGAAGTCACGTATGCATGTCTAGTCTATGTAGGAAGTCACATAGATTCTTATATGTCTAGTCAATGTAGGAAGTCATTTAAATTGATGTATGTCTAGTCAATGTAGGAAGTCACAAAGATGTATGTATTTCCTACTTTGTCTAAAGACGTTAATTATTTCAAATAATTTTGTAGGCTTATATTATCTGTATACTTTTGTGTGTTAATAAAGGGTTTTTAAAAACAAGATACGTATTCGCACATAGAGTCTATAAATTTTAAATGCTAGTATCAAAATGTATTACTTTGATAATTCATTTGAATTATTCATAACAAAAAAACATTTCTGGGAAACTCTCTCTATTCATCTGTTCAGTAATATTGAAAATTCATTTCTAAAATAATGTACAAACTTTGATAATAAAATAAATAATTATATCAAATGTGCATGATTGAAAAGCAGATGTTATTTTAAACTTTTTAAAATTCTAGTTTATTCTAACAAGGTGCCAGACCTCTCGAGATCCATGAAGTGAACAGCTTGAACAGATTCAGTCCTTGCTCTCATAGTCTGTACTTTACAAATCTCAAGTACATTGTTAGTCTTCAGTTTTAGATTTAATTTCGTGTAATATTATCTTTAGTATTACTTCCCCCCCCCCCTAAAATAAGTGGTCAAAAATAGTTGTAACAAAAATGAACTAAACTGAACCAGCCTATAACATTTTTTTTTAGCTTGAAGATAAAGTGTCGTAACACAGACGCGTCAAGTGGACAGATCAAAAAATACATTAATTGTACTGTCAAGAGTGGTACGAATTGGATTTGAAAAAAATACAAATAATTTAAAGTCTGGAGAAAGAAGCCATTATGACATTTTCTTTCAAGATGCTATTGTGGAGTTGTTTTTAAAACGGAGACATGGCCTTCACCTTTCAACAACAACATAAAAAAAAAGTAACAAGTACTCACTATCACCAAACAAATGCCTGCAAGGTTACCTGGTGTTTAAATACTTTGCCAAACGGAAAGTGTGTAAAGCAAAAATCCCTTTGGAGTTTAAAAAAAATAAAATTTAAAAAATTCTTTTTTCAAAAAACAAAACAAAAACAATACTTTCTATATGAAGCTGATGACTTTTTGTAAGAGCGATTACTTTGTTCTTGAGAACTATTCAATAATAAGGCCAAAACATTTCTTTTACCCCACCCCAATCCCCCCATCGTTACAAAAAAAAATTGGTTAGGCTTATGTATAAATTTACTCAGAGCATGGGAGAAGCCGGAAAGGGAGGGGAGGGGCGGATTTGTGGACCGAATCCCCCCCCCCCAAATGAAATCTCACTCACACATAATTTGATCTACAAGGATACTTATTACAGATACTTGCCGCAAGAGGTTCTCGGGTCTACTGATCACTTATTATGCTGTGATAGGTCTATTCTGACTAACAAAAAGGTAGATTTTAATCGCCCTGATCTGCTGTTTATTGATAAAAAAGAAAACAAAAACGCTACCATTATTGACATCGTCGTACCACTGTCTTATAAGAAAAACAGAAATGGAAGACAAAGAAAATATGGGAAGTTATCTAAAATAACAATTTACCCCATTGTTACATTAACCGAGTGATAAAGGCAACTGACCTCACAGATACCTTCAAGCATGGGCATGAATTCCCCCCATCACTTGACCCAGCGCAGCCAAGGGGGTTTTGAGTTTAAACCCCCTACCAGGGAGTTTTGCATTCAAACCCCCATCTTCTATAATACACAATAAACAAACAAACTAAAGAATGCATACAACAATACTCAAATTCCAAGAGTATAGATAAGGAAGATTTTGATTTTAAAACCCTGTCCGAAATTTAAGATAAACCCCCCTTTTCAATATAAGACTATTCATATCACCAGATTCTATGAGCGTAGCCAGGAGGGGTTTTATGTTTAAAACCTCCCCTAACGGGGTTTAGAGCTAAAAACTACCTCTTCAATATAAAAAAAAGCAAATGACACACTCAATATGCTATGATCGTAGCCATAGGGGGTTTTGAGTTTCAACAAGATGACACAACCTTTGTTAGTTGCCTATCTGAATACGGCTAGGTAAACATTATCTTACATGCAGACAAAGAGATGATCTATTCCCGCATTCATCGAGTCACTCTCTTGGTAAGGTCCATAAGTGGAACGAAGAAAAGGAACCATAACCTTTCCGTGGCTTAACGAAGTAATTAGTAACACGTGTCAAGGAAGAAAGAGTCTCGCAAACAGATGACGCTTCCACATCGCAAACTGATGCGGCGGTCTTTTCAGGTATTACATAAAATGTATACGAAGGACTACCTCTTGGGGCTTGACCTCCTGCTTTACGAAAAGCAGGGTAACAGGGCTAAAACTCTAGAAGAATTGACCATGGAAAAGAAGATGAAATTAGATGATTATCTGTTTGAAGGGAGATGTCAAGACTGAGTTTTGGTCAGCCTAGGTCTCCTGTTTACTGTAGAGGAGAAGGGGGGCAATTCAGGTTGTTGACTTCAAAACTGTTATTGTTTTGGATTGTTTTACTTGGTGAGATGTTTTTGTTGAATATAATGTAACTCATAATAAGGCAGTGTTGTTTTGTTCCTAGTCCAGGACAGTTGGACTTTTTGGATATAGATAGAGTTGAAGTGTAGACTCTAATTATTTTCTTTGTAGTCATTATTCAGTCTCTTTGGGATATTGAACTGTTATATTTTATTTGATACTGAATATTTCAATTGTCTGAATTGTATATTGCAGAGTATGTAATAAACATGTTATTTATCCGTGAATTGGCATTCTGAATCTTTATTCTGTTGCTATATGTGTCGTTACGGTATAGCCCAGGACTTGGGTACATTTAGTAATTAGCATTAAAGTACACATACGCATATTAGAGAACAAAGGAGTCTTGACAGGAGATAATGGAACAAAAAGGTTGATGGACAGCCAATCTCTCATTTCCAAGAAGAAATTCTTTCTTATAGTCAAAGGTCGAAATACGTTACCATTGTGCCTACATTTAGCAAGCAACAATTTATGAAATGTGATCTCGTAATCATTTGTATTTACATCTAAACGTGACATTTGGACTAATAGACGACGGAGGAATAGACAGACGGACGAAATGACAGACGGATCAAACGAAAATAAACTGAGTCCCTTTTTGTCTTAAAATGACAATGTACCTAAAAGTAGGGGGTGTCTCTGGCTGGCTAGGTTTCTTTCCAGCCATTATATCTAGTTAATGTTCTTTTTATTGCTACAGAACTACGCAAGGGCAAAGCACTGTGCCCTTTACGAGCTGTTCGAAGTCTAAGCATAGGTTTCATTAAAAAAGAAATGAACTTTTAATTCCAGAACAATCTAGTTGACATTCTAGTTTTCGTATTTTGGTCTCTTAGAGATTAGAGAGTCAATACCATCGTCTGCCACAGTCTCGAGAGGAAAGTGGAAATTAATTACATTCGTTTTTTTGTAATACTTTTTACTAATTTTTTAAACATGGGAGTGGAGGAGCGGTGGAGGAGTCTATTGTAGTCTTGGCCGAGAGAGACAAGATTTTGTAACAACTTGATCTTTCAAGGAACGGCTATTATAACAGAGTAGATACCGAGGTCTGACAACTTAGAATGTTAGTCTGACTTCGAATAACACACCTATCTATCTATCTATCTATCTATCTATCTATCTATCTATCTATCTATCTATCTATCTATCTATCTATCTATCTATCTATCTATCTTTCTATCTATCTATCTATCTATCTATCTATCTATCTATCTATCTATAAACAAAAAAAAATATTTCAAAGTACACAGATACTCCCTAGATGAGATGGAAAAAAATTGACACAAACTATAACAATACCTGGTACTTCGAGCTCCAGAAACTTAAGTCATCAATAACTTTGTTTTGTTGGGGGCAATGACATACGATCTTAATTTCTCATCTTTACATGGAAAGAAGCTGAGCTTTTTGTTAAAGATAAAATAACCCATTAGTAAATTGTAAAGGAGATCTTTATGTCGGTACACTACTCAGGACACTAGTCCAGTACAAGCATAGCTTATATAGGGGAAAGAACTACTTATTTACAGCCATGTCTATCAATACTGTAAAACTCATTTCTCTTTTTCTATATCTAAGAACCTTAATTAACTACCAATAATTAATTACTTAATTGGTTTTATTTTGATTGACTGTGTTTTTTTTAAAAATGGAACATATATAATTGTGCAAAGTTTCAATTTGATTCGAGAATGGAAAGTGGGAGAAATGACGTGTACAGAGTTTGTACCAGACAGACGGAGAGAGCTTTGCAAACTACAGTCCAAGTATCACGTTCTTTAACCCTAAATGGAAAGTATAAAATAAGGTTAATATAATTAACCTTGCAATTAATTTGACGGGGTTTCTCAAACATGTTGCCACCAGGCACCCACCCCCGCAGTGTTCTTTTTATTTCAAGGACAAATAAGAAATATTGTTTTGCATTGTAGCTATAAATCAGTATTTGAGAAATAATCAAATAAAAACAAACGTATAAACTAATATTTAAAAATAATATTAAATTAAGTGATGTCGTGTCATCTTTTCGGTAGGACCTTTTAGGGTGTTGTCACGAGAGACGTCTGCAATAAGATTATTTCAAGACGTTTTTTATACGAAGATATTTCGATTCGTCTTCCCTCAAAGAGATTGTAGAATCGACGCGTCGTTCTTAGTTAAGAAAAGTTGAATTTCTCCGTATCAGATCCCAAACTCCTGGCCACGTCTTTGGGATGAGCAAACAGATCTACTATTGGTCGTCTGGTGGAAGACGAGTTTGATCTTCAGGCGATCATTACAAACGTTTTCATCCTACTTGCTCAAAGTACATTTCAACTTTAGCATCGGCCCGTCTAACTGCTTCTTAATGTCACTTGTTGCAATTTGCAAATTTTTTTTACCAAAGAAATATTGGAAGACACCAAGGAATGAACTTTTGAAGCTCAGAATGAACGAAAACGCTTGGAGCGGCCCCGAACACCGTTAAGGTGTCTTCCGGACCCTATAACATGGGCGTAGCCAGGATTTTCGGGAGGGAGTTTTTTTTTGGGGGGGGATTCCCTCGACAAATATGTATATATATATATATGTATATTAATATATATATATATATGTATATATATATGTATATATATATGTATATATATGTATATATATATATATATATATATATATATTTATGTATGTATGTAATTATGTATATAATTAATCTTCATTACATTCTGACCCTTCATTTTTTCGGAAGACGTTTATTGTACCATAGAGTAGGTTCTTCCTAGAGTTAGTGAAAAAATTGTAGGCTCCCCGCCCTTGCCAGCAAGGGGTCTGGGGGGAGCGATGCGAGCTCTGAAGACCTCCATAAAAATTTTGGCGTGAAGTTGTACTAGGATATCCCTGTTTGCGCTTTCCTCGTAATGGCCTCCATGTCATCGCAACTCTTATAATGCGTAATTCATTTTGTCGGAGAACATGTCCCGCAAACCTCATGCGACGCTCTGTCACAACCTTACTAAGGGGTCGACTCCCAGTTTGGCAAAGGATTTCCTTGATTGAGACCCGATCTCTATAACTGACTCTTAAAATCCGTCTTAGCCATCTTTGTTGAGCCACATTTAGTGTTTTTTAATTTCAGCAGATGACTATTCACTGCAGTTTTTTAATTGAACCCAACCACTGGTAGAAATTTGTAACCTCTCTTGGCTACGCTCTTGGAATTAAGTGACTGTAGTTTCCTTTAGATTTTATATCAAAAATGGAAGTTTTGTCGTCAAAATAATCTGTTGTGGGGTTTTAAACTAAAAAATCTCAGGACAGTGGGGTAGCTAGGGTATTTGATGCCCTGTGCGCACTTCTCCATGATGCCCTCCAAAAAAAAAATAATTTTAAAACATAAAAGTTTTTAAATTCGAAATAAAATGTATTCATTTTTTAAGCCCTTGCTATTTCGCAAAGAATCGATTTTATAAAAAAAAAAAAAGATAACACAAGTAAATCTCACGTGCTTTCTCGCCGGCAAACTATCGATAATTTTATCGAAATCATTTTTTCCGCTAGGTCTTGTTCAATAGACGAAATTGCCAAATTTGTGAGTCGTAACTTCGTCATCTTTGATTGTAAGTATTTCTTCATCATAGTAAGTTTGAGAAAACTTCGCTTCCACGTAGCCACACTTACCACAATAGTATAAAAAAAATTGCGAATCAAGATGGCAATATTCAGACATATTTTAAAAAAAAATAAAGCTCTAAAGCTCAATAGATTTTTGTGTTGGAAGTTCGGAGACTTCTGGAAAAACTACGATAATTACCTGAAACTCCCAAACAAAAATAATTTTTGTTTATGTCGCTGGGAGAACCATCGAGATTGATTTCCATCTGAGGAGTCAATAAAGTAGACTAAAATTCCTAATTATCATGACGTTGGAGTTATTATTTCATGAAAAATGCGGTTCAAGGAAGGTATTTCCATTAGTAACTCTTTCTTGTGTGTTGATAAAAAATCAATCTTGCTTTTTATTCGCCTGGCAATTTTTTCTTGTGGCCAATACGCCTTCGAGTCTTTGCATGACAATGTACCATAACAGTTTTATATAGATTTTAGATCTTTAGTGTACTGTGGAAAATAATCGAGAAATATTTTCTTTTTATACTTTCTGTATGATTTTTGTTTTGTTTTCTTGAGCACTTATATTTGTTGGGACAGGTACATATACGGTCTCTCAGGAATGGATCGTACTTGGATTGTAATTTCTCTCCAGGATATTTCTTTGATTTTGTGCTGCTAATTGTTCCTCAACTTGTTGGGGATGCCCACGGAGTGCCAGATTCTGCATTAAGAGAAAACTCATGCTGTCCAAGATTCTCTACATTTTTCCCTATTGCATATTTAAATCTTGGGTCTTGCTGCCATTATTGTTGCCTATCCACAGACAAACTTCAAGTTCCCTCCAAGCAAGTGATGTGTGGCTAAGAGGCTAAAACCGCTTGGTTACGGCTTGGCCACCTTACAAGTGGGCTTGAGTTCAAATCCCGACTCTAGAATGGTTGTGTTTGCTGAGCGGTTGGAAAATCTCCTAGATACCCCCCCGCACACTGGTCCACAAAAGACATTGGACCATTACTTAATAGTAATTTTAAAAAGACAAAACTTTAGAAACTTTTCCATAACCAGTGCATTGAACAATGAAGTAACATCATGTAAGGCTTTAAAAAAAAAGTGTTATAGAGATTTAAACAAATCTGATAAAATTCGATTCCAGCTTGTCTACAGCTTACATTTAATGTAATTTAAGAAAGAAAAAAAGGACATCACAAATTACCAAAACAAATAAATGTGTTTGTTTTTATTTATGAAATAAAAATGTCGTGAGGTTTACTGAGAAAGTTTGTCCTCAGTTTGATGCCCCCCATCACTTGATGCCCCGTGCGGCCCGCATCACCCGCACATTGCTAGCTCTAGAGTTTTTTTTTAACAAATTCAAAACCCAATTTAGCTACGCTCAAAGAATTTGGTGAGTGTAGTTTGATTTAGAATAATATTGAACAGGGAGTTTTCAACCTCTAAACTCTCAGTTGGGGACTCAAAAACATCTGGAGGGGTTTTAAACTTAAAAAAAAAGCCATCTTAAATTCAAAACCCCCCATGGCTTGGCTACGCTAAAAGAATTTTAGTGTGTAATTAACTTTTTTTTATTATATTGAAGAGGTATTTTTTAGCATCAAACCCAGCTGAAGGGGGATTCAAACTCAAAACCTTCTTCTTTTGCTACGCTCACAGCATTTTGAGTGTGTAATTTGCATTTTTTTTTATAGAAGAGTATTTTTTAGCTTCAAACCCCGCTAAAAAAAACTTTGGTTACGCGCAAAGATTTTTGAGTGTGTAATTTGCATTTTTATATTGAAGAATTATTTTTTAGCTTAAAAATTCCACTGGAGGGGTGTTAATCTCAAAACCCCCTTTGGCTACACTGATAGAATTTTGAGTGTGTAATTGGCTTTTTTATATTGAAGAGTTTTATCATAAGTTTCGGAGGGGTTTTAAAATTAAACTCTTTTTTAGCTATGCTCTTGGGAGTTGGGTATTATCGTTTGCATTTTTTTGTTTTGTTTTATAGAAGAGGGGGGATTTAACAGCAAACCCCCGTGGTAGGGGGTTTCAAACTCAAAACCCCTTTGGCTGCACTGGGGCAAGTGATAGTTTAGTATTAAAATCTCTCCTAAAAAGTTTATTTAAAAAATCAGTCACTAAATGCCGTCCCCACCCTGGGGGGGATTTCATTTTGGGAGAGGGGTTGAACCCCAATTCCCCCTAGCTACGTCCATACCCTATAGCCTGCAAGGGAGATGGGTCGTGAATATAACCTATTTACTCTAGGGCGAGTTACTAGTAAATATTGTAGAAACACTGAGCTAAATATACAAGTGATAGTTATTGTGTTGTGTGAGTCTATGTACGTGTAGGTGAGTAGGTGAGTCAATATGTAAAGGTCGCGAACCACGGATCCGAGGCACACTTCAATGCACTTTGTAAAACATGATCCAAGATGTCGAAAGATGAACTTCATTCAATATGTGATAGACAACGGGGTCTTCAGCGGCAGCTGTATGTTCTTCTGTTCCTCCAGTTGCCCTAAACCTACGGACTTGAGGATTGGGAGTGTCTGCTTCGTCGTGCTTGTGTGTGTATGAGACTTCTTGTTTTATGTCTGTCCTCATTTTATTTTAGAATCTAGATATCTATTTTAAAACTTCATCGATCTAACCTGTTATGCACTAAAGCTATGTCTATACTAGGCTATGGTAAAAATAGTTTACTTATTTTTTTTCTAATTTACACTACAACGTGATATCAAAGTATCGCATTGCATTTTCATCTCATTCACATTCCATTATCATATCTCACTTTCTCCTATCTCATTATCATATCCCACACCAGATTTATCTTTGTCCCACATTGTCCAAGATAAACACTCTCAAGACACCAGAATAAAAGAACAAGAATACTTGATCAGTGCAGCTGTCCTGATCTTCATTCATTTAAACGTGTTTTGTTCTTCCTCTGTCCAGACATATATAGACATGTCAACTAGACAGTTTCTTCTAATGCGAACAAAAAATGAGACTGTCAAATTGAATGAAACTCGGTCAAGTGTTAAGTAATTTCTTAGCAACAGAAGTTGTTTTTTTTTTGTTTTCTATTGGGCACAATTACGCTAATACAATTGGTATCTAATTATTTATAATTGTTGAAATTGGGTTTATTCATTTTCACAGAATTTTTTTTTGCATTATACTTTGAGCATCAAGGTCATGGTGCCTTTTCAAGCAAGAATTTATTATATTCAATTTATTTGACTTAGTTTTGTCCATTTGTTTTGTGTTTATCCATTTTCACAGAATTTTTTTTTGCATTATACTTTGAGCATCAAGGTCATGGTGCCTTTTCAAGCAAGAATTTATTCTATTCAATTTATTTGACTTAGTTTTGTCTTGTTCCATCTGTCCCTTGACTTTCGTTGTAGGAGTGATGTAACAGTGTAGCTAATCCCTCTGCATTGGCTGGTCAGCAGCTGTTTTTATCAGGATTCTTTTAAGTTGTCCAGCCAGCTTTCCTTTGGACGACCCTTTCTTTGTGTTCCCTCCACTGTACCTTGAAGGATGACTTTTAATAGTGAGTCATGTCTATTATATGACCAAAGCAGCTCAGCTTTCGCCTCTGATAGTGAGCATTTGTTTTCTGTAGCGTTTACTCTCAAAAGTTTGGATTATTCTTTCAGCCTCAGCGTTCACTGTCCAACTTTTACAACCGTTTAGAAGTACATAGATTACTAGGGAAGAATAGACAACATAAAAGAATCCTGCTAAGAACAGCTGCTGATAAGCTAATGCAGAGGATTAGTTAAGGTGTCACATCACTCCTACAGAGCTGGAAAGAGAAAACCTTCTTGTCGCACTCGAATGGATGTCCTAAAACTTTCTTCAATTTGGTTGATCAGAAGTACTAAGCTATTTACTATTGGACTTTGATAACATCAATAATGTTTTTATCTCTGTTGAACTCCCTCATCACATGCCATCAGGTCAAACGCTTTTTTTTAATACATAAATAGTGTTGTACGTCTAGAAATTCAAGCCTCCTCAAGGGGACTTATTCAACTTATACCACCACTGTTACCACATCTGTTAAGTACAATATCTTTTCCTTGTTCGATATTCAATAAAATAATCAATTACCAATTGTTAATAAACTAATTTTTTATTTTTTATAACTGATACTTGTTTAGTCAGGTACAAGAACTAATTTCGACTTGATCCGAGATTGGGTGTTGGAGAAATACATGTACAAAACTTTTCAACAGACAGACAGACAAAGTGAGTTCATAAAAGCTTTGTAAAAAATAGTCCGCATTCCCTAAACTTAATTCTAGGCAAACGTGGCGTGCTACAAAGTGTGTGGGGAGGGGGAGACGCGAATAGCGGTTTTTGTTTTGTTTTGTTTTGTTCTCCTCCTCTAAGTGGAGTTTGAAGCTTAAAAGTACCTCTTCAATATAAATAAAAGCAAATTACTCACACTGAAATCTTTGAACGCAGCCAAAGGGGTTTTGAGTTGAAATCCCCCGCCAGGGGGATTTGAGGCTAAAAAATACATCTTCAGTGTAAGAAAAAAAGCAAATTACGCACTCAAAATGCTATGAGCGTTGCCAAAAGGGGTTTTGAGTTTAAACCCCCTATCAGAGGGGTTTAATGCTAAAAATACCTCTTCAATATAAAAAAAAGCAAATTACACACTAAAATTATTTGAGAGTAGCCAATCCAATCAGGGGTTTTGAGTTTAAACCCCTCTTCTACAGATGGCGTTTGTTTAAAGTTTAAAACCCCTCCTGATGGTTTTGAGTTTAAGATCCCCCTACAGAGCATTTTGAGGTGGAAAACACCCAACAGATGATTTTGACGATAAAACTTCTCTTTTCGATATAAAATCACTACAGTCACTTAATTCCAAGAGCGTATTCAAGAGAGTGGTTACACATTTTTACCAGTGGCAGGGCTCCCTTAATAAACTGCAGTGAATAGTCATCTGCCGAAATTGAAAAACACTAAATGTGGCTAAGACAGATTTTAGGAGTCAGTTATAGAGATCGGGTTTAAATCAAGGAAATCCTATGCCGAACTGGGAGTCGACCCTTTAGTAAGATTGTGAGAGAGCGACGCATGAGGTTTGCGGGACATGTTCTCCGACAAAATGAATTACGCATGAGAAGAGTTGCAATGATATCCTAGTACAACTTGACGCCACTCATTCATTCCTCATGGCAGGTGGGAAGAGGCTTCAGACATTATCAGTGACAGATTATTATGGAAAGAGCTTGACGTCAAATGCTCCGAACGGCGCGGTAGGGTCTAAGTCAGTAAGAATGGCACATTAGGTTTTTGAAATGAAACTTTTTAATAGCAGGAAATTGCACTGTAGATACCTCAGAATATGCATTTTGTTGGCTTTCAATATCAGAAATAGTGCTTCGCCCCGCGCTGGAGGAGCTCCCCCAGACCCCCTTGCTAGTATTGGCGGGGAACCTACAATTTTTCCACCAACTCATGGAAGAATCTATTTCTAGGGCACAATAAACGTCTTCCGAAAGAATGAAGGGTCAGAATGCAATAAAGATTATGTACACACACAGACACATAAATAAATATTTTAAAAAAAAATTCGCGGTGGGGGGAAGGTCGGGGGGGGGGGAGAAAAAAATCCCCCCAACCCCGCCCCCCGGAAAAAAATTATGGCTACGGTCATGATATATATATATATATATATATATATATATATATACATATATATATATATATATATATATATATATATATATATATATTATTGTAGATCAATAATATGAAAAAGTCAATTTGAAATAACCAGACATCGTGGCTCTTTGTCTTGTGAAGAAGTACATATATCTTTTTTTTATCTTATTAATATCAAAGAGTTAAATTGTTCGATATATGAGTTAAAGACTTAAAGGACGCTTTTATTTTACAACTGCTACAACTGCTACATGAAAAAAAAAACACACAAAGCTTATATTAAGTGTATTTGTAGGAATTAGTTTGGACCAGTCATGTGATTATATGTGCGATGGACCTAGACATAATAAATCTGTATGATTAAAAATATTTTTAACATATTTTTTTTATTTAGCTTTTAGATTTACTCAATTTTAAATGTTTACATGATAAAAAAATGCATTTTTAATGCATGTTTAAATGCATAAAAAATGTTTACTCACTACTTTCAATAATTCAACTTAGACCACCACATCTATCAAGTACGATCTCTTTACCTTGTTCAAGACACCAAACAAAATAATTAATTACCAATAGTTATTTAATTATTATTTTTTTTAAATTCTTGTGTTGTCAGGAAAAATAAATGTAAAATTTCAGAATATTCCGAGATTGGATGAGGCACAAATAACGAGTACAAACCAGACAGACAGACAGACAGACTGACTGACTGAGTTGATATAAGCTTTGTAATAAAAAAAAAGATAGATTAAAGTAGTCGAAATTTTGTGTATGGAAACTTTAATTTGTATGGATAATTTCCCTAGAAACATAGGGTCAAACAGAGATTATTGGGTTGACAACCTGTCCTTCATAAATCAAATTCAACTTCCGCTTTTCAGTTCATGAAGGTATTTATGTGGATGATCTATATGTGAGTTCAGGAAAAATTTAGATGTTCGGAAAAAAATTGAGTTAATGAGACTAGTTAGGCTGACATAAACAAGTGCACCATCATGTTGAACTCAATAATGAGATGAGAAATCTTTGCTCAGTGGCAAGAAATCTCTGAGTGACGGAAAACGATAGCCAGAGGCTAGAACACGATAGATAACAAGGTTACAAAGACAGTTTGTGTGGTAACACAAACTCAAAATCGGTCCCCGAAGTGGTCCACCCAGGCAGGCTTCAACATTTTCAGAAAGAACATCCAAATGAAATTATATCAAAGACAAATGAGAGTTAAGAATGGAGAAAGAAAGTTGACAGATCTTATGTAGAGCACCAACGGTACAGCAGATCAAAGGATAGGTGCAAGTGAATCTAAAGTTAGATGTGAACCTAGCCTAACTAGTGGTCTATAGGGCAGATGATGTAAAGTTCATCTGTTTTTGTGGCCTACGGTTAACGAGGGTGTCATGTAGCCAGCACAACGACCAACCGCCTTTTCATTTCCCAAACTAATATCAGGTACCCATTGGAGCTGGATGGACTCAAAGGCGCCTAAGGATTCCGAGGTTGAAAATCCCAGTCTTCACCAGGATTCGAACCCGGGGGCCCCCGGTTCGGAATCCAAGCGCTTTACCGCTCAGCTACTGCTCCTCTCCTGGCCTAACTGAAGTCTTATAATTGATGTAATTGTTTTGAAAAGGCTCAATCTCATATTCGAATGCTAAAAAAAAAAAAAAAAAATTGGCAATAAAAAAAATTTCACGAAAATTAAGTTTACAAGATTACTTTTCTTTTTTTATTTAGGTCTAACTTATAATGCATACTAATTAGCTTTTTCTCTTTAAAAAACTGCTTGCATAACGTATTTAAAAAATTAGATTTTTTGCTTTCAGAAAAAAAAAAGTAGCCGTTGCATCAGAACTTTGAATGGTCTAAAATATTGTGATTTCAATATCTTTTCTAGTTTACGAGATCTAATACGGGACGGACGGACATTTCGCACAAAACTAATAGCGTCTTTTCCCCTTTCGGGGGCCGCTAAAAAGTCAACAATGAAATTTGATTAATGATAAATTATTATCGGGAGTCATTGTTTATAAATACTTTACTTTTATGGCCAATAAAACTGGAATCATCGTGACAATTCTCCTTGTCTACATATCTCATACATCAGCTCAAAGTTATTCGGCGGAGTAACATTTTAATTTCCGACATTGGTGTCGCGAGCCACATCAAATAAAGTTTTTAAAAAATAAGAAATAGACAATATTTTAAAGTTGAAGCACTGAATGTAAAATTCTAGATGTTTGTCCATGAGACCACTGACTACACAAGATTCATCATTGAAAAGGTTTGTCCTCATAATTAAATGCTTGTCAACGCTTGTTTTCAGAGATTTAGACAAGTTTCTGTAAGCTACACGAAGTAGGAATGCATTGTCTGCATCACTTGGAATTTCTCAATCTGGCTTTGTATGTCAATCAGTTCCAGTTGCAGCTCTGTCTGGGCTCTTGACACATTGGCTGCAGATGAATTTTCGAAACGACAAACATTGTTCAATCTGAACACAATCATCATCCCATGGTTTGGACTCAACACTTTGCTCTATACATTTTGTTGAGGAACAATTCAATGAAGAGTCTCGGTTCCATTGGACTCGGCAACTCTTCTAATAATTCTAGATGTCAACCATACTTCTGGCACCATCAGTATTCCACTATTTTTTCCCAAGGAAGAGAGAGATCATCTGCATGGTTGAACGTAGCCAGTGGTGGCCCCATTCATGTACCATAAATAAATACAAGATTTTGAGCTGCATCAGATGTTTCGATAGACTCGTCAGCGCCAATAGAAACTATTCGAAATCTTTTTTGTCTGTTAGCTTTAAATGGAAATATTTACCAATATCTGTCACTGTCATGAGAAAGGGTGACAGTTTTAACAGCATTCTTCTTTGCAGGTCACATTTCTTCCATCATATCTGTCAGGGGGGAGGTATGGCGAGTGTGACTATGTTACTTTGATATTTTGGTATGATAGTGATATCTCCTCGTTTAAGTACTCCCAGGTTATGAATGTGAATAATATTGCACGTGTTATGAACTGAATGATTTGATCTTCTTTGAATGTGCGAGAGAGTGTGTTAGGTCTGGTCCCCAGTCCAGGAAGGTTGGACGTTTGCTTCCTGGACTGGTGGTTTGTGTATTAAATATTTATTGAAGTGGATGTCATTATTTGTGCTCTATCGGATATTATTAAAGTATTATTTGTGTTATCCATATATATTTGGAGTTGGAGTTTGTTTAGTGATAATTGTTTGTATTTGAGTAATGAGCCAAGCAAGTATTAATTAATTGGAATTGAGTAATTGTGTAACCCCAAACGAGCCAAGCCAAAGACAAGCAAGAATAGAACCCTGACAATATCTAGTATGCACTTTGTAAATGAATAAACATAGGAAAACGACTTTATGTCTCTATTTACAACCGACTAATTTTCCTGTCTCCTTTTGGTAAATGTTCTCAATCGCGTCTCAAATCAGGGAAGCCACATTATTTTTGTATGCGATGGTTTCATAATGCTGTTTAGAACAATGTTCTCCGAAAGTAGTTCTATTTTCTTTATAAAACAAATTTGTTGTTGGTACCAATCAAGATACTTTAACGTATGGAGAGATTTTTATTTTGTTTTTGAAGTTTTCTACACTTTGTGCCGACGTTTCTGCGGGCCGGCTGGAATCACGTTGCATGCAGGGTGTTGCCCGCGGGGCGCATTTTGGGCATCAATGCCATAAATTGAAACCTGTCTACATATCCCATAGAAAAAAAAAACTGTCTCCATATCCCGTAGGAAAAAACAACTGTCTATATATCCCGTAGAAATAAAACCCAACTGTCTACATATTCCATAGAAATAAAACCCAACTATCTACATATCCCGTAGAAATAAAACCCAACTATCTACATATCCCATAGAAATAAAACCCAACTGTCTACATATCCAATATAATGTAACTTGTCTAGTATCTTGTGAATTGAGACCTATTCTCCTATTTCATCTAGACTTATGTATTTCTTTGAATGTGACTAGTCTATACTTCCATTGGGGTGGCTAATTCAGCCCAAGTTAGCCAAAAACATTCCATAAGATCGTAGGCAACAGAGACATATTTACCCCAAATTTTGAAAATCTTATTTGTAAAACTCTTATCATTGACAACCTTGTTATCAACCACTCTTTTATTAGCAACCCTATCAGTCAATGACACTCATTTCTATATGTCAACTCTATCAGTGACAAACAAATGACTGACAACCATATTATTGACAAACACTATTAATGAAAAAAGTATTTTTGACTATCCATTCAATGACTAACGTATTATTGGTAACCCTAATAATGACAAACTTATTATTGACAACCTATCTATTACCGACAGCCCTTGTATTGAAAATCTATTTTTATTAAAGACTACATTACAAATGACAACCCCGTCTGTTAAAATATATTTTTTTCACAGCCCCATCTATTATTCTCAACCCCGATCTATAAATGACAATCATTTCATATCGATTTTTTGACATCGTATTTTCAAGAGCTTCTTCAAGATACAATGGTTAAATTGTTATCCTAGTCAATAGAAATAGTTTTACTTTGTCATTTAATGTCTTGTTTTTTTTTTTGGTCAAAGCTCAACAGGTCAATGCTGGAGTCTTTATACAAACATTTCGTCAATGGAAGTGAAGGTCACGTCAGCAATGACCACACCATGCGGGATATGTTCCAGCCTCCAACACATCTGCTGGCCATATGCATGATACTTTACATTGCCATCTTCATCCTGGGATTGGTGGGCAACATAGCTGTCATTCTGGTCGTCTTACAATACAGGTACTTTAGCTGTTACAATACAGGTACTATAGCTGTATGCTAGTATTACAATACATGCACTTTAGCTGTATGCAAATGTTACAATACAGGTACTTTAGCTGTTACAATACAGGTACTATAGCTGTATGCTAGTATTACAATACATGCACTTTAGCTGTATGCAAATGTTACAATACAGGTACTTTAGCTGTGTGCTAGTATTACAATACAGGTAATTTAAGTGTATATTTTGGTACTTTTATAATACAAGGAATTAATCCAGTGACACTAGCATATCTTACACACTAATGATTGATTATTATCAGGTTGGCATTAAGACTAATTAAAAAGCAACCACACCTAATATAAAATGATTTCATTATATCTCCCAGTCTACATGTTCTCCATTAAACCTTGACCACTATATCACTTTCCATTGAACGTACGGTAGACGTGCTAATTAATTGACTTTACCAAATGTTCGCTAGCGACTGAAATGTCGAGAAACACGGAATGATGTAATTTTATTATATGACCAAACATTCGTTCATAAATTCAGACACATTTAGAGACGCAAAGCGTTACGACCACACGGACGCTGAGTCACCTACAAGGTCATTGATATGTACTTGTTAGGGGGTAAAAAAACAACATCAAAGGTAGATTACGCCAGGAGTGTCTCTTCATACACATTATTTGACAACAACATCATCAGAATTATGTAACTGTCTGGCCATATCAATGATGTTTTTTAGACATTCAGACTAACGGAATGGCCTTGAAATGAAAACACAGACCTTAATTCTCTGTCATGTAGATCAAAAGGTTAAAGTAGTCGATAAAATTGATAATGATGGAATCATACAAGTGGATACAATATTTAGATGGACACAAAAATAAAGGCACATTTCTTACTCCATATGCTTGGACAAATTGGTGTAAATGCTCTTTCTTCTCAAGTGTCATTAGAGCAAGGAACATACTGCTTGAATAGGACAGGAAAACCAATGACTTAGCAGAATATAAGATTCAAATTTAACACGCACTACAAGATTAGCATAAGAATACGGGCAGCTCGTAAATATCTTTTGTTTGAATGTCTGATAGAACGTATTTAATGTACAAGTTAAGACAAAACATTTTTACTGATATGAACACAAAATCTTCTATTATCGGGTGTTTTTAGATTTGTAGTTGGCAGTTTGAAAAAAAACCTCTCTTTAACTTTTCGAAATTTCATGTTTCAAGAAAAAAATACCTTCTTTGTTTCTTAATTTTGTCTAACATTATTAGCGCTACTGGGATATAAAATGCCAGGATATTCTTGTAATGTTATTACTTCACCAGTTCTATGGGACACGGCCAAACGGAGGCCTGTGTCATCAGTAATTTCAGTTGCAGACGACAACGTGCGCTACGTGTCTCTTTTAGATTGAGTTAAATTGTGGAAAAAACAAATTCCAAACTAGTGAAGGTATTCATGAGAAATACGAAACAAATAGTTTTAAGAAATAACTTTTTTTACAATTCTGCAAAATAATAACAATATTTCTTTTAAATAGCAAATATTTGGGAAAATATATAGAGAATCATGTTTTTATATTTTCAATAAATTTTTAAAGGCCCATTGTTGAAAAATGCCTATACCGTTTTTGTGTTCTTTGTCTGTCTGTCGTGTTTAGATCTCAATACCTAAATACGCTTTTAAAAATCTGATTTTACTATCACCTTTATCGTGTTGAAGAAATGTGCATTGTCGACTTTTAGACATCTAAACGTGTACCATTTGGTGTAAACCTTCGGTTCTAATTAAAAACAACAACAGTTCACACTAATCAATAGTATAAAATAAATTTTCTTCAGATCCTCAGGTAATTTAGTTGTTGAACTACTGGCCGCCTTAGAGTTTGCGTTCTGATTCTTATCATCTTGCCATTTAAACAAAGCTTCTATCACCTCCCTCTGTCTGTCTGTCTGGTACAACACGTTCTCTCTCCAGCTTCTCATTCTAGGATCAAGTTAAAACTTTGTATAATTATTTATTGTCGATGGCAACACAGGAATTAATTTTAAAAATTTACCAATCAGCTAATCAATTAGTTAAGCATACGTGTTTTTTTTTTTTTAGGAAAAGGGGGATAAGTCTTGTTGTACTGAGAGCTATGGCAGTGATTGTGTAGTTCTTTCCCATACAATTGCTTTTTTCTTGTATTTTTTTTCTATACTTTTCTTGGTTGAAATAATAATAACAGAGTATCATTAACTATGTGACACAGGCACAAGCGTATTTTAAATTGATACTGACTCCATATTGTCCTACCCGATGTGTGTGTGTAAGCATACTCATTAATCGTTTGAAGAAACAAATGTACAAACAATACTATGTCCGTGTCGTTACGAAGTCCAGATAAAATCTGTATTACAATGTACTTTGTTTCATTCGGTCTCTCTGGTTCTTCTACTTGATCTGGTCATTAAGTCCAATCATTGATCTTTTCGCTCTGAGTTTGAAACTAAAATATTCCAAGGCAGTTTAATATCGAAGGGCAGATAAATGAGATCTTTCAAATATACCCTTTCTAGTTGTTAAACTGGACGTTTTAAAAAATATACGCATGCAATGAAAAAAAAGGACAGATGAACGAGGTTTGTATAATTTCAAGAAATGAATTTAGATTTTGATCAGAGTCATCATTCTGGGGAAAATTTCCAGGCACATTGTAGGAGAATACCCATTAAACATGACGGCGCTAGGATCCTCAAGCATGACTTTAATAATGTATATCACTCTGACAAATACAAAATACACAAGCTAGATATAATGGCTTATGTTGAGTAAAAAGGCGCACCGTTTCATTGCTGAAATATCTCTCAATAATACAATTTTTTCACCTTTTTTCACTAATTAATTAACTAATTGTTTGATTATTTTTATTGATTTATGTGTTGTCATCGACAATGAAGAATTGTGCAAAATGTCAACTTGATCCAAGACTGGGAAGTGGGAGAAAAAAAAAGGGTAAAAGAATCCACCCAGACAGACAGTCAGACAGACAGTCAGACAGACACCCAGACAGACAGACAGACACCCAGACAGACAGTCAGACAGACACCCAGACAGACAGTCAGACAGACACCCAGACAGACAGTCAGACAGACACCCAGACAGACAGTCAGACAGACACCCAGACAGACAGTCAGACAGACACCCAGACAGACAGTCAGACAGGTTAATATAAGGTTTGTAAAGGAGATAATTTTAACTAGCAGCTGCAGCCTGATGAAAATGAAATCACAAACAGGAATATCGTCTTTCTTACCGGCGCCTCTACTAGCAAACAACTCTAGACATCACTTTTACATCACAACATAACAAGAACTGGTCTTCAATGATATTGTATCAATTGGTTTGGATCAATCTTGTAAAATCTGCAATAGATCTAGGCTAACAATAATAAAACTTTGCAACACTGCGATTAGAACTATTTTTTCTACCAATCGCTTTTGTTTAGCACAATTGCATGCTTTTAGTATTTCTCAACACAATATGATCCTATCAATTGTCTGGGCACTGGCGGATCCAGAACTTTGGACTAGTGGGGGGGGGGGGCAATTTTTTTCCAAACCCTAACCCTAAGGCCCAGTAAACCCTAGCCCTTTGCATAAACGCGCGTACAGTATATATATATATAATACAATAAGACTATTTCTCAATGTGTGGCGAAGCCCCCACGCCAAAAGCGTTTTTTTGCATTTTCACTGCAGAAACGCATTCTCCTGACATCTACAGCTCATTATTTATCAGTGTACGCCAAAAGCGTTTTCTTGCATTTTTCACGTCTGAAACGCATTCTCCTGACATCTACAGCTCATTATTTATTAGTGGGGTTCGGGGCGAAACCCGAATGCAAAAGCGTTGTCTTGCATTCTTCAATGCAGAAACGCATTCTCCTGACATCTACAGCTTATTATTCATCAGTGAGGTTCGGGGCGAAGCCTCGACGCTAAAAGCGTTTTCTGACATTCTTCACTGGTGTAACTCATTCTCCTGACCTACAGCTCATTATTCATTCTATTATTAAGGACCTTTTGAATAATGTGGAAAAATATTCTAATATAAATTTATAGTCCCTTAATACATTGCAAATACAACCGATTTGTTCTTTGAAAAGATAAGATACCCCACATATTTAGATTTAGGCTTTGAGGATCGTCGCCGAAAAAAAATAATTCGATTAATAATATTCAATAAAATTCAAGCATAAATTGTGAGTTATAGTCCAAAATTTATTTAACTAGAAAAATATGAGTTGTTAAGGTTGGAAAAAGTCGACTAGGAAAAGATTATTTGGCTTTTGAACTCATCTCAACCGTGACTGTTGTACTGAAAAATTTCGTTTGAATTACAACTTTTCCTAAGCAAAGTCTTTCTTAAAATAGTTACGATAAATTCATGTGAAATTATACAAACTCTGTCTAAAAAGGGGAATGGCGGTAAAATGAAAACGATTAATCCTCGCTCCTTTTATAATTTCTGCTAATGATTGCATTTTTCATTATAGAATAGGGGTTGGATGACTCAATATAAGAATTTACATTATAGCATATATAAATTATATTAGTGACAGATTTTTTTAATTTTGTAATTTCTTACTATAATACAAAAAGTAAAAAGTATTGGTTTGTCCGATGTGGGGAAGGTGATTGCATGTATCGCACTTCCACCTGTTTATATTATATAGATATTCGACTAATTTTGTTCACATACTATGATTTCTCCATAAAAGTAGGACTGCCCCCCCCCCCCACTCAATCAGCCAACAGGTGAACGACATAATAAAAAGACCGGGTAAAATACCAATGACAAGTTTTAATCATATAGATATTTAAATGATTCTGTTAGCAAGCTGTGATTTCTACAAATCAATAGGACCGCCCCCCCCCCACTCGAAAGTTTATGAGGGGGTGGCGGATTGATGCCATCGCCCCCTCCCGAAAATACCAAATCGGCCAAAATACTAGAAGAGGGAAGGTGCGAAATAATCTAAAAATAGGTTGAAATATAAATAATTAGTTTATATTATTAACATTAGTAATAAATTCGTATACAACCCTTGGGGGGGGGGGGGTCGGCCGAGTGGGGGGGCGATCGACTCTACCACACCCCCCCCCCTCTGGATCCGCCAGTGTGTCTGGGCCAGATGGGAAAATGGAAAAAAGGGGGGGGGGAGAAAGAAGGAGGTATCTGGGTAGACTAAATATCTTGCTAAATATCTGGCTAAATATCTGGCTAAATATCTGGCTAAATATCTTGCTAAATATCTGGCTAAATATCTGGCTAAATATCACCATTATCATAATGGCTTTTTAAATGAATTTTTATTTTAGAAAAAAAGTTGTACGATTTGAATTCAAGCTTGAGCGATGAATTCTCCTTAAGGTCATACACTAATTACTGTGCCAGCGAATTGCTTATGAAAATAGAAGATTCTATATCTATCTATTATTAGTTTCAAACATTAGGCTACACCCTAATGCTTTACAAAAAAATAAATAGGGGAATATATATCACTGCAAGAAGCTAGACGAACTCAGTGAGCAGAACTTGAAATAAGAAAATAAAGCATTTATTGCACTTTATGTTAACATTTCCTTCTATCAAACACAGACCCCTTAAACTAGAAACACACACACACACACACACAACCTAGGTAATCAAATTGTAATGCTAACGAAATGTCATACTTAGTAAGAGTGTACCACAAATATGTATTCAACCTTGACCGGACATGGATATCTCAAACACAAATGTCGTGAAAAACTCTAAAAAGCTAAAACAAGGCGTTGTTTTGTAAAGTAGTTATAAGAAGTAAAGTTGTTGGTTTCCTTTTTAACTTATGTTACATATAATTTTAGGTTGCCATAGCCAGCCAGGAAAACCAATTATTATTACATTGGATTATAGGCAGGACTAGATTGACATAAAATCACGCGTAGGACGTAATTGTCTTTTTTAAGAATTAAAATATGTATTTAATAAGATAAAGTAAGGTGACATAATTGCAAAGATTACAATGTTACATTCTAAAAGCGACATTTTTGGCTTTCTAAATTAATATGCAAAATGTAAATACAAATCTTTTTTAAATACAAAATCCAAACCGTAAGTAAAATAATATAAGCTAGTCGACCGGCTGTGTAGCGTACGTTGCTATTTTGCAGGGCCGGTCTTAGGCCACTGCAACCTATGCGACCGAGGGATCCGCACTTTCATGGGGCCCGCGCTAATTAAAGGTGTATACAATATTAAATTAAACCATTTTATAACTTAAAACAGATTTCCCGCGCACTCCTGTCGATTTACCAGGAGCTCCTGGAAATCTCCCGAAATTGCAAAATATACGAAAGAGTTCTTAAAATATACGGAAATATTTAGAAAAAAATTGTCATTTTAGGTTGTCATTCAATATGGAAAAGCCAATCCTGCGCGCTATTAATAAAAACGACATTATGCATTTGCCTTAATTGTGTAATCAGGTGAAAGAAGCTTCTCGCGCCTCAAACTAATGGGGAATCACTTGAGGTCAACAATTCTCAAAGATAGATTGAAACATTTGGTAATTCTTGCCATTGAGCGGGATCTATGTAGGAAAAAAAATTATTATGATATACTATATGACTTTGCTACACGCAAGGCTGGTAAAGTAATTCTGTACGTAGAAAAAAAAAGATTTACTGCTGCAGGGGTAAACGACTGTATAGAAAATACTACGGTACCCCCTTTTCCCATTCATCTTTGCCTGACATCTCCGCCCCCTTCCGTTTTCCCGCACTTTTACACCAGCGCAGCTCATTTCTTTTCTGCCTCGATAGAGAACAACATCGGACAGATAAGTTAACTTAAGACTATTTTGTGTTAATTGTTTTTTGTTTGTTTTGTAGCTGATGAAGGCCTCGTGGCCCAAACGTCCTTTGTTTTACTTGGTCCGGCAGGGTTACATATATGCATGTTTTTCTTATTTTCTGTACGTAGAAAAGAATGAATAAAATGCATAGACGAATTTATTTACTAATACAAACTCTTAAAATTCACTTATTGTCCGCTTCCCTACCCACACTTGGCCCCGCGAAATCCGTTTCGAATAGGGCCCCACAATGCTTAAGTCCGTCCTGATATTTAGTGTTTGTAAAATGTTTTTTTTACATGTTTCGGATGTTCCTTCAGAGTTGAAGAGAGTTTACTTCCTAGTCCAAACCTCCTGCAAGACGAAGGGGAATGGGAGCGGGCAGGGTTGGACAGTCCAGCGCGCAGCCATCCGTAGCGAGCTGTGAAAACGTGTTCCTCCCCCCCCCCCCCCCATCTTGTTTGTCGTGGGGTGACTATCCGCAGAAATAAGAGAGTGATCTTTACTTTACTTTTTCTTCTCGTTTAAACTGTTGTGGGAAGAAGATAATTTTATATATAGATAATAATGATAATGATAATAGAAACAAATTATTCACTGAAGGGAAATAGTTCTTTTTTTTTTAAATAATTAAGAATGAGAATGATTGAGAATGTATATCTTAGTGAGTGGAATAATAATTGTTAGTATAGCGCTTGGTGATATTTCCATATTTTTATAATTGTGAGCTTGCGCTCCCTGAGCTAGTTTTATATGTATTTTTGTTGTATAGGTTAGATCTATTTTTATATATTTTATTTTTATTTTTATAGGTTAGTGTCAGATTTTATAGTTGTACTTCCGCATATTTATATAGGTTAGTGCGGGATAGTATAAAAGTGATGTACTACATGCTGTCTTAAAACAGTTGAGTGTACATTTGACCAGTGGTCAGTACCATATCTGTCTGTGTGACAGCTGAAGATCTTTGTGGTCTGTCGTCTAATTATTTTATTATTCTGTACCTGGGACGGCCTGTAAGTTTGTAACTATTTGATATTTTCTTTTACTAGATCTATGCCACACTGTGTGTAAATATGCTAGACATATTTTAATTTTAATTTATTTTCTAGTTGGCAGTTTATGTTTTGAGCATGTGATTTAAAGATGGCGGAGTCCATCAGTCCTGCTTTGAGTTTTCAGATGTAATAGAATATATGATTTTATGTATTGCAGGCTATTATTGCTGCTTTTAGCTGCTGCTATTGAGTATTACTCTGCTGTTTTAACTGCTGAATATAATTCTGCTGAACATAAATGCTATCACTCTTCTGTAGATCTAGATTTATTTTGTTTCTGTACTAGATCTAGTTTAGTATTGCCTTAGTCAAGGCTTAGTAAACTTAGTTAGTTATAGTCTGTTTCTGTTCTTAGTGAATGCTAATATTAAGGTACTAAGACTAAGGTGTTCTTGTTTTAGTTATGAGTTGGTTGTAGTAGTAGAATATTGTAGATCTAGACTAGTTTATTGTAGTGTGTTTGTGTAGATCTAGGTCTAGAATAGTAGTTGTCTGGAAGTGATTTAGTTCTCTTTAGTTAGATAGTTGTTTTGATCAGTTTGTGTTAGACAGTTGGTTTGGTTAGTTTTTAGTGGCGTAGATTCAGAGGGTTTTAGTTAGTATTAGTTGTTTTCATTGTAGTGTATATATTTTATTATTGATTTATTTTTGCAAATGTCAATAAAGTTTCGTTTTGTTTATTTATCCTAAACTAAAGTTTGTTATCTTGTTTTCATTTAGTTTAGGTTAGTATGTCTGGTTACTTAGGCGACTCTAGCCCCTTGGTCACCATACCGAGGTGCACAGATTGAGCCCACCCAGTAGCGCTAACATCTGCCTACTGTTGGTAAATTTTAGTGTTGAGCAGTAAGAATAGGTATCTCCCACTCGCGCCTGCCTGACCTGCTCACATAATAACATTTGATTTCACGTGTTTAGTGTTTTTGAAAAGAAAGGGGAATGTACTCTTTCCTCTTACAGTTGTTATTTGTAACCTCACTGCTCAACCAATTTCTTCTCTCCCTTCCAAAACTGTAGCTAGAATCCAAATTTCAATTCAAAATTAAACCCACTGTTAGATTGCATCGTTATTTTCCAAGCAGAATTGATTGTACCCAAGTTTCCAACATTTTGTGAAATCAGTCCAAATAATGTGTCCCCCACACTGTTTCATAATGTGTCACTCCCCACTCATTGACTAAATATGGAGGTGAAATTCAGATCCACTGTTGGATACTTCAGGACTAGTAATTAAGTTGAGCCTGTCGTGTTACTGGGTCAGGCTATTCTCGATCTCAGAACTCTTGTTTCTAGATTCAGAAATACTGAAAATAAAATGGAAGCCTTGAGACGTTTAGCCTCTGGCTTAGCCAGCGCACAACGTGTGGGCGAGCACATTCGTCAAATTACTTTTCTCGCTTCGGGTATCTAAAATGCATTAGAACAATTATCAGAGATATAAATGAGTGTTTCTCAAACCTTTACTAGTGATGGCCCTCTTTGAACAAATTGTATGTTTACTCCCCCCTTAGCCATTTAGGGTGTTGTGAATTGTGAGACGTTTAAAGCATTAGAGCCAGGACGTTTGTAGTGGGCTTCATCGTTGTAAAACGTCTTGAAGTGGGCTTCATCGTTGAAGACGTTATGACAAGTCAAAAGCTTGCTGTCAGTCACTCAATTTTATCACAGCATTAATCATTATTTATCATTATTTATTTATTTTATTTTAATTATTTTCCCGTCCTATCCCCAATTTCATCGCCCGCCCTATTTTCTCCTCTTCAGGCTAGACTTGGTCCACCACCTTGGCGGCTTTTCATTTATCTCCCCTTGACCGGGGTAAAGATAAAAACACAGTCTCTTTTGTCTTACCCGCCGGATGTCTGACAGCCGCAGTTGACACCACCTTGGGTGGAATGCAACCAATCTTTCTTTCCCCCCCCCACGTCTCTCTTTGATCAAAGAGATTGCTCGGGTCAACACGCCTCGTGACACTCCAAGGTGCGACTCTTGTCGGATTCACCCACGTGTAAGATAATTCTAAGCCTAAGACATTTCCTGTTTCCGCCCATATCTCCCGGTATATATAAGGTAGAATATGGCGGAATAGACACTGTCTCATTTTTCATTCTATCTGAGCAATCGAGTCTGGACTATATCATTTATTCTCACTCCTAGAGGAATATCTGGTGGTAAGCCGAACTTAATCACATGTTCCATCTTAATTACTTTGTGCATATTTCTCACTGGATTTTATCATGTGTATTTTATTATTTCTTTTATATTTAATTAGTGCATTGTGCCTTGTGTATTTCTCACTGGCGTAAGTAGAAAACATAAACATGGCCTATGTATTTATTTATGTATTGCATTAATCTATTAATGCTACGTTGCTCAATTGATCGTTGATGCAACCATGTATGTATTTGTACATCTTATTTTATTTCCTTTATCTCGGCTGACCGCCTTGATAATTTTACTAGCGCACTGATGTCTGATACTGCGTTTAGAAAAGAGTTATGAATTATCTTCTCCTTTAGTAATTTTATTCTAACGAGGGTGGCGCCCCTTGAACGGCCCATTCCCCCCCCCCTCTCTTCTCTCTTCCAACTTGTGTGGTTTATTTGAGATTATTATTTCCCCTTTTATGTACATTTGGTATTGCTACTATCTGCCATCTATTTTCCAAGTTCCATTTGTCATCTTCTCCCCATTGTGCTCAAACGAAAGTTTACCAATCTGACGAATGCGCCTCAGACAAGGGCATCGATAAGATGCATGAGAGACATGTCCTAACTTGTCTTTATTTATCCGCAGCCTCCCTCAGGTGTCTGCCTATTTGCTATTTATCGGATCACTCACCTGCCTATTTATTTGGCATTGTCTGCCAACTATTGCCTAATTGTTATTGAGAATCGCCTATTGCCTATTTACTTAGTGCTATTCAGCACTGCACACTGGCCTATTAGCTATTGAGTATCAACCACTGCCTACTTGGATCTACTCAACGATTTACTTGGTGCTATCGGCTCTACTTGCCTGCCTATTTGACAGTCCACTTGACAATCCATTAGGCACGACGTCCCTATAGACCCAGAGTTTGTGCGAGACGTCATAGCTCCGCCTGAACTTCGTAACCCACTGGACTTATCCTGTTAGCTACGCTGCCCGCGGCAGATCCGCTCTGCCCGCAGTACACTTGTGCCCACGGTAGCCGGCCACCCGCCCTACTGTGCCCACTACAGATATCAGAACTTTGGATTGAGACTCCACAAGAACTGTATCGCCGGCGTCCCTCTACCCGCTAGAGCGCCACCTCCAGCTGAAGAACCTCAAGCCAGGACAGAACCAGCTGCGACAAAACAGGAAAACCAGCTAAGTTCAGAAGACAAAGTGACATACTCTCTTATTAAGTGCAAGAGTGATGATTAAATGTAGTATTGATTAGAGATAGATGCAAACCCTCCCCCTTTGTATTCTTCTATGTAAATATTTATGTAAATAAATATTCTTCAATTTTAACTTTCGTATCTGTCTTTCATTGCTTGTTTCGTTGCGTGCCTGCTCCCGATTTATATGCTGATGGGTTGGTGTGTGATAACTGCAAAAATAATCATCCGCTAGACATTAAACAAGCCACACACACGTCACTTTCCCCAACCTGTCACAGACGTCTTGTAGTGGGCTTAATCGTTGTAAGACGTCTTGTAGTGGTCTTCATCGTTGTAAGACGTCTTGTGGTGGGCTTCATCGTTGTAAGACGTCTTGTAGTGGGTTTAGTTTATTCACGCAACAAAACGTCAATCTTATTGGGAAAAATTATTCCCGTTACGAATCTAGAATCACATTGTCGAAGACGTATTGAAATGTCCTTCTTAAAATTGAACTTGCTGCATAACATTTAACATTTTGTAACTATTTAACATTGTTAATTATTTTCACATACAAATTCGTAACTATATTGCAATTTGAACTTACTATTGTCTTTAGAATAAAGACAGCCTTTCCCTCTCTTCCTAGCAAGTCGGGTCTCCCAAGATGAGTAACGCTGATATATAGATATTTAAAAGAAGGAAATGTCACATCTAATATATAAAGTAGAATGTAAGCATTATAAATGTATGAATAAAAGTATGTCTTTTATAGAGATCAAAACAATTTCACCAATCTAAATGAAATTCAACTTCAACGTTCCTTAAACAATAGCGGTGATCTTAGGAGATGTACATATCTACAACAAGAGAGTTTACTAGATTTTGGTTAATGAGACATCTTGACATAAATTTTAAGTATTTAAACAGCACAGATGCCTTTTATTATATAAGTAAGCAAAAACTGAACGAAAAGACCCGAGCAAAGCCGTTTGAAAACATAGAAGGTAACTTATAAAATAAACAAGTTTATAAAGATAGTTTGTGTGAAAACAAACTCAAAATCGGTTTCCGAAGTTGTCCACCTAGAGTCTTCACCAGGATTCGAACAAGGGACTTCCTGTTCCAAGGGCTTTACCCCTCAGCTACAGCATCTCCGTATATTCATTTAGCGTACACTTATATTTAAAAAAATAAAATAATAATTATTAACCTAATTCATACATTCAAAATTAATAACATGTAACATGTAATAAAGAGAAACTAAAAAAGATTTCTTCTTCTTACAAAATTAGATAAATTTGGAAACACGAAAATAATTCTTGACCTACTTTAAGCTACATTGTGTACAAATGACTTAACAGACTTTCCCATTGCAAATAAAAATGAGTATCTCCATTCCGATTTGTCATACAAACTAGACATATTCTAGATCTTAGTCTAGATCTAGAATTAAATCTTAGTCTATTTCTAGATCTAAGTCTAGACCTAGATCTAGAACTAGATATAAATCTTGATATAGAATCTACTATATCTAGACTAGAACTCGTATGATTTAACACGTTTAATATTCAAATTACTGGACCTAGGCTAATATTATGATCATGAATCTTATGCCTTTTGTTAACGGTAATGGTGTACTGTGCTGTTCTTATCCGATTCATTTCTTAATGTGATACTGTTGTTTACACAATAAATACATCTGCACCCCTAAGCTATCAGAAGATAAGTTATTGTCTTAAAATTGTGTTCAAATTATCAATACATTTATAATAAATATATTATTAAAATTTATCTAGATCTGTGCTCTATTTAGTCTTATTTAAACTGTCAAGTGTAGGCCCCTATAATGAGGATATGTCAAAACCGCGCACTTTAAAAGATTTGAAAGCCAAGAGCTTAATCACTCAGACACCGCGCCCTCACTATCAATAGTAAGTAGTTAAAAAGGGTATTTTTTTTTTTAAAAAACCCTGCTTGAATATTTAATTTTAAAAACTAAACTTTTCGCTTTCAGAAAAGCAAAAAGTAGCTATTGTATCGAAACTTTGAAAGATCTAAAATGTAGCTACAATGACCTTTTTTTAATGTTTGTTATATGTCCATTGGTTTTGAAATTTAAATTGTGAATTTAATGGCTCTTAGTAGACCAGTATATCAACTTGAAGTTGTATTTGAGTTAGCAGTTGCTCCCAACCTACCTACCTTCGATTTTGCATAACATAATGAGTGTGAGTGTATGTGCGTGTGTATGTGTATGTCTGAGATTAAAAAAAAAAGAATCTTAAAATTATTTATTTGTGAATCGATTTTCTTTCTAAAATAATTTGAGCAAAATAAAATTAATTAAATTAATAACACTTCTCCAAAGTATATTTCACAACAATATTTTCAATTTAAACGAAATACCATTTAACATTTCCCTCAGTTATAAATATTTTTTTTAATAACACGTGACTGAGTTGAAACAATTAGACAGTTTATTTTACTTGCATTTCAAATCAATGTCTCTTTGGAATTTCTATGTTTTTCTAAGTTACAAAAACATGTGATGAAAAAAAAATTCAGGACTGTTGCACTGGTCAAGTATTCTTGTTTTTTTCCGGGTGACTTTAAAGTGTTTACCTTGGACAATGTGAAACAGAGTTAAACCTGGTGTGATATGATAATGAGATAAGTTAAAAATGGGACATGATAATGGGATACGATAATAGGATATGATAATGGGATACGATAATAGGATATGATAATAGAATATGATAATGAGACATAATAAATGCAAATTAAAACGGAATATGGTATGAGATGAAAATGCTATATGATACTTTCATATGGTACTGGACTGTAGAAAAAAAGTAGGCTAACTAATTTAGACCGCCTTATTTGGACATAGCTTTAGCGTTTGACTGATCGATTAAGTCATAAAGTCACGAGTCATGTAAAGTACGGTGAAGACAAAATTAAACAACATAATTTAAGTCTTTCACTGACACACAGGTACTAACACATGGGCGGAATTAATGTCAACATGCCCTTCTAGGCTTGTTCTAAACAGTGCACCATTTGCAGAAGGAAAGTCGGTGCACATCATAAAGGTACAAATCAGAGTTGCAACAATGTGTCAGGATTCAATTTATATATATATTCTTGGCTCTTGTGTTTCTTGACTTGGCTCACTAGGGGTTTCTTGAATATTAAATAATACTTGCTTGATACTTTCTTGGTTACTCAATTCATTAATACTTGCTTAACTCAAATACGAACACTTAATATACATCAACTCTAACTCTTTATATTCATGAATATCGATAATACTTTAATACTTAATAAAGCACACAATTATATCACTTATGAAATAGTAATACACAAAACCCCAGTCCATCAACTTATAAATATATAAATGCATAAATACCAGTCCAGGAAGTAAACGTCCAACCTTCCAGGACCGGGAGCAAGACCTTACTGACTTAACACATTCTCTCGCACATTCAACGAAGACTTAATCGCTCAGTTCACAACACGTGCAACACTTCGCATTCATAACAAGGGGATATAACAATCATACCAAAATATCAAAGTAACATTCATTCTCGCCATACCTCTCCCTGACATCCCCCATCTCACGATATGACTTATTAGACAACAGTCATTCAAATATATACATAAATATACATACATACACACACTGTGTCATACACGTACTCATATATATATATATATATATATATATATATAAACATATATATCTACACACAAATGTATATAATGTACATTAAAGTGAAATAGCCCCTATTAGCCTAACAAAAGAAATATGTCCAGCTGAGGCTATCACTTCTATGACACTATTTACAACAAAGGGAAAGAGAGAAAAGAATAAAAGAGAACAAACAAAAAAATAGTGGCAAGGGGAGTTAAGTTACAATTTGAAGTCGGAAGGCATATAGTCCTTAGTCCCACGTTCATATTGAATATGTAAAGCAGCAAAAACACAAGAAAAGATCAACTCCTATGTATAGCAATAATATACGACAAGATAAAATCTCAAGTTAAAACCGCGTTTCACATTGTCCTGGGGAAAAAAAAAGAATTCTAACAATTACAACTTATATAACTATACTACGTTGCTAGGTTAGTCTTGACGGTATCAGCTAGTAGACAATGGTCTGTGGTCGAACTGGATTGTGCATCCTCCTGGATATCAGAGGTATCTGTCTAGGTGTTGGACACTGACGCTATTAATGAAGTAATGCTTCTCTCTATGTATCAGCTCTCTGCACTTTACTGGAAGGAAGCCATCTACTTGGTGCAACACACAGCAAGCTATTTCGGATGTACTGTTTAGATAAATACAATCACTATAAAGTTTTGGTACAAAAAAAAATAATTAAAATACATGAAGACAGACAATGCTGAATCTATTGCCAAGTCGCACTCGGGAATTCAGGTGACCCTCATGGACATCCCCTTCTCAGCGACAGGGAGAGGGGAAACACTACGTCAAGATTTTTTTCTCTTTCTTGGAAGTTTTAGGTACATTTGTAGCCTCTTGGGGTCTGGTTTAACTTTACCCCCACCAACAACTTGATAAACTCCTTTTATTAGGTTTAATCTCTTTAATGGTTTGTGTACTCTGTGAAATGGTCTCAGAACATGAATAATATTATTGTCAATAAACTGACAATCAATAAGTTCCTTAGTAGTTATATTGTATTCTATTACTTCTCCAATTTCTATCTCATTTATATCATAAACAGTATAATTACAATCATTTGGTTCCTTACTTGATAAGACATTCTCAATTTCTTTATCACCTTCTATCCCACTTATATTATTAACAATATCCTGACAATTATTTTGTTCCTCATTTCCCTGTAATGACAGTTTTACTTCCAGTTCCATTTTTAACTTTACCACTTCTATTGCCTTTCTTTCTAATTCTAATTTTAATCTTTCTAGATCTAGTTTTTTGTTGGTTTAAAACAAACTCTCGTAATTCCTCACCCTCAATTCCAAACATGTGGGCCTGTTTTATTATTACCTCAATTGACCTAGGTTTAAACTCGTCCATGGTAATCACAAATAATAAGAAACATTACTGAATAAGCGTAAATTAATTTATAAAGGTTAAGTTAACAAGTTGTTCAATTTACATCAGACAATAAATTATAAAAAGGATCAACAAAGAAATAAAAAATGTCACCCTTTATCTCCCCTACTGACAAGGCAATGTACACTCGACTCTGAATGCCCGATACAACAGACAAAAGAAAACTCAACTTATCTGTGTCTGATGCCAGGAAAGAGATGACAACTCTTTCCACACGACGGTGTTACTTTAAGAATGTAGAACTTCTGGAGTGTCAGGTCGCTGTTCGGCCTCCTTGTAAACGCTTTATGACTCACAGCAGATTTAGAGAATGAAACAAATACAAACAAAATTATTCAAACATTGATATGATATTAATAGTAATAATAATGGGTGCATACAAAAAAATGATTATCTAGTTGATGCAATAATAATCCAAAAAGATACCAGATATACAAATAATCAAGACAGTCCAATAGGTTAAGTACAGTGATATTGGAACTTGCTATTTACTTTACGTTCAATGATGACCAGGAGGGCGTCGATGCGCAAAAGTCCAGTATAATCCAACATCTATGTAACAAAGATAGATAATTCACAATTACTTGAGTACTTGCATTCATGTAGAATAATCCAATAGTAAGTGAATAGAAGTTATAGTAGTAGTAGTGTCTCTTTAATTGGTGATGTCTCTTTAATTGGCGATGTCTCTTTAAATGGCGATGTCTCTATATGGTGATGTCCCTTTAAATGGTGATGTCACGCCGTGCTGAATCTTCGGACGTCAACGAAAAAAATCGGGAGTGACGCATTGACCTCCGTAGAATGTACACTAATCCAATAGTAAGTGAGTAGTAGTAGTAGTAGTGTCTCTTTAAATGGTGATGTCCCTTTAAATGGTGATGCCATCCCGTGCTGAATCACAAGTTGTCAACAAAAACTTCTGTGTGTAACAGTCACACTCGTGTGTAGAGGTCAACCAGTGAACAAAAAAAATTGCAGGCTCTGGCTAGTTCAATGGCTTCTTCAAGGTGACGAAAAAATAGGTACAACCGACACGGTACCTGCCCGCACGAAGCCTCCAGATATCAATAATAATGCTGGTTAAAATAGTATACTGGTTAATTCACTGGTTAAATAATACAGATTGTATTAAATCCACTCAAATATGTCAAGGTAGTATCTCGTTTAGCTGATCGAAAACGACAAATGATAGGTAACAGGTACAACGATACCTACCCGGACGAAGCCTCCAGATGTCAGGGTTCTATATTACATATACTGCTGCTTGTCTCTTGTCTTGTTGTGTTTCTTAACTTGGCTCACTAGGGGTTTCCTGAATATTAAATAATACTTGCTTGATACTTTCTTGGTTACTCAATTCATTAATACTTGCTTAACTCAAATACGAACACTTAATATACATCAACTCTAACTCCTTATATTCATGAATATCGATAATACTTTAATACTTAATAAAGCACACAATTATATCCCTCTTATGAAATAGTAATACACAAAACCCCAGTCCATCAACTTATAAATATATAAATGCATAAATACCAGTCCAGGAAGTAAACGTCCAACCTTTCTGAACCGGGAGCAAGACCTTACTGACTTAACACATTCTCTCGCACACTCAATGAAGACTTAATCGCTCAGTTCACAACACGTGCAACACTTCGCATTCATAACAAGGGGATATAACAATCATACCAAAATATCAAAGTAACATTCATTCTCGCCATATCTCTCCCTGACACAATGTATAAGACTTTAATGGAACCGTTGTCATCAGCAGGTTGCGGTGTTCTAGAATCTCGGAGTTGCTATCTTGTCTTACAGGGTGCATTTATTTGTGTCTCGTACTTTTAATGCTTTTTAAGAGGACGTCAGTATTTGACAATAAACGTTGAATTTATCTATTTAATGTTATACACAAACCCATATTTTTTTTTCTTGTGCTAATTATAGCCATATTATAAGTGAAATGGGCACTGATTGATTCATTTATTTCCCCTTTCAGGCCTTGCGATCTATGGTAATGATATAAAGGTCATATGTTTCTGAGGCCCACGAATAGCGAGGATGTCATTTGGCCAGCACAATCGCCATTACTTTCCCCAAATTAATACAAGCCGTTGAATAAAAACTTTAAAAGTTCTAAAATATCAGGATGTCGGATTTTCAATATCTTTTCTAGTTTACGATATCTAAACGGGACGGACGGACGAACAGACAGACCACACAAAACTAGAAGCGTCTATTCCCCTTTCGGGGGCCGCTAAAAATATTTAATCAACAAGTGGAAATTAATTAATTTTCGTTTTGTTCCTTTTGATGCAGCGAGGTGGGGAAGGGGGTGCCCGAGAAGAGCTACTTGAATTCATGGTCCGGTGCAACGTAATAGATACTAGAATTCATGAGCGAGTGAATGTCTGGGGTTGGGCATTAACTTTTTCTAATATTATTATTAGTGTTAAAATAGGGAGAGTTCCTTGTCCATTTTGACACTATATACATTAGCAATCAATCAAAGGGAGTAACGGTTGGGTAATATACATGTCACATACAGTGAGCAATCTTAAGAGTATAGTTTTTATACTTGACTAGTTAAAATTTGTCCATTACGACTAAGAAGCGGATGCATGATCTTTCTTTTTTAATTTTGGGTCAAGCTACTTACGAAATTGTTTTACAGCAAACCTTTTGGTTTAGAATGCTAGAGAATATTAATAAAGAACAAAATGTAAAATATACTTAAATGAAGTCTTTCACTATTTGGGCACATGTAAATTATGAGTGAGTCTGGTGTGAATGTACACTTTGGTTTCTTATAGTTATAATTTTTTTGTTTGGTGTAATGCACAAATTGTAAGACAAATTTTCATACGGACAATAAAGATTATTATTATTATTATTATTATTATTATTATTATTATTTGGTGACTACTAACAACAACAGGACATGTACACAATCTATGACGAAACAAAAGGAAATAAAAAAGTAAATAATGTATAAAAAGGAAAAAAAAAATACTTAGAGGCTCGGTGGATGAGTGGTAAAGCGCTTGGCTTTCGAACTGGTCGGTCCAGTTTCGAATCTCGGTAATGATTGTACTTTTTAATTTCGGGATCCTTAGGGCGCCGCTAAGTCCACCTAGCTCTAATGGATACCTGACATTAGTTGGGGAAAAAGTAAAGGCGGTTGTTCGTTGTGCTGGTCACATGGCACCCTCGTTAAAAGTGAGACACAGAAATAGATGACCTTTACACATCATCTGCCCTATAGTTGAAAGGTCTGAAAAGGATACTTTTAATGCTTTTTAAGAGGACGTCAGTATTTGACAATAAACGTTGAATTTATCTATTTAATGTTATACACAAAATCTACTAATACTTCAGAACTAGTCCTTTATAAATTGTTCCAGCATTGACTGCCTGCTATACTTACTTTCATTTGAGTTCATTGAGTACTTGTGTAATCTACTCAATACATTTGATAGAGGGAGGGGATTAGTTGGAAGTCTGGTACAAACTATCTAACTTTAATCCTTTAATAACTTAACCTCACCGATTCTCCATGGGAGGTAACTGTTACAACTAAAAGTTCAAAAGCAAAAGCCTCAAATGACAAGTTTGGAATAATAATTTAAAAAAAAATCGTACAGAATATGTATTTACTTTCCAAAAGAAGGCACTTAAAATGTGAGCGCAAGAAATATTGTTTTTGTGCACTGTACAACCCAATTCCCAAGGAACCCTTAATGTGTTTTTAATACGTCGCTTAATTATGGCCACGAAGAAGAAGAAAAACACTGCATATTTTACACAATATCCGCACTGTTGACAGTATAGAAGGATAACATACCATTCGACAGAGCTGCGATCAGAAGACAGCATGCCAATAGTGATCATTTTAGTCGAGAATAAAGGAGTACGGCGTAACAGAGTTGCCCCTTCCCCATATGCGCCAAAAAGATCCAATCTTTGCCCACACGAAAGTAGCTGGCAGCAGATGAACTTTGAAAGAGACAATTGAAGAGCCATTACCAAAGCCGTAGAAAACATCTGAGGCCCAGAGAAAGGCGCAGAATACGCAAAGAAAACTTAAAAACTCGTGCAGACAACGGCTCGTCAGCATCAGATGTCGGAAAACATGCAGGTCGCAGATGGGCTTGTGTAGTCATGTGAAACACCGTAATCATCTTTAATCGTCGGAATCGAAGACAATAGCATTATTATTATTATTATTATTATGTTAGAATCGAACGAGTATTATTTCTCTGGCGCTGCCAGGGTCAAGTTTTTTTTAAAGGGAGACAAAATTCATGGTAGTCCCCTTATCAGTATCCACTGAGGAACCTTCTGCTGAAGTGGTAGGTTGCAGCAGTATCGCTCTCTGACAGGCAACGAGAATGTTGCTAGGAATGTTAAGAGCCTTGAAGGTATATGTGTAGGCAGTTGTCATGGGCGTAGCCAGGATTTTTTTTCGGGAAAAGGGGGGGTTTGGTGGGGGGTAGATTTCCCCCCCCGCGAATTTTTTTTTATATGTATTTATGTGTGTGTGTGTGTAAACATAATCTTTATCACATTCTGACCCTTCATTCTTTCGGAAGACGTTTATTGTGCCCTAGAAATAGGTTCTTCCATGAGTTGGTGGAAAAATTGTAGATTCCCCGCCAATACTAGCAAGGGGGTCTGGGGGAGCGCTAGTAGCTCCCCCAGCGCTCCTCCCCGCCGCCAAGCACTATTTCTAATATTGAAAGCCAACAAAATGCATATTCTGAGGTATCTACAGTGCAATTTCCTGCTATTAAAAAGTTTTATTTCAAAAACCTAATGTGCTATTCTTACTGACTTAGACCCTACCGCGACGTTCGGAGCATTTGACGTCAAGCTGTTTCAATAATAATCTGTCACTGGTAATGTCTGAAGCCTCTTCCCACCTGCCATGAGGACCTCAATGAATGAGTGGCGTCAAGTTGTACTAGGATATCATTGCAACTCTTCTCATGCGTAATTCATTTTGTCGGAGAACATGTCCCGCAAACCTCATGCGTCGCTCTCTCACAATCTTACTAAAGGGTCGACTCCCAGTTCGGCATAGGATTTCCTTGATTTAAACCCGATCTCTATAACTGACTCCTAAAATCTGTCTTAGCCATCTTTGTTGAGCCACATTTAGTGTTTTCAATTTCGGCAGATGACTATTCACTGCAGTTTATTAATGGAGCCCTGCCACTCTCTTGAATACGCTCTTGGAATTAAGTGACTGTAGTTTGCTTTAGATTTTATATCGAAAAGAGAAGTTTTATCGTCAAAATCATTTGTTGTTTTCCACCTCAAAATGCTCTGTAAGAGGATCTTAAACTCCAAACCATCTGGAGGGGTTTTAAACTTTTATAAAAAGCCATCTGTAGAAGAGGGGTTTAAACTCAAAACCCCCGATTGGATTGGCTACGCTCAAATAATTTAAGTATGTAATTTGCTTTTTTAAATTTATATTGAAGAGGTATTTTTAGCATCAAACCCCTCTGAATGGGGTTTAAACTCAAAACCCCTTTTGGCAACGCTCATAGCATTTTGAGTGCGTAATTTGCTTTTTTTTTTCTTACACTGAAGATGTACTTTTTAGCCTCAATCCTCCCTGGCGGGGGGTTTAAACTCAAAACCCCTTTGGCTACGCTCATAGATTTTAGAATGAGTAATTTTCTTTTATTTATATTGAAGAGGTACTTTTTTAGCTTCAAACTCCACTGGAGGGGAGTTTAAACTCAAAACCGCTTTGACTACGCTCATGACATTTTGAGTGTATAATTTGCTTTGTTTTTTATTATTAAAGAGGTATTTTTTTACATTCAAACCTCGCTGAAATGGGCTTTAAACTCAGAACTGAGTCAAAACCCATTTAGCTACGTTCATAACATTTTGAGTGCGTAATTAGCTTTTTTTAAAATATATATTGAAGAGGGGGTTTTAAAATCAAAATCTTCCTTAACTGTGGCTCTTGGAATCAGGGGATTATCGTTTGCATTTTTTTTGTTTTGTTTCATAGAAGATGGGGAGTTAACTGCAAAAACCCCAGGTAGGGGGTTTAAAACTCAAAACCCCTGGTAGGGTTTTTTTAACTCAAACCCTCTGGTAGGGTTTTTTAAACTCAAACCCTCTGGTAGGTTTTTTTTAACTTGAACCCCCCCCTGGTAGGGGTTTTTTAAACTCGAACCCCCCTGGTAGGGGGTTTCAAACTCAAAACCCCTTTGGTTGTGCTGAGGCAAGTGATGGCAAGTATAAAAATCTCACCTAAAATAAACAAAATCAAAGCAAAAAATCAGTCACAAAGTTCCGATCATGAAGAGGGGGGGGGGATTTCATTTCGGGGGGTTCGAACCCCAACTTTCCCCCCTGCTACGCCCATGGCAGTTGTTATAGTCCCCTCGGTTGATAGAGCAATATTGATATTTTAGATAACTTCCATAAATGCTTAATCTCCAAGCCTACGTTCCAAAATTTTCTTTGTTTTTCCATTTATACATACATATAAATTAAGAGACAGTGGTACTGCGATGCCAAAAAAAACTAGCGTTTTTGTTTTTTAAATCAATAAACAGGAGCTCAGGGCGATTAAAATCTATCGTTTTGTCATTCAAAATAGGCCTATCCAGTACACTAAGCGATCACCAGACTCGAGAACCTCTTGTGATGTGTATTTGTAATAAGTAGTGATGGGCAAAAGTTAACTAAAAAGTTGCTAACTTTTAGTTTAACTAAAAAAAATTAGTTAAGGCCAAAGTTTAATTTAAAAAAAAAAGCTTAGTTAAAATCCTAGTTTAATTATTTTTTTTTTAGTTACAAACTAAAAAGTTTAATTACAAATTTGACATTTTTTTAACATAACCAATAAATATTTAGATCTATGTAATTTGGAGAATATATATAATGAATAATAGAGAGGAGAATAAACTAGAGGGTGCACAGGTCACTAGAAAGCCTTTTGACCTTTACCCTATAATGGTCGCTATTCCCGCCAATTCAAGGTATTTGAAAGGCGAGAATAAACGTGTTCATTATATTTCTAGCAAGTTTCGCTGCTTGATAAATCGTGATAATTCCTTGCTTCTATAGATCTACATTTTGCTGCTTTTTATTAAACACCAGTGTGTTCCTGTATAGCTGCAGGCAAAGAATTGTGCTTTACTAGAGATCTAGTAGAGTTAGAGTCTAGTGACGTCTAGTCTATTAGTATTAGTATATTACTACTATTAGATATATAGTCATTAAAAGATGAACATAACATAATACATAATGATAATGAAACTAAAGCAAACATCCTAAACAAATACTTTGCATCAGCATTCTCAGCCCCAGGAGACAAAGACATATTTCTTAATTTGAACCAAGTAGACAACATAGAAGATTTAGTAGTACAAGAAAATGGAATTAAAAAACTATTAGCCAACACCAAACCAAATAAAGCGTCTGGACCTGATGGTATTCCAGCTAGACTACTCAAAGAACTAAGCAATGAGCTAGCCCCAGTGTTCAAAATACTCTTTCAAGCATCGCTTAACCAGGGCAGAGTACCAAAGGACTGGAAAGAAGCTAATGTCACCCCCCTATTTAAAAAAGGAGAAAAATCTGATCCAGGAAACTACAGACCAGTATCACTTACCAGCATCACATGTAAAATACTAGAACACATAATATGTAGCAATATCATAAACCACTTAGACAAACATAATGTCCTCACCCCATACCAACATGGCTTTAGGAAATATAGATCATGTGAAACACAACTAATAGGACTAATTGATGATTTTTCAAAAGGTTTAGATAATAGTGAACAAATAGATGCTATCTTACTAGATTTTTCCAAGGCTTTTGACAAAGTTCACCACCATAGTTTGCTTAAAAAATTAAAATATTTCGGCATTAACGGTCCACTGCATCAGTGGATTAAAGATTTTCTGATAGGGAGAGAACAAACTGTAATAATAAATGGCTCTAAATCAACACCAATAACAGTAAACTCAGGTGTACCTCAAGGAACAGTCTTGGGTCCACTACTATTTTTAATTTACATAAATGATTTACCAAATCGCATTAGTTCAGGAACAAAAGTCAGATTATTTGCAGACGATTGCATAATATATAGAACAATAAAAACAAAACAAGACACAGATATTTTACAAAGAGAATTAGATGAATTACAGAAATGGGAATCAAATTGGAGCATGTCTTTCCACCCAGAAAAATGTCAGTTGTTAAGAGTAACAAAAAAACTAAAACAAATTAATTCCACTTATCTTATTCATGGCAAACCAGTAACACAGACTAAAAACTCAAAATACCTAGGTGTTATAATAAATGAAAAACTGTCATGGAACCCACATATTGATGAAACTATAAAAAAATCCAACAAAGCATTAGGGTTTATTAAAAGAAATGTCTATAAATCAAATAAGAACATAAAACTAAAATGTTATTTAACCTTGGTTAGGCCAATAATAGAATATGCATCCACCGTGTGGGACCCCTCAACTCAAGAAAACATTAAGAAACTGGAACAAACACAAAATAGAGCAGTGAGATTCATAACAAACGAATATTCACATTTGACTAGGGTAACACCATTAGTAAAATCACTAAATTTAGAAAGCCTTCAGGACAGAAGACTCAAAAGTAAAGTAGCAATTATACATAAAACACTGAACCATAATCTTCAAATACAAAAACAAAATTTAATAAAATACTCTGAAAGACACAAAAATAAAGGCACATTCCTCGTCCCATATGCTAGGACAAATTTGTACAAATACTCCTTCTTCCCTAGTGCTATTAGAGCATGGAATGGGTTGCCTGAGCTAGCCAGAAAAACCAGTGACTTGGCAGAATTTAAGTCATTGGTTAATATGCTTGACTAAATGCATGACGCGTAGGACGTAATCATCTTCTTTTTTGAAGTAACGTCTGTATTATATAAGAAGAAGATAAGATAATAGTCTATATTTAATTGTTTTAGTCTTAAGTAGAGTCTAACTCTTAGTAGTCTTAGTCTTAGATCTAGATGTAAATTTAAAATTAATAGTCAAAAGTCAATAATATAGATCTATTAATTGAAATCTATATTACTTTACTTTATTAGACTAGATCTATTAGAAAAAATTCTAGATAGTAGATATAAGTATAATTATAATAGAAGTAGATGTAGATCTAGTCTAGATTTAGTGTTGATCTAGTAAATTCCAGTATAGTGACGACTATTATTAGTTAGTTAGTATTATAGATCTATCATCTATGAATCTTAGGTCTTAGTATAATAAGTAATCTAGATTCTAATTCTAGAATAGTAGAATCTCTATTAGAGATTCTACTATCTAGATTCTAGATATATTAGATCTAGTATTATCTACTAGCTAGAGTATATAGATCTAAATACCCATATCTAGTTATAATCATAATTATAATAATCTAAAATCTCTACTCTAGATCTAGAGTTACTAAGATATCTACTAGACTCTATCTAGATTTTAGATTTAGTAGAAGTAGTATAGTAACTAGTATTTCTTAGATTATTTTTAGATTAAAATATTAATTATTTGATCTAGGTCTAATTCTAGATCCAGATTATATTTCTGATCATTTCGTTTGTAGAAGATATTAGATTTAGAATATGATAGAATCTAGAGTTAGTTAGAATCAACATGCAGTTTTATCATTACTTTTAAAGGTCACTTAAAATTTAAAATTGTATTAGCACTTGGACAATTACTTCTAATTTCTTTCTATAATAGTATCATTCTAGTGATTCTATTAAGATCTAAATCTATCCCATAAAGACATTTAAATCTTTTTTCATGTGCACCAATAAATGTTTATTACATTGTGCTAAAGAGATTGGTTGTGCTTTATATTTTTCATGTTTGGCTGTTTCGTCCTTAAAAAAGGTCAAAATAGTTAGTAAAAGTTTAACTAAAGTTTCTTAGTTTAGTTTAACTAATTTTTTCAATTTGTGATTAACTAAAAGTTTAATTACTTTTTTTTAGTTCAAACTTATTTTTAGTTTAACTAAAAAAAATTAGTTTAGTTCCCATCACTAGTAATAAAGAGGAGTGTCCTTGTTGATCAAATTATCTGCCAAAGCCAAGTGTATTCATTTTGCAACTTGGTTATGACGACTCTAGGTAGTCAGATTCTGATAGGGCTGAACATCCTGCCATTAAGTGTTGATTTGATATACCCACATTGTCAGCATTTGTCAACAACATTAAGTCTTAGGATTTCCTTCTCGTACTTTTTTTGTTCTAATTACTTTGTCATGTACTGCTGTAACAGAACCTTCAGTTTCAGGGTAGACATTAACTGCTTTGAGCCATATTAAGGAAGTAGCCTTATTATTATTATTATTCAACAGTGTTCTTTCTTAGTTTGGTCTTCGTAAACTAGGGAAGTTCTGCAACATTTCTAAATATTCATAACTGAGGACATTCACCTAATGTTTAGTTGATAGTGTTAACCATTCTAAGGTTTCGCCGCCTCAATAGAAAAATGACGATAGTTTCTTCTAATGAAGAATGAGATCCCGGATATTGTTTATGATCTGAACGTTGTCGCTCGCAAAGCAGCCCACCACTTCCTTGTATTTTTTAGTTTCCAAAGTTCCTTCAGACTTAAAGGTTACAGCCGCCTCGCCTAAACGTCCTGCAGGACTTAAGAGACTTAAAAGCGGCAGGGTTTAAACTCGCGATTATAGCGATGTCAGTTCTAAACAACTACCACAAGACCAGGTAGCTGATGTGTCCAAAGATTTTAAAAATATTACTTAATTGTAATTTGATTTCAACTAATAAGTTCTTATTAACTATTTGCATTGCAATTGGGTTGAAGGAAGAGTTGAATAGACCAATGTCTTAATAGTGTCGCAATGTACGCCTAAGGTGGATCTGTAAGCACTAAACACTGCGGATATACGATATTTAAGATACTATGTTGTGTTTTGTCTGATCCCTGCGAATATAGTATATTTAAGATACTATGTTGTCTATTGTCTGATCCATGCGGATATAGAATATTTAAGATACTATGATTTTTCTTGTCTGACCCCTGGGTATGTAAGATAGTTAAGATACTATGTAGTCTATTTCATTTCTTCACAGGTCCATGAGGACTTCAATAAATCTGCTGTTTTTAAATTTGTGCCTAGCTGACCTCTTTGCCTTGCTCATTACCGGACCAACGGTTGTAGTGGACATCTTCGCCAAAGAGGCCTGGTATCTGGGGGCTTTCATGTGTAAGTACATATATATTTGACCCTGATCACTAGTTCGTGAGTACATATCTTTTTTCCAGGGTACTTACGGGCCTTTATTTTGTGAGAACATTTCCTTTCCAAACGGTACTAGGGTCTAGTATGTAGTACATCTCTTTTTTCTCCCTGGTACCTGGGGACTGTCATGTGTGAGTATTGTTATGTTTACCTTAGTATCTGCAGGTTTTCATGTGTGAGTATAGTTATGTTTACCTTAGTATCTGGAGGCTTTCATGCGTGAGTATACATCCTTTTCCTGTTACTTCTTGAACACAGAACGTTCATTTTAAGATGATTAAATATTTATCAAAACTTTAACGGTCAAACCAGAGTTTTCACTTTAGTGTTCAATTAGCTAGTTTGTTTGTTTTTCCAAAGATATACATACCTCTAAATGGTTATGAAAATCGTTAATTCTTATAGCATTTCGTTTCATAAAATAATTCCGAGCATCAAAAGAAACTAACTTTCCACAACGTAGGACTAATAAGCTTACAAAAGACAGTTTGTGTGGAAACACAAACTCAAAATCGGCCCCAGAAGTGGTCCACCCAGGCAGGCTTCAATATTTTCAGAAAGAACATCCGAATGAAATTATATCAAAGACAAATGAGAGATAAGAATGGAGAAAGAAGGTTAACAGATCTTGTGTAGTGCCCCAACGATCCCGCAGATCAAAGGATAGATGAAAGTGAATGTAAAGTTACATGTAAACTTGTGGTCTATAGGGCTGATGATGTAAAGTTCATCTGTTTTTGTTGCCTACGGTTAACGAGGGTGTCATGTAGCCAGCACAACGACCAACCGCCTTTACTTTTCCCCAACTAATGTCAGGTACCCATTAGAGCTGAGTGGACTCAGAGGCGCCCAAAGATTCTAAAGCTGAAAATCCCAGTCTTCACCGGGATTCGAACCCGGGACCCCCGGTTCGGAAGCCAAGCGCTTTACCACTCAGCCACCGCGCCTCCCCTGGCCTAACTGATGTCTTATAATTGATCGAATTGTTTTGAAAAGGCTCAATCTCTTTTTTTTTTTGTCAAGAAATTACCGGTACGTGACGTTTTGGCGACGGGACGTTTTGGCGCGAGCCGTTTTGGCGACGGGACGTTTTGGCGCGAGATATCATTTGACGATAATTTAATAAGCACGTAGCTTTTTTTAAATGAACCCTTGAATTAGGAAAATAACCATGGTATCTATGTATACTTAACTTAAAGTCTTTTGAGAAACATGGTACATTACAGTACATTATATTTTTACTTATTATTAGCAAGTGTTTGGTATGTATAGCTGGAGGTACCATACAGTCATTAAATAAACCAAATGTTAATGTCAACAAATCATTACATCAATTTTTAGTCTATCATCGTTTCATTTTGGTTTTAACTTTAAAGTAATATCTTAAAAGCTTTTTTGAAAACAAAAGTGTGCCTCTTAATAAACACACATACACAAGCCAAAATGTTTATTAAAGAAAATGATGTGAAAAACAAACACACATTTACATTTAGTACGTGAAAAATATGTCTTAACACAAACACTCATACAAAACATAGATATGCATAATTCTTTTTAAAGAAATAATACAATAAACGTACCTAATGTATTTCGCGCCAAAACGTCCCGTCGCCAAAACGGCTAGCGCCAAAACGACCTTCGCGCCAAAACGGCCGCGCCAAAACGTCCTGCTTCGAGAAATTACAATTCATTTAATATCTAGTAATTTGTAGTCATTTTCAAAATTATAAAAATAAAACATGAATGGTCAAGAAATTACAATTCATTTAATATCTACTAATTTGACAACGCTAAGGTTGTCAATTGTAGTCAAACTGAATTGAAGTTATCTTATCTTGTAGACATTTTCCAAAAAAATTAAACGAAGCAAAAAGAACTCTGTAGTGTAATTGTATCCAATTAGTTTATGTTTCCTTTTAAGCACTTGGCATTTGTCATTGTCTTTTTATGGCTAAAGGGGACATAATGTACTGAACTTGGTGGTAGTACGAAGAGGAAAAAGTGACTGATTTCATCCTAAGCCTCCATTCTGTCTCATCAAATAGTATTTTAGACATATAATAATATTTAATTTTACACAATAGAACAACATCTTTTCTATGAAGTAATACAGAGAAAAAGGACTTCCTTGATAAGTAGACTCAGTATTATTGCTTTAACGGTAACAATCTTTAAAATAAATGAGTTCATTAACAAAGCTGCACAGCAACATTAACAATCTTTCAGGAAATTGACTTTGAAGCAATGCTATGTTACCAGGTAATAGCAAGTAATTAGGCAAGGCAAGCCAATATAGGGTTTTATGCAGCTGCCCTGTATGCCTTATGCATTTAAAAAAGACTGATCAGGGAACAGGTTCATCCCTCTCACGACAATTTTTTAAAGGTCTCCTTGAGATGTAAGAGGGCTACTCTAGCATCATCAAGGTGGCCCTTGCGTCTGTTAGAGTCATTTTGGGATAGTTAACCAAGCAAAGGTACTGCTGTATCACAATTGTTCAGGGTTCTGTTAGGGCCACGTGTAAATTATTTCAGGATAGGGGTGTCGATTAAGGATTCTTTTTTCTCTCATTACGAGGGGTTTAAAAAAAAAAAGTTAATCTGTCTTAAAATATTACATTTTTCATAAAAGATTCTTGACTTTCAATTGTCTACCCTTGTCTATATTCTTTAGGATTATTGGTTTTTTGTTTCTAGTCTCTTCGCAGGCTCCATTCAGTTGCGTCTTGTTTTCTTGTTCCTTTGTTTCCCAGTATGTCTAGGATGAGATATAGACATTGTCTTAGTGTTCTTGTTACGTATCCACGGACTTGCCGTGTTCTGTGAATGTAGTACATACACAGTTGATGTTGACTTGTGACATGCTCTCCGATCATGTGATCAAAGAGGACGTAACCGCGAGGGAGAAATAATTCTTCAAATGTGTTGACTTCCCTTTAAAAGACAGTTCTTTAGTAGTTTTAGTAGCTAGGTTAAGATTAACATTGGTGTTACAGTTTGCCTCTAGTAGGTCTTTCATAGTGCATCTAGCATTATCAAATATTTTACATTTTAAAAACATATGGCTTTCATTGTTACCATTATCTGTGTGACATTAAACACATGTGTACATTTCTTTTCTTACTTCCTACAGGGGTCATCCCGAAGATAAGTCTGTATGTTATTTCTCTGGCTTTGGGTGTAATGTGTTTGCTGTGTAGATTTATAAAAGCGTCTCTGAAATCTATTACACCTAACTCTCTACTCCATTTGATCCTATTGAATAATCTTTCTTGTAACTGTTTCTTAAGTGTTGTGTATGTGTCTTTTAATATAATGTGTATTAGATGTTCATTGCCGGGGAGTATTCTTGATATGGATCTGTAAAATGGATGTGTGTTTGTACCAAAGTGGTGTGGGGTGTCATTTTTTATTGGAATTATTTTATTTAACCTTAAGCCGTAGTAGTATATTGTTAATGGAAAATTGTTTGGGTTCTTGGCTACTTGTCCTATGTATTTTAATCTAAGTGCTTGTATTTTGGTTCTGATGTCCTGTAAGTTTATCCCCCCATCCTCTTTGTTTTGTATAAGTGTTGTGTGTTTAATGTTTCTGATAGTGCTTTTAAATATAAAATCCCTAATGATTGTGTTTATGCTTGGTATAAAAGTTGGTGGAGGTTATGTGATGTTTGCTAAATAAACTATCTTCGGGATGACCAGGTTGTTTACTAGTATTGCTCTACCAAATATAGTAGTTGCTGCATAATGAAATCTTTTAAGTGTGTTTTTGGTTTTCTTTAAAATATTTTCCTACTGCTGTGTGTGGTAATATGTTGGGTTGCTTGTCCACATGATGCCGCATATTTTAATTTCCCATCTCTATTTTAAGGTTAAAGGGGATGTTTGAGGGGATTTCCCACCTGCCCAATCCCATAATACAAGATTTATTTATGTTGATTTTTGACCCGCTTGCCCTCCCAAATTGAATAAACTTATCTATGATTGCGGCTATGTCTTTTTCTGAGGAGGGAAAAAGGGTAGTGTCATCAGCGTATGCTTTAACTTTAACTACGGGCGTGGGGCCTGGGATTCTTATCCCCGTGATTCCACTATCTAGCCTGATGGTTTCTAAAAGGGGTTCTAGGCAAAGGGTGTATAAAAAGGGAGAAAGGGGACACCCTTGTCTAACAGATCCTCTAATAGGGATACTGCCACTAAGGGTTTGGTTTATTATGAGTTTGCTTGTGGCATCAGTGTAAACTAGCTTTATGTATTTCTTCATTCTTCCATCTGTCTTCGTCTTGTCTAGTATTTTGAAAAGGAAGTCATGGTCTATTCTGTCTAAGGCTTTTTCCTGGTCAATAGAAAAGAGGGCTGCTTTCAAGTCTTTGTCTTTACAGTAATATATAATGTCTCTTAAAAAATGGTTAAGTTCGTCGATGTTTTTGTCTGGGTTGCTACAGTATTGGTCCTGTCCTATTAAGTGTGGTATGAGGGGTTTTAGTCTTCTAAAAATCATTTTCGTCAGGAGTTTGTAGTCGGTGTTTAGAAGTGAGATCGGTCGAAAGTCGCTAGGTGAGGTGTTGTTTTCTTGTTTTTTTGGTAGAAGTGTGATGCATGCCAAGTTGAAATCTCTAGGTAACTGTTCTGTCACTAACATGTCGCTGTATAGATTTAATAGTAGGGGTCCTTTTTGGGGAAAAAAGGCTTTGTAAAATTCAAACGTCAGACCGTCTGGGCCAGGGGATTTGTTGTTTTGCAGCCCTCAGTTCGTCTAGCGTAAAGGGAGCGTCTGTCTCTATCTGTTCTGTCATTGGTATTTCTTTGCAGTTCTGTAAAAATACTTTTTGTGCGTTGTCGTCCGTCTGTTCCTTGTCATACAAATTAGTAAAGTGTTTCGTAAATGTGTCTGTTATATTGTCCATGTCGTGTATAGTTTCTCCTTTACTATCAACAATGTTGTCAATAGTTCTGTCAATTTGAATGTTTTGTTCTGCTGATAAAAAATTTTGTTAGGCCCTTCGGTTATTTTTTTACTTTTGCACCTCAATTCCGCTCCTTTGTATTGATAGTTAAATAGTTCTTCTAGTTGTGTTAGTATATGTGTTTTGGCTGCTTCGTCTTCTTCGTGTGTTAGTAAATTTTTAAGTCTTTCCTCTTCTTTTTTCCTTTTTTGAGTTGACTAGTGTGGCCAGTATTTGGCTTTGCTGCTTAATGGAGCTTTTAATTAGCGTCCATATTTGTGTGACTTTGAAATGGGGTGTGTTTGAGTCATGTATTATATTTTTGAGGAGGTTTGCGATTGTTTTTAAATAGAGCGGGTCATTTAGGAGGTCGTTGTTAAGTTTCCAGTTCGGTGTTTTTTGTTTTTTTCTTTACTAGTTTTGGGTTCAGCAGTTCCACTAAGACTCCTTTGTGGTCTGTATAATGTAACGTCTCTACGAGATGTGTTACACTTTTTGTTTCGCACGCCCTTGGCACATACACTCTATCTATTCGTGTTTCCATTTGGTGTGCTTTGTCCCTGAACGTGGTGACCCGGCCCGTGACCTCTACTTCTCTTTAGGCATCTACTAACCGAAAGCCTTGATGACTCCCCCCAAATAGTCATGCGTTTTAATTGTTACATGAGGAGCAGGACCCTCTGCGTTTGTGTTTTGCTTGTCTAATTGGGAATCAATGTAATTTAAATCACCCCTTACTATCAAATTTTCTCCTGCGTACTGAGTGTGTAGAATATCACTTAGCATTCCAAAAAACTCGTGTTTCTCTTTTTTTTTGAGCGGGTGCATAAATGTTGACTAACGTTTATGTGTGTTTTTGTGAGCTTGTCCTAATTATTACTATCCTCCCGCTATTGTCTTGATATGAGTGTGTGATTGAAAACCTATTGGATGTTTGTAAAATGGCTGTCCCTCGTGGCTTTCTACCTAAACTAAAATAACCCTCCCGGAGGCCCATAAGAGAGACTGCTTTTTTGGCCTTGTACTCTAACTGTGTGTTGGTCTCTTGCAGAAAGATAAAAGATGGCTTGTATTTCCTTGTAAGGTGTGCTATGTATGTGTGTTTATTGTTAAGCCCTCTGATGTTGAGTGTCAAAATTTTGATGTCTGCCATGAGTGTGTGAGATTGGTTTGCGTGTTTGTTATTCTATTGTGTGTGTATGCATTTTATATTTAAGAGTTGCTTTGTTGTTTATGTGTTTGAATGTGTGTTAGGGTCCTCGCCCTCATCTATGACTAGCACTGACGGGGAGTCTGGAAAGTTCAGCTCGAGCTTGAACTGTTCTTCCTCTCTTTTCTCCTCCTCTACCCTGGGATCCTCGTTTAGATCCTCTGATGAGGAAGAGAGAGAGAGGGCCCTCTTTCTTGTTATATATGGAGTGAGAGTAATCGCAAGGTCTTTAATCAGAATTAACTTTTTATAATATACATATATATAATTCCAGAATATACCAATAATTAAAATTGTGGGATTGTCAAGCATTAACGTTTGATGAACCTTAACATAGTGGAGAGATCCTTATACAATCTTTTGGTGTTAAGAAGTTGTCTAGTATGTATTTCACGAATTGAGAAAGCTAAAAGCATGAAGGAGTGCTAAACAAAATAAATTGGTAAATATATTATTAATCACACAGATTTATTGTTGTTGGTCTAGATCTATTGAAAATCTAATGACATGACTGATCCAAACTAATTGATACAATTACACTTTGTATAAGATTTGGTTTCGTTAAAAGTATTTATTAGGCTTATCTTGCTAACAATTGTTTTTGTTTAGCGCAATTTCATGCTTTTAGCTTTCGCTATGATTCTATCACTTGTCTGGACTCCTAGCACTTATCTGGACTCCTATCACTTGTCTGGACTACTATCACTTGTCTGGACTCCTATCACTTGTCTGGACTACTATCACTTGTCTGGACTCCTATCACTTGTCTGGACTCCTATCACTTGTCTGGACTCCTATCACTTGTCTGGACTCCTATCACTTGTCTAGACTCCTGGTACCAGTTGAGAAAAAGGGATATCTGAATGAATGTTACCGTGATCACTTTTTAAGTGCATTAAAAAGAACTCACTCATGACTCAAGCTTCCTAAAGAGGACTAATTCAACGTATACCACCACATCTGTCAAGATCTATTTCTTTTTTTTTTGCTTGATACCAAACAAAAATAATTAATTACCAGTAGTAAGTAAACTAATTAGTAATTTTTTTTTACACAAGATAATTATGCAAAATTTAAATTTGATCCGAGATTGGGTGTGGAAGAAATAACGTGTACACACTTTTGACCAGACAGACTGCGTGAGTTATAAAAAAGGAAATGAAATACTGACGAAGAGATTTGAGCTGAACCTAATGGCAAAGTGAAACAAAACCTTCCAAGCATCACGTTGAGTTTCTTTGAAGGTACATTCACTTCCTGGTGGGATGACGACCCATTTCATTGCCGCCATTTTTATAGTTTACTGATGGCTTTACTTTAGAGCGCTAGTTCTCTGTGCCTGTATGTGTGTGTGTCTGGGGCAGACATACGAGAGAGCCTGTTTAGTGTGCTTTATTTTGAGTGAATGAGACTTGAGACTGGTCACCTGCAGAGACCTGGCCAGTGTGGATGATTGTTGCCAGTTTAAATTTAGTATCTTCCTAAGAACTAAAGTACGTATGTGACGTCATCAACATGGTGTGCCACTTTTGGTGCTATTTAGACTTGGCGGCAAAGAAACTATTTGATAAAGGTAAAGCGTTATCAAGAGGACAGCGCTGCTTTTAGAACATTACTATGTTGAGAAAATTAGTAGTCACTGATCACAGAACCTTTCAAAGTGACACAATTATATATAGATACGTTCACGTAGCCAGGCAGGTTTTTTTTTTGAAGGCTCAACCTATTCCCAAAATTAAATATAAGTAAACTTAGGAGAAAATTTAAACAACAACCTTAGGTCACTAAACTCTAAGGGAGGGGTGCGTAGGTTCACCACCCCTAATAAAAATTCGAGAAATATTACAGTTACCACATTGGATGAGATTAGTTAGGGGTTGAAAATAAATGTTTAGCCCTCTCCCTCAGTAAAGACCAAAGAATTACCAAATTCCACGAACGTTAAGGTTTGACCTCCCCCCCCCCCCAAAAAAAAAAAAAAAGCAAAGTAAAAGTAAAGGTTCAACCCTTCTCCACTGCATGCACACATTGCCTATCAGTCGCTAGTACATTGAATAGCAGTGTTGATATTTGACCTTTTTTGTTAGAAGAATAGCAGGACATTGCGCTCTAAACACCTCTGAAAAATGCTCAGAATTTAGGAAACAAAAACGCTTGGCTCCGTGGCTAAGCCCGTCCACTCTAGGTGAGAGGTGATGACACCCTAGCTGACGAAGGATAAGTATCTACTGTCATTCAACTGAGAAAGCTAAAAGCATGAAATAGCGCTCAACAAAAACAATTTGTAAAAGAATATTTCTAATCGCGCAGATTTATTATTGTTAGTCTAGATCTATTACAAATTTAGTTACATGACTGATCCAAACTAATTGCTACACATTAATATAAGCTTTGTTTTTTTTTCAACAGTAAATACTTTTTTTTGTATTTTGCTTGTTGTACTCTCCAAAAGAAACAATTTATTTGGACGGCGAAATGTCAACAGGCGTTTGAAAGGTTGAAAACACAATCTTCCATATTGGCCTACCCTATACCAGGCATGACATTCATACTGGACACAGATGCGAGTGGTACCGGAATAGGCGCCGTCTTGTCCCAAAAAGTGGCTGAAACTGAATGAGTCATTGCCTATTTCAGTCGTAGCTTGTCAAAGGCTGAAAGGAACTATTGCGTCAATAACGCAATAATACAAGACAGGAAAGAGAGACATGATGGATTCCGGCTTAGTGGAGAAGAAGAACTAAGAGAACTTGGCATATTGTTGGTTTGTGTGTGTTATTTATTGTATTTAGTAAATCATTATCACTGTTATTCTTCCTTTGTTGAGTGCCTGCCTTAGAATTATATATATATATCAGAGAAAAAGCAAAAGTCTAAACCATGATTACAGCAGTGTTTCTTAACCTTCTTAAAAAAAAACAAGTTACGTTGGCGGCCTTTCTATTGACAGCATTGTGTTCTTGCATTCTCCACTGCAGAAACACATTCTCCTGACATCTAAAACTTTTTACTCATCCTATTTAAAAAGTTCGAATTAAGTCAAATAAAGTAACGCGTGGCATAAGGCCGATACTGTGACTGACATTCGAGACACAAACAGCGTTATAATATCTTTATGGTGGGAATTTATCGTTAAGTGAGACTTGTAGTTGGGTTGTTATGGTCAGAGTAAGACGCCAAGAGAACGATGGTTAAACGCTTTTATATGTTCCACCGTTTTGACGCTCGCAAAATGGTCTAATTTTTAAGAACCTTTTGAATAATGTTTTGACATTAAAATATTCCATTATGAATGTATAGGCTTTAACTACATTGCAAATAAAACCGATTTGTTCCTTGAAAAAATAAGATACCCCACTGACTTATATTAAGGCTTTGAGGGTCGCCACCGAAAAAAAGAAATGCCTTCGAAAAATAATATTTGAAAAAGGCGTTTATTTATAAGTGGTTCATTTTGTTCAACACGCCTGTTTGTAACTTTGTTTTTCTTACAGAACTATAATGCAAAGCTCCGAACAAAGAGGAGAAATTAACGATTATTTTCTACCTTAAATTTTGTGTATTTTTAAGATTTAAGTATAAATTGTGAGTTCAAGTCTCAAAGTTAGTTATACAAAAGAAATGGTTGGGAAAAGGCGAATAGAATCAAATATTAGAGTTCAAAACTCATTTCTGTTATTTCTGTCATTAAATAATTATGACAAATTCATGCCAGAGAATAAAAATTGTCCAGCATGTGCAATTGCATAGAATGTCTCCATATTTGACTATTCAGTTTAACAGGCATGTTTTTGTCTACACAGGGAAGTAGGTCGTAAAGTCAAAACGATTAATTAAGTGAGAGTCCTCCATTTTATAATTATTGTTAATATGATGGCATTGGATATTAGAGAATAGTGTTTGGGCGACTCTATATAAAAATTTAATACATAGCCTTTAAAAGTTCCCGCCTCAGACCAAGCTATCTATAGGGAGGATGATGTAAAGGTCATCTGTTTCTGTGACCAACAGTTAACGAGGTTCTCATGCGGCCATCTCAACGACCAACCGCCTTCACTTTCCCCAGATAAGGTTAGATCTGGGTAGACCAAAAATCCCGAAATTAAAAATCGCAGTCTTCAAAGGGGTTAGAGCCCGGGACCCCGGTTCGAAAGTCAAGCGCTTCACCGCTCAGCCACCGCGCCTCCATAAGACATATACACCTCATATAAATGACAGATTAACAAAAATTGTGTACGATAGAAAGTGCTGGCCTCTTTTTTTTTTGCATCGCCCCTCCCACGGTTCCACCTGGTACCGACCACCCGCTTTCATTTTATGTTTACTAATGATTTAATTTGAGATTTTAAAAGTGTTGCGACAAAATAAACAATGGGTTCACAAAGTAAAAAGTAGATTACATCATAAAGATAGTTGACTGTTCACACACTATGATTTCTGCTTAAATATTGGATCACCTTCCCCCCCCCCCCCAACTCGAAGGGTTAAGGAGTACAGTAGATGCTATGGCTTCCCCACTCCACCAATTCGGCCAACATATATAATCTAAAAATCCCCCCCCCCCCCCCCCCCCCGCGGCCAGTGCCTCAAAGTTGCTCAACTAGCGAAGGTGACCCTGACCTGAACATAAAGAATACGCGAACAATTTGGATCTTAACAAAGCCAGACATAAAGAGAAAGTTTTTGGAGCATACATAGAAAGGAAATGTGATTCTGGTGAAACAAGCGAAGTGGAAGGCCGTGAGTATAAGTAGGTACAGTATATTAAAGTAGAAAGTTATTTCTGGTGAAAAAGCAACTCATCCTTGAATATATTCATATAACAACTATATTACTTTCTGGTTGGTCATGCTTATTGCTACCATCATAAGGTCCTCTGCTATACATAGGCGTATCACGTGACATTAATAGACTATTTTGAGATGTTAGTGAAACTGCTGAAATAAACAGCATACAAGTTTCTTGTATACATTCTTGCAGATGTGACTATAATAAACTGCAAATCATGCTTATTACAGTTGTTGGAATTATAAAAAAATGACTCTTGGTTCTACAGGATCAGTACTTCAGCAACTATTTGTGTATCAGTTTTGGAACAAACTTATTACCTTAAAACATCTAGTTTGATTGTAATACCTGACATCTATTCGTTACTTCAAGTAAACACAATCTTACAATCTGGCTAAAAACGTCTGGGTGGCTGACGCGATTTTCGAAAACGGCTCTAACGAATTTCCTAGAAAATTGACTCCTGTATATCGTTGGGAAAAGATGTACTAACGCGTTGGTCAAAATGGGAAAACTATAGTTTTGTTGTCCAAACAAAATTACATTTGTCTATAGAACGAGAATATATTTATCTTAGTCAGATTAGACGTCTACGTGTATTTCTGCATGCAGCCTTTATATTATTCAAGAACTTTATAAATTATCTAGTCGATCCACGGCGTAGCATACGCCGTTATTTTGCAGGGCCGGCCTTAGGTCAATGCAACCGCAGAGAGTCCACACTTTCAAAGGAGCCGCGCTGATTCTAGGTGTAAATTATTAAATTAAACCATTTTATAACTTATAACAGAATTACCGCAGCCTCCTGATTTACAAGGAGCTCCTTGAAATCCCCTGAAATTGCAAAATATACGAAAAAGTCATGGAAGTCTCCTAAAATTATTAAATTCTTTTGAAAACTAAAAAAAAAATAAAAAAAATCCTGAAATATATAGACAAAAATTGTCATTTTGGGGTGTCATTCAAAATGGAAAACGCCAATCCTACGCGCGATAAATAAAAACGACATTATGCATAACCCATTATTGTGGAATCTGGTCAAAGAAGCTTCTCGCGCCTGAAACTAATGAAGAATTACTTGAGGTCAACAATTCTCGTAGATAGATTAAAACATTTGGTAATTCCTGCTATTGAGCGTGATCTATGTAGGAAGTAAAAATTTTTATAATATACTATATGAGTCCGCTACACACAAGGCTTGTAAAGTAGTTCTGTACGTAGTAAAGAATGAATAAAATACAAACACGAATTTATGTTCTAATTCAAACTCTTAAATTTCACTTATTATCCGTATCCCTACTCAAACTTGGCCCTGCGAAATCCGTTTCGCATAGGACCCCACAACGGTTGAGTCCGGCCCTGCTATTTTGTGACGGGTAAATACTACTTGTTCTACCCCCCCCCCCTCTTTTTTTTTGTATGGTAGCTCTAGTTCCATTTGCAGAAATAAAAGAGGGATCTTTCCTTTTCTTCTTGTCCAAACTATTGAGCCATAAAGAGATATATATGCATAGATGTTCAGGAACGTTTGCGGGACCGTCTTCTAAGTCTAGACCTAAATGGCTATCATTAAAAATATTAAAAATTTCCAATAGATTTTTTCCACGCGTCGAGCAGGTACAAAAATAAAAAAAAAAAAATTATTTTTAATCTAGCATTCAATAAAATTTAAGGACAAAAAATCGCTCTATAAGTTATATAAGCAAGGTATTATCTTTTTTTGTAAAGAATTTTTAAAAATGTTTTTCTTTTTGAAGACAAATCTCTACTAGAAAACACACTGAAACTGTTCGCTTCTGTTGTTGAATACTGCAAGGCAGTAATAGTTGTCCAGTGTCCAGTGTCAAGACACAATAGGTCGCGGCTTTCACTAAAAGAATGTCAAAGAAGCATGGGATTCGTTTTTTTTTGTTTTCACGCAAAATACGTTGTTGTTTTTAACTCTTTCCCTCCGTAATTATTTTTTCACATTCAGACGAATTCTTCATTTTGCTCATTAGTATTTCAATAGCGTTGTTCGTTGTGATCAGAAAATGGTTTAGGGTTAAAGGGGAATGCCTGCTCCTTCTATAGAACATAAAGAAAAGTTTTTTAGAATTAAATATTAATTTAATTTAATTAGGTCAAATAAACGATGGTATGGTCGATTAGGAAAGAACTAGTTAACACCAAAGTAGACCTGTAGATCTTATAATTCAATGTGTTCAACTAATAGGGTCTACTACCTGTAGATCTTATAATTCAATGTGTTCAACTAATAGGGTCTACTACCTGTAAATCTTATAATTCAATGTGTTCAACTAATAGGGTCTACTACCTGTAGATCTTATAATTCAATGTGTTCAACTAATAGGGTCTACTACCTGTAGATCTTATAATTCAATGTGTTCAACTAATAGGGTCTACTACCTGTAAATCTTATAATTCAATGTGTTCAACTAATAGTGTCTACTACCTGTAAATCTTATAATTCAATGTGTTCAACTAATAGGGTCTACTACCTGTAGATCTTATAATTCAATGTGTTCAACTAATAGGGTCTACTACCTGTAAATCTTATAATTCAATGTGACGTTTCCTCCCGTGTTGTTTCAGAGGATACAAGCAGTGTTTGTGCAAATTTGGATGAGCGATTAGGGACTCTTTATAAGCCAGAGAGTTAATGTAAAAGTCAGTTGTGAGTGAGCCTTTACAGTTGATACAGACGATGTAAGACGTGTGGGGCTCTGATTCGGTAGACTTGAGTACGACTTGGTTCAGCTTTGGGAGACCTGGAGCGACACTGGGAATTGTGTCATTGGTCTGTTCTGTATAATACGGCTCGATGCAAGTTGAGAAGAGATTAATTGCAACGAAGTATAGCTAACTGTAAACTGACAGATATTGTACAGTCTTCTACGCTACATGTTACAGTGACGAATTGTTAGAGTTAATAGTCATTAAAGTTATATGAAGCTGAAAGTTGAGTCGTCAAGTTCTTTGCAGTGTTTTTATTTGTGTGCCTACTAATACATTTAGCCAGAAGATTCAGAAATACGTTTCAACAACACATATAAAGATACAAAAATAAAAAAAAAAGTAATAAATATTTTTAAAATGTTGCAATCTGTAATGATTGAGCATGTCCTGCCCCTTACGTCCATCCAATAACAACTTTGCAATGTTTTATTTTTAGATTGTACAGAATATAGGTGTTTATATGTAGATCATTTATCAATGCAAATTATTTTAGTTTGATTTGTGGTAGATATGCAAGAGAATTAAATAAGAGGATCAAAGAATTAAAATGTCTTTTGACAAAGCTTACATCAACTAACTCTGTCTGTCTGGTAAAAAGTTTGTACACGTTATTTCTCCCACACTAAATCTCGGATCTAGCTGAACTTTTTCGGAATTTTTCTTTTACCTGACAAAAAAAAATCAATTGAGAAAATAACCAATTAGTTAATTAACTACTGGTAATTAATTATTTTGTTTGATATCTCGAACAAGGGAAAGAAGTTGTTCTTGACTGATGTGGTGGTATAAGTTGAACTAGTCCCCTTTATACTTTGTAAAGAGAAAATTTAGAATAGAAAACCTTATACTTTCATAAGCATGTCTCTGCCGCAGTAGTTAATGTTTGGTGTAGGTTTGTGAAGACTTTAGTCTTCGAGTTCGAATTCAGGTCGTTCATTTTTTTTAACATTTAAAAAGCGATCACGGTAACATTCACAGAGATAGTTCTTTCTTTCGCCCACAACATTTTTCCAACTGGTCCAGACAAGTGATAGGATCATAACGTGTTATGAGAGCTAAAAGCAATAAATTGCGCTTATGTCACAATCTCACTTGACATTGCCTGTTATATGTTTATCTCGGGTCGTGAGGGTGAAACGCACGACAAACATCTGATATTTTAGTCAGTAGTAACTTTGGTTCAGTTGAGGGTAGTCACTTTAAGTCAGCATTTTTAGTAGTGGCTTTTTTGTACTTAGAGCTGGATATATGTATATTGAAGTGATTCTGTTACCCGCTGTGATGCGGACGTTATTTGTACTCTAGAGGACTGGTAGTATTCAGTGTGTAATGCCGTGCGGATGTAATCATATTCCTATATATTGTATTATTTTTGTGTAACTACCATGAAGTTGCAGTATTATTGAATAAATCTTATGTTGCCTGCTAAAGATGCATTCAAGTTGTTTATACTATTCATGTTTGTTAAGTTGACACACGAGCCCAGCATTCTACAGCATTCACGACACACATTGATAGCAATGCACACGATTCTACGTCTACACACATATACGTTACAGCTTAACAAAACGAAAGGGTAAAACTATTTGTAATCGCACAGATTTAGTATTGTTAGTCTAGATCTATTACAAATTTAATTACATGACTTATCCAAACTAATTGCTACAACTACACCTAATAAAAGCTTTGTTGTTGTTTTTTTTAATTATTTTATATATTTTTCTTGTTTATCTTTAAAACTTTTAAAAAAAGATTTTGCTTTCACTTTTATAAAATCATGTTAACACTTAAAAAAAATATTTTATAATCCTGCTGTAGTTGGCAAAGTTAACGCAGTACATTATTAAAATGATTAAATATCAAATCATCTTATCAGGAACAAGTTTAATAGAAACAATACTTTATTAAAAAAAAAGCCTCACTTGTATTGAGTAAAATTTCATCCATTATTTTGAATCCATCATGTAATTAACTGTAGTGACTCAAAATGTAAACATATACTTAGACTTTTTTTGATAAGCTTTAGATTCAAACTAGTTATGGGCGTATCGTGTGCTAGTTTTTATCTTAAATAAAAAGTTTGAATGCTGTTTCAACCATGTCGCAGTTATCTATGTAACTGTATAGTAGAATTATTTCTCTAATTGATAGTGCGGCGTTGATCACTATATTGATGACGTCATTACACTATTAATATTTTACTTTGTAGACTAGGGGACTGAGCAGATAGACGTGTCTTGAGAGCTTTTGAATTTCTCCTTGGTTATTCTTACTGGATAGCCTTAATATTTGCCTTGGACATTTTCTTGTTGGATTATCTTGACCCCTTTTTAGGGTGAGTTTTATTTTTCATTGTATAGTTTTTCTATTTGAATTCGTTCGTATTTGTAAGTCTATAATTAGACTAGATCTAGATGATTAGAAGAATCCTTTCTTTTATCTTCTATAGGGTTTTTAGCGTCAAGTCTAAGTTTTGGTCGTGGTCTCAGTTCAAGACTCTATTTCAAGTTTTAGTGTCAAGTCTAAGTAGTGATCTTAGCTTGGTGTCAAGTCTATGTGTTAGACTCAGTGTAAAGTCTTGGTGTCAAGACTTGTTTATCCAGTCTCAATTTTTTTATATTGAGAGTACAACTTTAGGTCTACAGTCTACAGGACTGAGGTCTTCATCTCACTAATCTCAGTTGGTCGTCTGGTGTTCAAGTTGGTTTTTCATGAGTCTGAGGTTCAAGATTCCAGACTGCGGGTTGCCTTGGTCAGACCTGATGTTACAGTATGAAATATAAACTTTTAGAATTGTTGTCAGTGAACAGTATCGGATCTAGAGGCTAGATCTATGTGGATTACCAGTTGTTGTGTTGGAAGTCTATTTGAACAACTTGTAATGAATATATTAAGGTAATGATATTGTTCAAATAATGATCATTTATAGGTCGCAAAGAAAATAACTGGATCATTTTAGATTCCATGTTATTACACATATATCTATTGATATTGATACTATTATTATCATTCATCATACATCAGTTCATTTGTAAAAATATTACAGGAATAAATTTTTATTGTTATTTAACATCATACACTTGGTTTATTAATTTAATATACATCTGTATGTGTATGGTGTGCTTGTCAGGCTGAACTTGGGTCAAAATATTACAAGTTCAGAAAATAATAACAATAACACACATTGAAATAATATTAATTTTAAATAAATATTCACATTTGAAATATCTAATAATAGTTTGATAAATACAAGAACCTGACAAACCATAGATCTATATCTATCTTGAATTAATACAATCTGGTATAAACTTTGTCACATGTAAATTATAAGTGAGTCTGGTGTGGATGTACACTTTGGTTTCTTACAGTTATAATGTTTTTTGTTCGATGTAATGCACAAATTGTAAGACAAATTTCCAAACGGACAATAAAGATTATTATTATTATTATTATTATATATTATATGTAGACTGAAAATCTGAAACAAATTCTTATCAATTCACAGACCTATATATATAGATGGACGTAACTCTTTTTCAAGCTGTAAGGGAAGTCGCCTCAAATCTAGAAAAATCGATCTTTTCTGTATTACAAAAATGTATGATCTTTAGTTTTCAAAGTTTTGAAATAATGCAAAATCATTTCTCTGATTATCTTTAGAATGGGCTATTAATCACAGAACTATATATTCATGCTAATATATGAAACAGAGCCATATCCTGTTAGTTTCCATTGAAATAATGTTTAAAAAATCGTAGATCGAAATAATTCATATCTGTTGATTCTAATCACCTTATGTACATTTAACATACATAGATTACCTAGATCTTTCTAGATTATGTATCTAAAAATGGCAAAATAATAATTATGAGACGAGAGTACTCTTATTTTTGATGTTCAATTACTAGATATAAATCTAAAAATTAAATTATATGTTACATAGGTCAGGGTTGAAAAAAATACGTTATTTCTTATACCTACTTTACAAAACAACGCCATGTTTCAACTTTTTAAAACATTTTCACGACATTTTTTGTAGTGTTAAAATATCTCTATGTCCAGACTAGATATAGGTCAATGGTTTCAACCCTATTTGAGTCTTATATATTGACTTCCTATTACAATAACAAGATCCCACATTAAACAAAATCAATTAATTAGAATAAATAAAATGTTGATTTTTTAAAATTGATTCATGTGTTGTCTTCGACAATGCTTATTAAAGTTTTAACTTGTTCGGAGAATAGCAAGTGGGAGGAATAACATGTAAAAGATTTGACCAGACAGACGGCGTGAGTTAGTAGACGCTTGGTAAAAAGTTCAACGCTATTACCTGAGGGCAAGCGTTGATTTAAAAGCAACACCTATTAAAAATAGAATACCCATGTTTTATCTAACCTTTTTTTGGGGGGGGGGGGGGAAGGCTTGGGATCATATCAATAAAGTCTAATGGAACAAACATTAAGAGGCTTCATTTAGTTCTATGGGCAGAGGTTTGCGGGGGGGGGGGGGGGGCGATTACCTCAACAGTTGGATGTGGACCGCTGGCCTTAGTTTGAGGGACACTGAATTACTCCATATATTCCTCCTTCACCACTAGTCACAGAATCCAACTTGTAAACAGGTCATGAGATCTTTTTGTCACAGAATCACTTTAGCTTGTACACAGGTCATGAGATCTTTTTGTCAAAGCTCTCACAAAACACGAAGCAAACAAAACGTAACAAGAAAGTTTAAAAAAAATGTTAAAACCTCTGTCTCTTTTTTTTTTCTTTCGACCGGAAGTCATGTTTATTAATTATTTTTTTTGGACCAAACATTTAAGTCAACAGACTGACCTAGTTTTTGGATTCCCGCTAAAAGCATGACAATATTTACTGATTTAAAAAAAAAGACAGACTTTCACATTATTGGCGAGCTAAAAAGGAGAAAGGAAGGGTAGGGGGGGGGGGGGGGTAACGACTAGAAAATGTTGACCTCCTTGTTTTGTTGATTTATTGAATAAGTCAATGTCTTTGTAATGCTTCCCAATGTCTCTGAAGCTTATCCTGTACAAACAAGCCGAAATGTCTGGCCTACATTAGAACTTGCTTCATAATGACAATAAATGTGAAAGTCTTCCCAAACAGAACATTTTTAAATGAAAGTTTTTCTTTACTCTGTTCTATGCGTAGCTCCTTTTTTTTTTCTTTTATCTTTTTTTATTTGTCCATCTTGTTTTCTTTTTATTTCAATATTTTTTTCCTTTCATCTTTCTTTCATTTTTCTTTCATTTTCAGTTCTTTCCTGATAATTCTTATTACTAATTTAATTTTTCTTTGCTTTCTTGTTGTTTTTTAAATACCTCTATCTAAGCTATTACTTCATAGAGGGCGGAACCTGGACGCTGATCTCAAAAACGGCTCTAACGATTTTTCTAGAAATTTAACAGTTTATGTTTCTCGCTTAGAACAGAATGATTAGCTTGTTGGCCACATGGGGAATATTCTAGTTTGACCGTTATCATTTTTTTTTTCAAGAGAAATGAAATAAATTTAAATTTGGATAGAGATCTAGATCTACACTAGATCCAAAATCGGTTTGGAAAGGATTATCGCGTTCTTGAAATAACCATCGCTTTCGGTAATTTCCGAATGCAAGGCTTTTTTCTGTTCAGGAACATTCTTTTTTTAAGTCCAGATCGAAAGTCTTATCATTGGAGTATTATAAAGTGTACTAGATCTATACGTTCGCTTAAGCAGTTTTGTCTAGGGTAGAAACGGGGGGGGGGGGGGGGGAGCATGGTAAAATACTATTCAATTGTTTTAAAAAATCTAACATCAATACTTAGAGAAATATAAATATTGCATAAAGGAGGTATTGTCTTTATAAAAAAGTTTTTTTTATTTTATCCTCTTTTCTTCTTCCTGTTCTTGTTTGTTCACTTTTTGATTTCGGACTATTCGTTGGTTTTTTTAATTGAAAGCAAACATTTTCTTTTTTCTATACGAATAAATAAGAGGAAAGAAAGTTTAAGGGTACATGGTATGTACGCAGCAGTGGCATAGCGATTGATTTGAGTGCTCGGCGGGTATGAACTTTTTAGGGGCATTTTGACATTTGAGTTTATGACATGAGATAATGTACATAATAATATATAATTCTAAATTCCTATTGGAACAGTATACAAGTAAAATAAAAAAAAATATATCATTAAGTCTCTTTTAATGAATAATAACGTTGTTTATTGGAGAGGCAATGCTAAAGCTACACGATTCCTATCTCTAACATCATCTAAAGTCTGGATCAATGTAGTTCACTAACATCAGTCATGCATGAATTGCAATGTTACATGACAGTGGCGTAATGTTTAATATTTATTGTAATAAAGAAATTTGGACATTCATTTGAGGTCCTTCCTCAAGTGGGGGCCAGGGGAGACTTTCGAATTCGGACCTCACATCGCCATCACTCTAGATACGCCACTGGTACTCAGTAGCACCTCCATAGTCAGTGTTTCATTTTCCTCACTGTTTCCAATGCTGACAAGGACTATTGGACCAGAACACAGTCGCTTGCTATAGCCTACAATTAATTTGTTATACAAGAACAGAAAACAACCAAAGTTTCTGATTAGTTTCACTTCGAATTTGTTTTGTCCTCTCTCAGGTCGTCTAGTCACTCTCTTGGAAAATGTGGTCGGCAACGCCAGTGTGGTGACCATACTGGCCATCAGCATAGAGCGACACCGAGTGGCCTACAATTTCTCGCCGGCCACGGCCAGCTATTGCAGCGTGATCAAGTCCTTCCTGGCCATCTGGCTGACGTCATTCCTGGGCGCCTTGCCCATTTTATTTATAACACAATTCCAGAGCTCACATTTCGCTGATGGTGAGTATTCAAACTGGACGAAGTACTCATAGAGAGGGAGAGAGAGAGAGAATGGAAGAGAGAGAGAGAGAGAAAAAGAGAGAGAGAGAGAGAGAGAGAGAGAGATCAGTGGCATTTTTAAGGTCTCGAGAGACGATCTTTCCCTTTACAACTTCTTGTGTGACAATGGCGGCTGATCCTTGATATGTAGCTACTTTGGCAGTTTTGGCATCTGTAATCACCAAGCGCCGTTGCATTTTGGCCCTTCTTTTTAATGATGTTGTGTATGGCATCTGCAATCCGGGACCCTTCTTTTTTTGCTCGCTGTCCAAGAGCCAGTTTTTCCCAATCTGTTTGTGGGCTTCGGGTCGCGTTTGCATACATCACTGTACCGTTAGAGTGGACGGCCATAGGCTCTCCTAACTTCTGTTCTATGAACTATGGGGATCGAAAGAGTCGACCGCTTGAATACAGAGAGATAAAGTTTTGAAATATGTTTAGGGAATGGTTTATAAAGTTTGAAAGAAAATATTTTTAAATATCATCAAAATTGTGAAAAGTTACCGACTCTGATGTAACCAATCTAAGAATAATTTTGACACAACCACGATTTTTTATCAAACCTTCATACTAGTCCTCAAAATCACTATGATATTACCATGAAATAGCCGTAAATAAAAGTCAATCCAACACAATCACTCACTCAAATACAATGTCTCTCACTCATTCAATGAGTCAGAAGACATTGGACGTATGTCGTAAGATGTCACGAGCACTGTTATACAAAATAACGTTAGCCTAAATATTATGGGTGGAAAGTGTGTTATAGCCCATAGACACACAAAGCATACCATTGAGACATGTCTCAAGTTTCTTCTATTTTCCTAACTGATGTATATATATATATATATATATATCAGTTAGTGCTTTTTTGTAAAATAAAAATAGTTGTCGATACTCAGTGATTAGGTGTCGGTGCTCAGTAGTTGATTGCCTAACTTTTAACTATTACAAATTAATAATATACGTTAAAATACAAGAAAAGTAATCATTTTTTCAAAAAGGCGCCGGTTCGCCGTAGCGGTGCGTACAATCACAAAAAAGCCCTGTATATATATTATATATATATTTATACAGAGAGAGAATGAGGGAGATTTATCGTCAATAATCAAGAATATTTACATGCTACCCACAAGAATTTGTTCCAGTCTTATGTGTCTATTCCAGGTACGCCAGTCCAGCGATGTACGACTAACATTGACCAGACCTGGCACAAGGTCTACACAGTTCTGGGCAATCTAATATTCTACATCATGCCTTTGTTTCTTATTTTACTGCTGTATACCAAAGTAAGTCCAAATGTTCTTTATGTCTTGAATAAATCAGTTGATTACAAAAAAGGCTTAAATAACATTATATATATAGTTCTGTTTATATTATTCTAGCCGGTTATGAACCGCAGGCCCGTGGGCCTTAGTTTGGGTATTACTGATCTACTGAATTGTATTTAGTTTTATGTCGAACTTGGAGAATGTTTCTTTACATTTTTTTTTATTTCACCACAAAATTAAAGGTAGAGTGTGAAATGGGTTTACCCGTTCAGCAAACATATTCATATCCAATATAAAATACTGTGAAAACGGGTTTACCCGATTTGTTTAAAAGTTTCGTTCTTTAATAGAGATACAATTAGGTACTTTTTGTTTATTTTTAGGGCCCTCCGGTTGTGAAAGGAACATACACTACGGTCTCCGCCGCGCTCTAAGGAATATTTATACCAGGTTTTGTGACAAATCAATCAAACGGTTTTCATTTGTATTCGGGACATACATACATACGCCTTACTTTCTGCTTTATAGTATAGATTAAAAATCGTTTAGGCTATATGAAATTAATGTCCTTAAATGTTTATATGAAATTGATGATGTTATACAGGCTTATATCAAATAGCTGTTATACAGGTTTATATTAAATTGATGTTATGCAGGTTTATATGAAATTGATGATGTTATTCAGACGAGAGCAAGAGAAGTTTAAATACCCGAGGGAGATAATTCATTTAAAACGTCAGATGATACAAATCATTATTACAGTCGTGCTGGTCTTCTTCCTAAGCCATACACCTTACAGGTAAATCCACTCTTTAATGTTTATTCAGCTAAATCTAACTCATTAGTGCTTTAGTAAATAGCTCAACTATTTGATGTTTATTTTAAATAATTTGCACACGTCTTAAAGGAAAATTGGTTCTTTAGTGTTTAACATTAATGACTTAACCACTTAGTGTTATATCCCGTAAGTCATTACTCTAGTGTTTAATAACGGCAACTAGGCCTAAAGTGTTTAATTCTGAAACTCTTATCTCTAGTGTTCAATGCAGGGAAGTATACAAGTGTCACACACAAGCTCCTTACTACTACAATAGGCTGAAAGTGACTAAAAAATGTCCCGATAAAGTGGCCTCCTTTGGCGCGAGGTTTGGGGGCGGTTGTATGTGTCCCATTCTGCATACAGTAACTCAACTATTTAATATTTAACAATAATTGTTACAATTCTGTAGAGTAAATCCCAGACTTGTGCAAACATGTTGTTTTTACAAAGCTTACATTCACTAATCATTAGTGATGGGAACTAAACTAACTTTTAAAAGTTAAACTAAAACTAGTTTTCAACTAAAATAAAATAGTTAAACTAAAAGTTTATCATGAATTTCAAAATATAGTTAAACTAAACTAAAAGTAATTAATTAAACTAAAACAAACTTTTCATAACTTTTTTTTTTTGGGGGGGGGGCGGGGTTGAACTAGAAATATTTATCCATAATAAAATCAGTAATAAGGAATATGTTTCTAACATAATCGTTAATTAATGCACAATAAAATAAAAAAAAAAGATGTCTAAATAACTATGCGTGCTTGTATTTTTGCCTTCAATTAAAACCTTTAGAAAAGAATGGGACTCTTTTTTTTAATTATATTTATTATATTATTAATGGACAATGTTAATTACTTATACCGGTAAAGTTTTAAATCTCATTAAATAACATACAATTAGAGTTTAAATATTAGATCTAGTAGCCACTACAATAGAAACGAAATTGTTGGAGTCTTAAGAAACATTTGACCTGTAGAACTATATTATAGTGTGAAATACATGCTGGACTCACCATGCCGATGTGCTATTTTTTTTTGTCTGACCACTAAAAATACAAACTAACACTATTGCATAACCGTTAAACGCGCAAAAGAAAAAAAAAGGTGTTCTTGTCATTAAGAAACTGCACACTCGGTACACTATATAGGCCTACACGTGTACGTCTATGTGGCCAGGTTGTTAAAATCAGTTGGACACACCGTCTATTTACTTTCTGGGCTGGGAGGGTGTGTAACTATTTTAGTGTAAAGAACATGCTTGACTAGCTATGCCTCGTCTGACCACTCCACATTAAGCAAACACTATTGCATAACGCTGAATGAAAAAAATGCAGGGTAGTCTTGTAGTATCATCGACTACACACGCACAGTACACTAGGCCTACACTAGGCTTAAATCTGTATATCTAGATGACCAGGTTGTTAAAATCAGTTGGACACAGTCTATATACTTTATGGCCAAGAGAGGGTGTGGATTAAGATTTATTTTTCTAGAGTTGGTTATCCTAATGCTTTAAGATCTATCTAAACCTAACTGTCGATTCTTAGATCTCAATAATAAGTCTTAGGACTATAAAAAGGGGGTAGTTGATGTTCCAGTTAAAAAATTATTGTTTGCCGCAATGAATTGATCAAAACCACTAAATATAATATTGACCTAACTCACTATTATAATCAGATTCCCACTAGAAACAGAAATTAAACACCACAACGTGGCTCATAAAAAAAAATTCAGAACAATCCCATTCATAATATTGCATAGAAGCTTTTAGCAAAAAATGTTGAACAACATTTTATAATACTGCTACTTTTAATTGTAAATATTTACTCCCATGACTTCTACCAACATTTTACTTTACCCTCTTCAAATGCAGACTGACTAAATAGTTGTTAAATGCATCATTTTTTGATAATCAAAGTTATTGATATCACATGACCAGAAAACAGGGATGTGCGTTTCAACCCTGACCACATGTTGAAAAGTTGTACAAATTTTAATTAAACTTTTTAGTTAGTAACTAAAAAAATTAATTAAACTACGATTTCAACTAAACTTTTTTTTTGTAGTTAATCAATGGCCTTAACTATTTTTTTAGTTAAACTAAAAGTTTCTAACTTTTAGTTAACTTTCGCCCATCACTACTAATCACTTACTCAATAATAAAACAATTCATTGAATCGAGGCCAATCGTTATAGTAGGCCTCAACACTGACCTATTACGTCTCAACTTGTGGGCAGTGGCGACCAATATCTCGTTGCCACGTCGTACAGACATGTGACCTTGGTCTAACTCTAAACTGCTCACAGGTTGCGACGTTGCAGGTCAGCGTTCAGGCCTTCTATGACGATTGGTCTCGAATGAACAATCACACGAATACAAGATTTGATTTTTCTTATGTCCACAGAACCATCGCCATGTGGACCATGTTCTCCCCCGCCCATGAAGCTGAGACGATGGACGCTGAAAGTTTTTTGACCATGATCTATCTTACGAAGCTCCTGCTGTATTCTAACCATGCCATCAATCCATTTGTGTACAACTTTGTCTCCAGGTAAAGGAAGAGCTGGGTTAATAACATCGGAAAGAGAGCTTCCACTTGTGGGGTCGTTTCAATGAGTTGGTTATGTTCATATTGAAAGTCCTAAAAGCAATAACGTCAAGATCTAAACTTCTTTCGAAGGAGAGTTGATAGCACATACAAGCGACTCGTTCCCAGCAATGTAATTTTTATTTAAACACCTAGAGTAGAGAGTAGGACATTCAGTTTCTGTGGCTGACAACAACGCAAGCACAACGACCGATTCCGATGATAAATCTTTTTACAGCGAGACTAGTTTAAGACTCCTCTACGTCCTGAAGCTCTTTTTTCGTATCACATGATCTCAGTGGTGTAGCTATGGTGGGGGGATGGTGGAAAGAATTTGAAAATCCCCCCGGGCCCCCACTTGACGGAGGTCCCCAAATGAGTGTTCGAAATTTCATTTTTTTAAAATAAATTATAAAATATTACGAAATTATCTCATGTCATGATGTCGAATTTTAAAATACAGGAGCCCCTAAAGAGGTCAACCTAACCCGAGCCCCAAAATGATGGCAAATCCCTAGCTTCCCCACTGCATGATTTAAATAACTGAAGTGGGCTGAAGTAGGGATACTAGCGCGTCCCCTTGAGACAGCTTTGTTCTCCCCCTTCACCTCTTCCAAAGACGTGTATATCTGGCCTACAACAAGTCTATGATATTGTATTACAGATGTCTTTGACCTCTCGGTCTTCTGTAACTTTAAAACCACTTTATTTGATATACAGTTCAATAGAGAACAAAAAGAAAACAAAAATGTTCGTCCAGCCAACCAATTAAATTAGCCATTAAACACTTTTCAGTTAGAATGTCTGGGTCATTGTTGTTTTTTTTTGTCACCAAGAATGTACCACGCCAGGGTGAAAGATATATAGGGTAGTGACAAATATATAGGGCATTGAGAAATCTAAACCAATTTAGTTCTCTGTTTAAAACAAAACGTTCCCATTTGATGTAATGTTTAGGTAAGTGATGTTAAGTGATATATCGAAATGATTCCAAGGTTCCAAAGTTGTGGTGATCAATGGTTGCTATATTTTCCCTGTACCTACCTTACGGGGTATACTTCTATAAATGTAGAAGAACCACGAATGGAGAGGATTGAACAAGATAACATTGATGCGTGTTGATAACGTTGATGCGTGTTGATTTGTTCATGTTGAAATATGGAGTGAACGTCTTGAAGTGAGATGGAGGGATAGGAAAGGACATAACCCGTTCTAGATCAGTTGAATTCAACTCATTTGTTATTATCTAACCTTTTCTCTCCCAAAACATTGACGGCCATACATCATGCCCAAAGTGGGGTCAGCGGGTGTTGACATGGGCGTACACTCAAAACCAAGATCAGGGCAAACAGAGTTATGATAAATGAAAGTAAGACTTATTCCAACAAGGAGCTTCCATGTGCAGTTGGGCGGTCCCAGAGACTAAAGGATAAGGAATAGGGGAAGGTGAAGTGTAATTGTTAAATTGGTGCACACGTCAAATCATGGTAACATCATAAGTAACATTAAAAAAAAATAGAGTACAGTAATGAAAAGTAAAACTAACTAGGTCTGGTTGACACCATTCGGTATAGTATGACCTGCAACGTCACAACCTGTGGGCAGTTTAGACCAACAGCTCGTAGCTACGTCGTGCAGACATGTAACGTGGTTGAGAGGCTAAGTACGCTTGAACTTAGCTTGACATGGCTAACTATGGAGGGGGGTTCGAGGTTTTCGGAGCTCTGAGCATGCTTTAAGCAAAAAAAGTAGCGCTATATAAAAGCTATAATCATAAATCCGTTGATTGTTATGAAATATGTTGATTCTGATGCAATCTGTTGAAATATAAAGCTACTCGTCGTCGAGCGGAGCACACAACACTCTCGTAAACATTGTCAACTACATCAGCATTCCCCAAACGCCTTCATTTTTGTGTCTGTTCTTATTTCATTCCGTCCAATAGACTCTGGTATTATGTCAGTTGATAGGAAAATGCAATATCATTGAATCCCAAAATAACCTCGACTCCTCTAAAAGAAAATCACTTATCTAAAAAAAAAAAAAAAGAAATTATATATTCTGTATTTCGACTCTTGAATTAATACGTGTAAGTTTGATATATGTGTCAATCATAGAACTGGCTTGCACCAATATCTCAGAGTGGCTACATTAAATAGCCTGGAATGAAGCTTAAAAAATAAAAAAGAAATCTACAAAAAATCTTGTCTGCTGCATTTATTATCTGCCCCTGTCTCTCGTCTACTGCAGGACCCCCCCCCCCCTCCTTTTACCCCCGCCCTGACATGAACAAAATAATTAGAATTATTTCTCTTTCTCTAACTTTTTCAAAATCAGTTTCGAAATCTTTCATGGAAATTTCATTTCTGCTCTCTCTGAACAGAAATAAAGAAGGTTTGAAAGAAGTATCATGGTGGACAAAGCCTAAAATACATCAGTTAAAACATTTTGTAATCAAACGTAAAGATATCAAGTCGAAAGAAATATCCGAGGAAAGAGAAACAAGAAATGAAAAGAAATCAATGCTCTTCTTTATGCTCACAGACTGGAAGGGACGAAACATTCCTACTTAATTTGTTGATGAAAAATATATTCAATGAAATATCTCAAATCCACGACATTTGCGTTATTAGCATAAAGCTCTAGCCACCAACGTAAGCTAACCAGTGATACAATAAATGGACAAACATAATTATATAGGCCTAGATCGAAAAAAGTGTAACATTGTTTGTTTTTTTTTATTTGGAGAGAAAGAGAGAGACAGAGAAAGAGAGAGACAGAGAAAGAGAGAGACAGAGAAAGAGAGAGACAGAGAAAGAGAGAGACAGAGAAAGAGAGAGACAGAGAAAGAGAGAGACAGAGAAAGAGAGAGACAGAGAAAGAGAGAGACAGAGAAAGAGAGAGACAGAGAAAGAGAGAGACAGAGAAAGAGAGAGACAGAGAAAGAGAGAGACAGAGAAAGAGAGAGACAGAGAAAGAGAGAGACAGAGAAAGAGAGAGACAGAGAAAGAGAGAGACAGAGAAAGAGAGAGACAGAGAAAGAGAGAGACAGAGAAAGAGAGCACTTGGGAGGGATTGAGAGAAAAAACACAAAGACAAGAAAGATTAAATGGAACTTGTGTATACTCTCATTTCCTTTGCGTATGTCTGTGAGATCACGTGACAATAAATGATCTCCTCCATCTCCCCCCCGACAGCATGTTAACATATGACGCATTGGACTGCACACACAATTCCCATATATCTTCTCCTGTTTCAGAAAATTTCGGCGGGCACTGGCCTGGATTTGCTGTGTAAAACGTCACCGGAATGCCAGGGGCGACGACTCGGCCATCAATCCCAAGCATTTACTTAGGTAAGTGCAATCAAACTCATTGATATGCAAGAAAGAAAAAAGGTGGAACTCGAACCCAGGCAACAGTGTTTGTTACACCATGAACCATTCAATGTTTCCATCATGCTTGGATAAACTTCATTCTAAAATAATAGCTTAGATTGTGTCTGGTGCTCAGATCGAGATCTATGCATAAAGTAGGTCAAAATTGTCCACTTTTCAAGCGTCTATTTTTCTCCTGTGATAAAGTCGGTCCATATCCTCCACTTTACCCATGTCTCGTGTTCAGATCGAGATCTAACTGTGCGTAAAGTTGGTCTTTAATGTACATCCTCATTTCTTTGTCATCGTCTCAATTTAAGAGAATGAATTAATCTCTTCAATTAATCTTGTAAAAGTGCTGGCACTTTTTTTTTATTTCTTTGCTCAATTTCCTTTAAATCATAAATTTTTACTCTTTCACTCTTTTTTGTTTCTGTGAGTATGAACTATTTCTAGACATACGACATTAGTCTGTTTCTACCCCATCATTTAGTGTTTTTGTTTTGTTAGATATTTCTATTAATGGAAGCTATTATATAAATGTTGTTAATGGATTGAGAAGTAGCTTCAGCTGACTCATCTAATCTACTCTGTAGGCGTATGCATTAGCGTGACACGCAATAAAAAACTTGAAATTCTTCTTCAGATCAAAATGAACTCCATTTTCTTTTCTAAATACAAACAGACACTGACACGGTTTTAAATGTTTCGTTCCTTCAGATTTGCGGACAATGACATCCAAGCCCAAACATCTCTCCGGACGATGGAACTTGGGACCATCGAGACCACTGAAACAGTCCAGAGCGCATACCAAGTGCAGTATTTTAGAAAATAGTTTCAATTGCACCTAACTCAATGAAATCTACAAACAATCTCCATTTAGTCTGCGTACACGTCTCCTCTGTCATCAGACGTCACTTCAATTGGAAAAGTAGGCATCGATTTATTTTAACAATAGAATAATAATCAGAGTACATCTGTTACATCAGCGTACGCACACACACACACACACACACACACAACCGACACACACTCTATAACAATACAGACCTATCAATAAGAAAACTTTAGAAAAACCAAAAGATTCATTGTCTATAAGTGGTGGGTTTGGCACAGAACAAACTCAATTCTAAATGATGAAAGGAACTCGTAGGCCGATTTCATTCTCTTTATTTTGTACACTAAAGACCTGCACAAAGGCAAACATAAAACATAATTAGACATGGGCAAAAAACTAAACATGATTAATAAGCCTATATGGTTAGACCAAGTTGTACACACAACATCGAAGCCTAAAAACTAAATCTAACAAAAAACAACAAGAAAATCTTACAGTGTAAACCAATCATCTCTTTTACAAACACAAGAGAGATATGGAACACCAACAAACATTATACTAAAAATAAATGACGATAACAATTAAATAGAACTACTGGTTCATAAAAGCCAGTATCTACACACTGGTTGAAGAAGTAGATTAACAAGATGGACAATAACATTCTATATAGGATCTAATTCGTATAGTATACTAAAGGTACACAATTCAACAAATGATCATTTACATGCTGGTTTTCTAAAAATAACAATAGTGCAACAATATGGACGAAATCCGTGGGTAGCGATATTCTATTATAGACCACTAAATACTACTACAATCTAATATATATAAATAAAATGTGATTACCTGCAGCCATGCGTATACACAATGTACTTATGAAGAACTCAACAGGATTACACAGGGTGGTATTGGCGTAGGTGCGTACCAGTAAGTTAGAAAGAAAGATGCCAGCAGGAAAAAAGGAAGGCCACCTTGGTTGTGCCTTTTAAATCGTTATCTTGTCGATTTTTCCGGGACAGAGGTCAATCGTGGACCGGTGCTTGGTCAAGCTTAGCCTACCGGTATATCATGTCCTCTCCACTGCCTGATGGATAGCTGCCTGGTCGTGCGGTTTGCACGCTGGGCTGTCGTTCAGATTTATCGATGGTCCCGGGTTCAAACCCTACCCGCTCCCATCCCCCGTCGTCCTGCGGGAGGTTTAGACTAGGAAGTAATTATCTTCAACTCTGAAGGAACATCCGAAACATGTAAAACATTTTTACATTTTCACTACATATGTATTGTTTCTTCAGGTGGAAGACTAGTGTATTTAATGTAATGTTATAATCGTCAAGCTCAAGGTTGTTTTAATTGTATAAACAATAAACTGTCTGTTAACATTTCTAGAGGATATAAGTACAAAGGAGGACAATAATAGTACCTTAATAATAATAATAACAATAAACAGCTGGGCCTGACTGACACCGACCTCCATGACATTGATAGACTCACTAGAAAATTACTAACCAAATTTCGATGCCTACACCCCCAAGTCCTCCACCATAAGGTTATACCTGGCCAGGAAAAATGGGGGTCGTGGATTGCAGAGCATCTACAAATTGTGTAAGAAGCAAGTCTTAAAAATACGATCAAAACTGCTCACCTCCAGTAATCAATTAGTTTCCTTTCTACTCAAAGATGACTCAGAAGCAACCCCTCTGAACCTACACAATGCTGATGTCAATGTCGGTTTGGACGACATAGGGCATGAGATTCGCCAATGGGAAGGAAAAAACCTCCACAGAAAATTCCCAGCTTTATTACATGGGAACAACATTGTCAAGGCTGCTTTCTTAATATGGCTCAAAGCAGGTCATCTTTACCCTGAAACAGAAGGCTTTGTTACAGCAATACAGGACAGAGTAATCAGGACAAAAAAATTACGAGAAGCATATTCTAAAACTCAATGTTGTCGACTAATGCCGAAAATGTGGAAATGTGGGTGAGTGGATTGAACACATTATGGCATAATGTCCAGCCCTATCAGAATCAGCCTACCTAGGTCGCCATAACCAAGTTGCAAAGTTAATATACTCCAATACTTGGCTTCGACACATAATTTGATAACTTCTCCTTATTATTAATACTCACCACAAGAGATTCTCAAGTCTACTGAACATCTCCTGTACTGGGAAAGGCCTATTTGGACTGATCTTCTGTTCGTCGACAAAAAAGAAAAAGCTGCTACCATTATCGAAATCACTGTCTCCTAATTTAAGAAAAACTTAGATAGAAAAACAAAGAAAATATGGGAACCTAGACTTGGAGATTAAGCGTCTATGGAAGTTATCCTAAATAACAATATACCCCATTGTTATATCAACCGAGGGGATAATAACAACTGACCTCAGAGATACCTTCAAGGCCCTTAACATTCCTAGGAACATCCTTGTTGCATGTCAGAGGGCGGTACTACTGCAGACTTACCACATCACCAGAAAATTCCTCAGTGGAAGCTGTTAAGGGACTACGATGAATTTTGTTTCTCTTTAACGAAATTCGACTCTGGCAGCGCCAGAGAATGACTACTCGTTCATTTCTGACATAATAATAATAATTGTTATTATCCATTAGAAAATATGTCTCACAATTTGTACATTACACCAAGCAAAACATGATTACTATTGAAAATTAAAATATACATTCACACCAGAATCACTCATAATTTACATGCAAAAAGTGATGGTTTCATTTTATTAAATGATTTCATTGCCAGGATTTGCCAGGGGAACAAAAGAGATTTTTGTGTTCGTTTATCTTTGCTATCGGTGTCTTGTATCACTTTGTGATATTAAAATCACAAAACCATGTTTTTTTCAAACAGCTGCCCAAATGGTGTTTTTTTTTTGCCAGTGACTTTACCAGCTGCATTTAGTATTTTTAAAAGTTTATTTTCATTGTTTACTGTTCAGATTGCCAGGCAAAATATTGCAAACGTAAAAAGTGATAAAACATCGACAAGGTCATTTCTCTAACAGTAAATGATAACATTTTAAAGTAATCTTTATTGCCCTATTTGTAAAGATTAATGTATTGTCTAAGAAAGTACTCAGGTATTTAAACGTTTTCACATTTTCAACGCTTTTTCAACTTATCTTTCGTAGCACAAACCAGGCGGCGACAGTGTTTTTCAGAGGCGCTATTTCACTGTACATATAGACTAAAATGACCAACATAGAAACTAAAAGACCCAACATATAGACTGACAAAACAACATTTAGACTGAAAAAAACTGCATACAGACTAAAAGAACCAACATATAGAGGGCAAAAACTTATAGAGTGAAAGAACCAACATAAAGAATGAAAAAACAACATATAGACCAAAAGAAACAACATATAGACTAAAGAACTAACATATAAACTGAAAAGCAACATATAGGCTGAAAGAACTAACATATAAACTGAAAAAGCAACATGTAGGCTGAAAGAACCAACATATAAACTGAAAAAGCAACATGTAGGCTGAAAGAATCAACATATAAACTGAAAAAGCAACATATAGGCTGAAAGAACCAACATATAAACTGAAAAAGCAACATATAGGCTGAAAGAACCAACATATAAACTGAAAAAGCAACATATAGGCTGAAAGAACCAACATATAAACTGAAAAAGCAACATATAGGCTGAAAGAACCAATATATAGACTGAAAAAAAACCATATAGACTGTATGAACCAACATACATTATGAAATAACAGATAGACATAAAGAACAGACAAATAGACTGAAAGAACAGACATATTGGCCGAAAGACTTAATTAAACTCGAGACCGATATCTTGGTAATCTCACTTGCCCTAAACGGATATATGCCTTTTTGGGATGATATTATTACGATATTACGACGTTATTTCCACCATACCCATGTTCGGACCAATTTGAAATTTTACAGGATTATTCATTGGCACAGACAAGACTCAGATCAATAACAAAAATTAACCTATTTGTCAATTAATCTCCTGTAATTAATTATTTTGTTTGATACCAACCCGGGAAAGTTAATCCTTCAGTATTTACACAAATTGTTAAAATATGTCAGGATCAAGGTTACCTTTAAACTATCATTCATTGTACTTAAACAAAACTTTTATTGTAGCTTACAACGAATAAGGGAAATAACTTCTACATTATTGAGATATACAAATGTAAGTGCAGAGTTCTTCCCCTTAAATGAGTTTTTTAAAAAATAAATTATTTATTTTAAATATTTTGCTTGTTGTTTTCCTATTCCATGGTCCACATCTGTCTCTACACAGAGTGTGTTGATATAACATGGCGGTCCTTGTTTTTGTATCCTTCTGGTAGGGCAGTGTACTTTTACATCAGAATGTATTTATTTAGGGATTTAACATTCTCCCTAGGCTTTCAGGAGAATGGAAAAATATCTCTGGATGTTTGCATGTTATAATTAATCTTTACATCGACACAAGCTGGAGCCGCATAGTTTAATGACATGTTGGGGGGTTATCTTTTAGCCTCTGACAGGCCATGCTTGAGTAAGATTATAATTTTAGATCAATGACCTGATTCCTTTATCCCCTGGTAATTGATCTGTTTGTTTGTAATTCTGGGTTAATAAGGGGGCGGTTATCGTAAATTATGGTTTGAGCTCTAATATTTGATTCCAGGTTTTCTGAATAGGGTAACACCGTTTGTCACTTGCATGTTGTTGTTTTTATTTACAAACCTTACACTAACTAACTCTGTCTGGTACAAATTGTGTACACGTTATTGCTCCCACAGCCAATGTCAGATGAAGTTAAAACTTTGTATAAGCATTCATTGTCGATAACACACGAATCGATAAAAAAAGATTAATCAATTAGTTAATTAATAAGTGGTAATTAATTAATTTTGTTTTAGATGGAAAAGGGAGATAAAAATTGTAGTATTTAGAGCTATGTCAGTAATTATGCGGCTCTTTACCTTATATAAGCTTTGTTTTTTTAAGTATTATATATATATATTATAAACATCTCTAATACAAGATATATATATATATATCTTGTATTAGAGATGTTTATTTCTAATCTAAATATTAAAGCATGACTTCCCAGAGCGTCCCCCGCCACACACATTGGTTGTGTTTAGCTCCGTCAGACTTGACCTTCTTAACTAATGAATTGAATTTCCGACGTTCACTCACACATGAACATTATATCGTCCTAGTGGAGGCCTCTCCAGAAAGGCAGGAGATGGTGGCTGAGAGGGATCTATCCCGGTACATTCGTAACAACATTCAGAAGCGCATGTCACATGACCAGTCATTCCTAGCTAATCATGCGTGACAATGTAGGCTGTCATGGCCTATGACTAGCTTCTACTTTACGCTTTCTCCAGGTTGACTAAATAACGAGGAGGCTTCTAGTGCTATATTACAAAACTGTATGCTGCACATTGGAGGGTAAGGGTTGGCTCTCTAACAATGTTAGCGGGTGTTCCTTCTGGAGTAAGGAAAGCGTTTCATGTTGTGAAGTTTTATATAAATTGCTCTATCTCTTATCGTGGGTTCTATTCTGCTGGAAAGTTGGGAATTTAAATACAATTATCTATGAATTTAAAATATGAGTGTATTTTCAAATATATGTAATATAACTAATTGACTTTATTATCTCATCAGAAATGATTCTTTGAGGCAACCAAGACACAGCCCGCCTCTGGACCGTTGCTATGACTTGGATTACTTCCTTCGGGACAAGGGGAGAGAAGAACAGGAAGTCTTGGACAGACACAGTCAGAGGAATGACTTCATGGTCCTGTACGAGCACCTCTTGTTGAAATGACTAGTCACTGGCTCTGGACATTGGGGCTACAATTGGCGTTCGGCCAGTGTTTAGGACCTGGACATAAAGACTGCCACAGGTCTCTCGCGGTCAGAGTTCCGTTTCTTGAAATGTGGGCCACACCTTTCCTTTATTGATATGGCTTACAGAATCTTGTCTCGAGCTGCCAAAGTTTAGAGACAGTTCAAAAGGGGAGCAAGTCTCGTAAGACGGGTGTTTTTAAGATTGAAAGCGGTGAGTGTTTAGCTGCTCGATATTGGAGCTACATCTGCAGAGCATAACTCTATGGACTTTTTACTTCCCAGGGAACAGTACACAAAAAAAATATGGATCGAATGTTTATGAAAAGACAAAAAGCAAGTACAAGATAACGATCTGATTTGAAAATAGTTTCCCTAATAGAGAAAATGTTTTGAATGAACTAAATCAACTTATTTCTTCCAAGCTTGTGCTAGACATTTGACTGAAAAAGTTTTGAATTCAGTTACTCAAAATAATCTGCTCAACACTATTTAGTTCACTATAGCGGATTTGAGTGAATTTTGATGGATCTAATTAGGACAACCTTGGATGTGTTTACTGTCTCTGTGCCCTATAAATATATTGAAATAAATGATATTCTTAAATGTGTTAAAAGTGATATATTTTTGGTTGAGACATATATACATGTAACAGCCTGTTTGACAGTAGCCGATGTTCCAGTCATAGCAACTGTTGCTTAACATTCTTTCTTGCAAAGCTGATATTCTCATGTTTATTGAATTTACTGGAGCCACGCTATTATCTAGGCTGTACATTTTGGACCATGAAGACATATGTATAGTTATTTCTTTTACCTAGCTAATAGCTTTAAGTTTTAAAAAGCTGGTAATTTGAACTCGTCGGAAATGTCAAGAAAACGTGTGTGTGTGTGTGTCTTGTGCAAGTGGGGGTGCTGTGTAATAGTTTGTATTGTAATATATCAAGCTGAGTTTGTTTTAATGAGCCTCAAATGGACATCTAAAAGTAAGTGTGGCAATTTTAGTTTTGTTGTTTTTTTGTATTTTTTTTTGTATTATTTGTTCTATATCTAAGTTACCGCATTGTTGAAGACTAGTCGAGTTCTAGTAAGTATTAAAGTTCATGACTTTGAAATCTACTCCTTGGCTTAGGTACTGAAGCATAGAGAATTATTTAGACGAGACTTTTGCTGGTTTCCGGTAGAACTTTTGTCCATGACGTAATTCCAACCAAAATTCAAAAGAAAATAACTACTCCCTTATTTACATTCATAGACTTATACATTATATCTAGACTGAAAATCTTGTTTTTATCTTGGGCATGGCGAGTATATGAATTAAAATGAACTTATACACTCTATGCCTCATTAATCTTGTTTAGTTCATTTACATACGCCCATGTTCTTTAATTTTTTAATTATCTTATCTTATCTTATATAATACAGACGTTACTTCAAAAAAGAAGATGATTACGTCCTACGCGTCATGCATTTAATCATGCATATTAACCAATGACTTAAATTCTGTAAATTCTGACAAGTCACTGGTTTTCCTGGCTAGCTCAGGCAACCCATTCCATGCTCTAATAGCACTAGGGAAGAAGGAGTATTTGTACAAATTTGTCCTAGCATATGGGAGGAGGAATATGCCTTTATCTTTGTGTCTTTAAGAGTATTTTATTAAATTTTGTTTTTGTATTGAAGATTATGGTTCAGTGTTTTATGTATAATTGCTACTTTACTTTTGAGTCTTCTGTCCTGAAGGCTTTCTAAATTTAGTAATTTTACTATAGGTGTTACTCTAATCAAATGTGAATATTCATTTGTTATGAATCTCACTGCTCTATTTTGTGTCTGTTCCAGTTTCTTAATGTTTTCTTGAGTTGAGGGGTCCCAAACGGAGGATGCATATTCTATTATCGGCCTTAACCAAGGTTAAATAACATTTTAGTTTTATGTTCTTATTTGATTTATAGAAATTTCTTCTAATAAATCCTAATGCTTTGTTTGATTTTTTTTTATAGTTTCATCAATATGTGGATTCCATGACAGTTTTTTTATTTATTATAACACCTAGGTATTTTGCGTTTTTAGTCTGTGTTACTGGTTTGCCATAAATAAGATAAGTGGAATTAATTTGTTTTAGTTTCAACTGACATTTTTCTGGGTGGAAAGACATGCTCCAATTTGATTCCCATTTCTGTAATTCATCTAATTCTCTTTGTAAAATATCTGTGTCTTGTGTTGTTTTTATTGTTCTATATATTATGCAATCGTCTGCAAATAATCTGACTTTTGTTCCTGAAGTAATGCAATTCTGTAAATCATTTATGTAAATTAAAAATAGTAGTGGACCTAAGACTGTTCCTTGAGGTACACCTGAGTTTACTGTTATCGGTGTTGATTTAGAGCTATTTATTATTACAGTTTGTTCTCTCCCTATCAGAAAATCTTTAATCCACTGATGCTGTGGACCATTAATGCCAAAATATTTTATTTTTTTAGGCAAACTATGGTGGTGAATTTTGTCAAAAGCCTTAGAAAAATCTAGTAAGATAGCATCTATTTGTTCACTATTATCTAAACCTTTAGAAAAATCATCAATTAGTCCTATTAGTTGTGTTTCACATGATCTATATTTCCTAAAGCCATGTTGTTATGATGTGAGGACATTTTGTTTGTCTAAGTGGTTTATGATGTTGCTACATATTATGTGTTCTAGGATTTAACATGTGATGCTGGTAAGTGATACTGGTCTGTAGTTTCCTGGGTCTGTAGTTTCCTGGTTTTTTAAATAGGGGGGTGACATTAGCTTCTATCCAGTCCTTTGGTACTCTGCCCTGGTTAAGTGAAGCCTGAAAGAGTATTTTGAACACTTGGGCTAGCTCATTGCTTAGTTCTTTGAGTAATCTAGCTGGAATACCATCAGGTCCAGACGCTTTATTTGGTTTGGTGTTGGCTAATAGTTTTTGAATTCCATTTTCTTGTACTACTATATCTCCTATGTTGTCTACTTGGTTCAAATTCAGTAATATGTCTTTGTCTCCTGGGGCTGAGAATGCTGATGCAAAGTATTTGTTTAGGATGTTTGCTTTAGTTCCATTATCATTATGTATTATGTTATGTTCATCTTTTAATGGCGCTATGCCTGTTGATTCCATTTTCTTAGACTTAATGTAAGACCATAGGTTTTTGTTGTTATCTTTAGATATTACATTGTTTATGTATTCAATCTGCAGCTGTCTGCTTACTTTTTGGGTTAAGTGTTTAATTTTCTATATACTTTTTGTAAACTCTTTCTGCCTTAGTTTCTTTAAATTTTCTATATAGGTTTTCCTTCTGTTTACAAAGCTTCTTTAGTCTATTATTTAACCAGCATTTATTTATTTTGTTTGATGTGTATTTAGTTGGTATATGATTTTCTATAATGCTTTTAAGATGGTTTTTAATGAAATTCCAGAGGTCATCGACTGGTTGGTTAATGTCTTTTTCTAATAAGAAAGTTTGTTGAAAGTTTAATGCAGCTTGGTGTAGTTGTGTTAGGTTACATTTATTCCAAAGTAAGATTTTTCTTTTGGGTTTTGAATTGGCTACTGCTTTTATCTGACTGTATTTTTATGATCTCATGGTCTGATAGACCAGGGATAATATAATCAACTACTAATATAGGTCTGTTGGTTAAGAAGAGATCTAATTTGTTGTTTAATCTAGTTGGCTTTTTAATGATTTGATCTAAACTTAGTTTGTGTAAAGTTTCTATGAAAAGCTCATTTATGTCCTTAAGGTTTTGGTGTTTATCTATGGTTAGTGTTTTCCAATTTATATCAGGTAGGTTGAAATCACATTACATAGTTCCTGCATGTATTCTAAACTAGAATTTGGTGGTCTGTAAATGCTGCCTATTATTAGGGATGTTGAGGTGGTATTAATTTTACAAAATGTTGATTCTATATTTTTTGAGTTAGGTAAGGTAATTTCTTCTGCTATGAGAGTGTTTTTTATTGCTAAAAGAACTCCTCCACGATTATCAGCCCTATCTTTTCTAAAAATTTCATAATTAGTATTGAAAATTTCTGCATTATAAATTTCAGGATGTAGCCATGTTTACTTAGATAGCTTTGACTATTCTATTAACCTGATAGTATTCTCTTTTGATTTGTTAATAATGAGCTTTATGTTTCAAGTTTGTTAAACTTATCATTTGTTCTTTTTTATTAGCAATGGATAGAAACCTTTGTAACTATAGCAGATAGCTCGTCATGTGACAGTATCTTTCTATTTAATTAACATGAAAAAATGTTCCATACATTTTAAAGCATGAAACGTTATGTAAATATATTTCAGGGCTTCAATGTACGTTACCCTAGTCTCATACACAATACTAGAGACCTGTTATTCTTGTATATTTAATGCACATTGTCTAGTCATAATATTTACAATTAAGGTCTTTAAATTTGAATCAAATATATTGCATCAACAGATCTATATACGTTATATCTAAACTAAAAAACAGTAACAAATTCTTATCCAATAATGACCTTATCCCATACATATATATATAGACAGACACACGGAACTCTAGTTCAGGCTGTATATTGGAAGTCGCCCCCGAGTCTAGGGAAATCGATTTTTTTTTTTGCCTCAGAAAAGTGTTTGATCTTTAGTTTTCAAAATTAAGTAATAATGCAATACCATTTTGCGAATTTTAAATGTAGTGGGATTTTTTAAAGCATTAATCACAGAACTATATATTTACGCAAATATATGATGTAAAACCATTTTCTGTTAGTTTTCACTGAGATAACGCTTTGGAAATCTTAGATCGAAAAAATTCAAGTCTGTTGATTTTAATCATCTTATGATTCTAGATTTGACATTTAAATATATTGATTACCTAGACCAGGGGTTTTCAACCTGTGGGTCGCGACCCCTTTGGGGGTCGATTGACAAATAGCCAGGGGTCACCTAAGACCATCGAAAATATGGATTGTTATTGCCTACCCTACAATTCTGTATTTGTGTATAGGGAGGGGGGAGGTCGCGGCAGAGTGGGTGATTGTAAAAAGGAGTCGCCGAGCTTAAAAGGTTGAGAACCGCTGATCTAGAACATTCTAGATCTAGATCATCTAACTAAACATCGCAAAATAATTTTATGAGACATCGAGTAATCTTATTTTTGATGTTAAATTACATAGGTTATGGCTGAAAAAACAATAACAAATAACAATAATAAATGGCTCTAAATCAACACCAATAACAGTAAACTCAGGTGTACCTCAAGGAACAGTTTTGGGTCCACTACTATTTTTAATTTACATAAATGATTTACCAAATTGCATTAGTTCAGGAACAAAAGTCAGATTATTTGCAGACGATTGCATAATATATAGAACAATAAAAACAAAACAAGACACAGATATTTTACAAAGAGAATTAGATGAATTACAGAAATGGGAATCAAATTGGAGCATGTCTTTCCACCCAGAAAAATGTCAATTGTTAAGAGTAACAAAAAAACTAAAACAAATTAATTCCACTTATCTTATTCATGGCAAACCAGTAACACAGACTAAAAACTCAAAATACCTAGGTGTTATAATAAATGAAAAACTGTCATGGATTCCACATATTGATGAAACTATAAAAAAATCCAACAAAGCATTAGGGTTTATTAAAAGAAATTTCTATAAATCAAATAAGAACATAAAACTAAAATGTTATTTAACCTTGGTTAGGCCAATAATAGAATATGCATCCACCGTGTGGGACCCCTCAACTCAAGAAAACATTAAGAAACTGGAACAAACACAAAATAGAGCAGTGAGATTCATAACAAACGAATATTCACATTTGACTAGGGTAACACCATTAGTAAAATCACTAAATTTAGAAAGCCTTCAGGACAGAAGACTCAAAAGTAAAGTAGCAATTATACATAAAACACTGAACCATAATCTTCAAATACAAAAACAAAATTTAATAAAATACTCTGAAAGACACAAAAATAAAGGCACATTCCTCGTCCCATATGCTAGGACAAATTTGTACAAATACTCCTTCTTCCCTAGTGCTATTAGAGCATGGAATGGGTTGCCTGAGCAAGCCAGAAAAACCAGTGACTTGGCAGAATTTAAGTCATTGGTTAATATGCATGACTAAATGCATGACGCGTAGGACGTAATCATCTTCTTTTTTGAAGTAACGTCTGTATTATATAAGATAAGATAAGATAACACTTGACTTCTTATAACTACTTAACAATACAACGCTTTGTTTCAGCTTTTTAGAGTTTTCACGACATTTTGTGTAGTGTTAGAGATCTCAATGTCCAGTATAAGTAATATTATATATATATATATATATATATATAGATAGATATAGATATAGATATAGATATTATATATAGATATAGATATAGATATTATATATGTAAATATATATATAATATGTCTGTGGTCGAATCTTCTATATAATTGTTATTATTTGTCCGTACAGAAATGAACATTATATCTTATATATTACAGACGTTACTTCAAAAAAGAAGAGTGACCTAGCTAAGAAAACAAAATATGATGCCTTGTAAGACTTGGGTTAACGTATATATAACGTATATATAAAATATTTGTATAAGTTATATAACTATATGGATAGTATTTGTTCGATTTCTAAATGGGTCAAGATTAATTTACAATGTGTAGCAAAGAGAGATAATTCAGACTCCAGGGCATTACCTTTGTCTGTTTATCTATAGTTTCCCTTTGCATTGGTCAGAAGTAGAGTGCCTGTAACTTGATAAAAAAAAGTCATCATTTATTGAAATGTTGTAAATGTAAACAATGAAAGAAGACATACTAGATATTTACAACTAAATGGAATCAATTAAACAAGTCACACGATCTAAAGATGCGCTTCAGTAAACTTAGCAAATAGAAAAGATCAATATAATATATAGAACTCTATATTTATCATATTCTCGAAACCTCTAAATACACATCTAGTTATGAGTTTGAAATACGTGTGTAGCCTAAAATGTTAAAAATAGTTCTGGCGATTTGTTAAGTTCTGTGAATAAAGAAATTGTCAGGTCCCTACGAGGACGTTGTGCTTGACCAGAACTTGAAATACATAGTTCTATGACGTTAGGCCTATAGACGTTCTTACTTTCCACTGTCAACAAAGGCATATAACAATGTTGTAAACAAATAGTACTACTTGTTGACTCTATGATGACTACGTTACCTACGTATAGATCGCATGATGACTACGTCATCGACTGTTGATTGCATGATGACTACGTCAACAACTGTCGATTGCATAATGACTACATCATCAACTGTTGACTGTATGATGACTACATCACTGACGTGTTAATCGCATGATGACTACGTCACCAACCTGTTGATTGCATAATGACTACGTCATCAACTGTTGATTGCATAATGACTACGTCATCAACTGTTGATCGCATGATGACTACATCACCGACTGTCGATTGCATAATGACTACGTAATCGACTGTTGACTGTATGATGACTACATCACTGACGTGTTGATTGCATGATGACTACGTCACCAACGTATTGATTTCATAATGACTACGTCATCAACTGTTGATTACATAATAACTACGTCATCAACTGTCGATCGCATGATGACTACGTCATCAACTGTTGATAGCATGATGACTACGTCACCGACTGTCGATTGCATAATGACAACGTGATCGACTGTTGACTGTATGATGACTACATCACTGACGTGTTGATTTGCATGATGACTATATCACTGACGTGTTGATTTGCATGATGACTACATCACTTGCGTGTTGATTTGCATGATGACTACGTCACTGACGTGTTGATTTGCATGATGACTATATCACTGACGTGTTGATTTGCATGATGACTACATCACTTGCGTGTTGATTTGCATGATGACTACGTCACTGACGTGTTGATTTGCATGATGACTACGTCACTGACGTGTTGATTTGCATGATGACTATATCACTGACGTGTTGATTTGCATGATGACTACATCACTTGCGTGTTGATTTGCATGATGACTACGTCACTGACGTGTTGATTTGCATGATGACTACGTCACTGACGTGTTGATTTGCATGATGACTATATCACTGACGTGTTGATTTGCATGATGACTACATCACTTGCGTGTTGATTTGCATGATGACTACGTCACTGACGTGTTGATTTGCATGATGACTACGTCACTGACGTGTTGATTTGCATGATGACTATTTCACTGACGTGTTAATTTGCATGATGACTACATCACTTGCGTGTTGATTTGCATGATGACTACGTCACTGACGTGTTGATTCGCACGATGACTACGTCACTGACGTGTTGATTTGCATGATGACTACATCACTTGCGTGTTGATTTGCATGATGACTACATCATTGACGTGTTGATTCGCATGATGACTACGTCACCGCCTGTTGATCGCATGATGACTATGTCACCGACGTGTGGATTCGCATGATGACTACGTTACAGACGTGTTGACTGTATGATGCTCACAGTATTTCAATGTGGCCTTTAAAATTATTTTTTTAAAAAACAAAATTCGTTTTAGTTTCCTACATAATTATAGCGTCACAAACTTTGTTTTGAATATTGGAGGCCACGAACAAAAAGTGGCTCGCTGGGTATGAAAAGTCAAGAATAATAATACTTGATAGTTGATAATAGCAAAATTTCTTGTGGGTATTATTACATTGAATCTGATGCATGAGTGTCAACAATTTACACACAGACTTTTTTATTCTAAATGTCATGTGAAATTCCTTTTTTACTAATTGAAATTAATACGCAATCAAACTGCTTTAAAAAAATGAAATTTTTGGAATTTAGACTCTTGTAAAAATAATTTTGGCATGTTATTTTTAATGGTTGTATTTCTACTTATGTATTTATTTTTATTGTATTAGTTTTATTATAATTAAGAATTTAAACTACCAACGTGCCGAACATTCAGTGTTTACACAGTTACATAGGTACAGTTTGTGATTGTTTATTGTTGTTTTTTTTTGGCTGACAAGTTAAAGAAGTATAAGCAGACGCCAAAAAAAAAAAAATGGATAGAAAATTATTTTTTCTCATATCAACTTCCTGATATTGTGGTAATGATTTCATTTGAAATATTTACTCTTCCAGAGTTCTTCAATTCTCAATTGCCTAGAAAGTGTATTTCCATTTTTATTAAGTTTGAATAGCGATGATTTGCATGCATGAATCATGGGGAATTCACTATTAAAAACACATTTGACAATAATGACTTGCAGGAATAATATTTACATTATAATTGACATTAATGAATGCCATGGCTGGTGACTTTTGTTAGGGCTTGATTTATGTTCGTCTTTTATTCGTATATTAACTGATGTATTTTTGTCAGACAGATGAAGATCTAGTTTAGAGATAAGGTACAATATGTTGGGCTCGTGTTCGCTATCTCCTAATGTTTCATACATTGCTATGTAATTAATTCAAACATTGTCTTTAATACTGCATTTAAATATCAAATAGTGACAGAGTCAACCTTTAAATTATTTAGAATTACTAATATCAACACACTGTGTCTGTCTGTGTCTGTCTATCTGTGTATCTGGCTGTCTGTATGGTCAAAAGTTTGTACACATTTCTCCCACTCCCAATCTTTACCTGACAACACAAGAGTTAATAAAATAATGAACCTTATTTAACTAACTATTGGTAATAAAGTATTTAATTGGTATATCGAACAAGGGAAAGAAATCGTACTTGACAGATGTGGTGGTATAAGTTGAGGACACCTAAGCCTTGAGTGAATGTTATCATTCACAAGATACCCACTTCTTCCCTCCCCCTTCACAACTTGTCCAGATAAGGGATGGACCATAGCACATTTAGAAAACTAAAGACTAAAAAAAAACATTTGCTGAATATTTCTAATCGTACAGATTTATTATGTCTAGGTTATTAACTCATATAATCACTTGACTGATCCAAACTAATTGATACAATCACACTTAATATACGCTTTGTTTATGTAAAAAAAAGTATTTAAAAAAAAATCTTTTTCTAGTTTTAAGATCACTTGTTACAGCAATACATTATATGTTGGGAACTAGGGAAAAAAATACTTTGTTGTTATTGACTGACCTATTGTTATTATATTGCTTTATTTCAGTATCATTGTTAGCAATACATTTGATTACAGTTCATCTTCTAAAGACGTTAAGTTATAAACATACTTATATAACATTTCCTATGAGAAAGACAGAAAGACGTGTTCTGTTGTTTCTTAACAGCTGTTTAATACGTCTAGAGTTGGACAAGTTATGTAGAGCTAGCAATGAGAAGATAACCGAAAGAAATAAAATCTACCCTAATGTTGAGAAGAGTTGTCTCCCTGATTTTGTCTTACAATTTCACACCTTAACAAACTCTTTAAAACCAAGAAAGCTACCATAATAAGTACCTTTTAAAATGTTCTTTTTAATTTGATATATTTTTTAAATATTCCATAAAATTTAAACTCCCACAACTATAAAATATTGATAAGTAATATAATAAGTAACTCCCACAACTATAAAATATTGGTAGGTAATATAACAAGTAACTTCCATAACTATAAAATATTGATAAGCAATATAATAAGTAACTCCCACAACTATAAAATATTGGTAAGTAATATAACAAGTAACTCCCACAACTATAAAACATTGGTAAGTAATATAACAAGTCATCAAGTTTGAAAACAATCTAATAATGCTCATTGAGAAGTCAAGTTCTCACTAAATATTTGCCATTAATCTGATGACAAATAATGTACTATTGGCCTGACGTCTTTATTTCTGGTAAAATGAAAACCAATACCGCTGCAAAGGTAAAGAATAGTTTAAAACAGTAGAACAAGAAGAACATCTATCTCTGTGTGAAGCCCTTCTGGAACTCAGTAACAACACCATAGACTTGGGACACTTACGTATGCACATTTCTTTGTTGTTGATGACATCATCAGATAGAAGGCAATAGCTACATCAAACATCTGGACTGTCATTAAAAGCATCTTTAAAACATTACAGAAAATCAAACACCAACTAAATACACATCAAACAAACTAAATAAATGCTGGTTTAATAATAAATTAAAGAAACGTTACGAACAGAAGGAAAACCTATATAAAAAATGTAAAGAAACTAAGGGAGAAAGAGTTTACAAAAACTGTTGCAGTAAGTGTGTTTGTTTTGAGTAGTTGTGAATTGGGTGTGACTGTTAGACCAGTTGACCTTCATTGTACATGGATGAGTAAACAGCTCAGAAAGCGTGTAAGTCAGGACTCTGGGTGGACAAGAGATCAGAATGGAATGGACGGAAGGATAAGAATGCAAATCTAATAAAGTAAATGTGTTCATTGAGATTAGATTGTAGTTGTTTCTAGTGTGTCTAGGATAAAAAGTACCTTAAAATTAAACACCTAACCCTAATCACCTAACCCTAAACACCTAACCCTAAACACCTAACCCTAAACACCTAACTCTAAAAAGTTACCAGACAGCTGCAGAGTGAAGACATAAAGTTATATCTGAAGACAACTAAAATTCTACATTCAATCTAAAAAAATGAAAACAACGGGAGTACCCACTTTAAAAATTGAAGATAACTTACAATGATAATGAAATAAATGAAAGTTTAACATTCTTATTAAAATATTTGGCATCAGCATTCTCAGCCTCATGAGACAAAAGACATTTTAATAAATTTAAATCAAGTAGAAAACATAAAAGAGATATAAATGTACAAGGAAAAGGGATTCAAATACTATTAGCCAGCATAAACCCAAGGAAAGCTGATGGTAGTCAATTAGATTGTTCAAACAACTAGTTCAAAATACTTTTTCAGGCATCACTCAATCATCAGAGTACCGAGGGACTGGAAAGAAACTAATGTCACTCCCCTATTTAATGGGGATTCCGGGAACTGCAGACCAAGTCACGTATTTCGGAGTATTCTAGGGATTTAACTCGACTAAGAGCTACATAAGTTTGTTTATTCATTCGCAAACGGAGATACTCCCAAATCATCGTAATTTGTTTGTTGTGGATGCCCTCGATAGTACTAATGGTAACAGTCTTCTGCTCTGTTTCAGTTTTTCTATCATGTATCAAAGAATCTAGTACATTTTGAGCTATATCTTCAAATAGCATAAACTTGTAATATAAGTCAATCGATACATATACATACATATATACATATACATACAGTCTTTGACTTCATCTTTACATTAAGATTTAATTATTTTATTTTCCATTAGCTATCTTGCAATTCTTATCACTAATTCTTTACACAAGGCTTATATCCCCTAGCTTACTGCGTTTCTTTTTTTTTCCTATACATTCTCTATTAAAACAAAATTAATTAATTACAACTAATTTATTAATTAATTGTTGTTTTTTTCTTGTTTATGTGTTGTCATCGATCATGAGCTTAAATGCGAAATTTGATGATGGTTAAATGTGTAAAAGTGGTCGAAATATCAATTGCAGAAAAGTCCAAACATCCAAGTACGATACAGAGAGAGCTACTACAAGAAAAGGGGGCAAAGGTCAGAAAGTATAGTGTACTATAAAAACTATATTAGTGTTAGCTAAAAATGTTTGTTTATGTGGTGGGTTCCACACAGAATCACAACAACCAAAATGACAAGGCAAGTCAGGAGGCTTATTTCAAATTTAATGTACCCAAAAAAAACCTGCCAAAGGCAAACATACAACATAATTACTAGTGAGCATAAAATAAACATAATTATACGGCCTAAATGAACAGACCAATTTGTAAACACATCAGGTATAAATACTAGATCTAGCAAAAAACAAAAAAGAAAATCTTATAGTGTGAACCAATCATCTCTTTTATAAACACAAGAGAGATATGGAACACCACTTAACATGAAAATAAATGACAAAGTAATTTTCCAAAAATAAATCAACTAGTTCTACATAAAACTAACATACATTGAAGAGCTCCCTTTCCTTACAAAAACTATAACAATTAAATAGAACAAATCTATACACTGTATGTAAAGAATTATAGAATACATAACTAAGGTAGTCGGACAAAACCTAGGTAGCAATATGCTATATAAAAAATAAACAAGAATATATGATATACAAGAAACAGTAAAAATGTGTTTACTTGCAGCCTTAGCCAAAACAATGAACTCAGGGAGAACACAGCAGGATCAAACAAGGTGGTATTGGAGTAGGTGCGCGGATGCCAGCAGGAAAAGGAATTCAAATCCCAGCTACCGGGGCAGAGGTCAACTTGAGCCTTTGCTGACCGGTGCTTGGTCAAGTTCAGCCGACCCGTATATCAGGCCCTCCCCACTACAGAGCCCCTAGCTTGAAACGTCCCGTCTCGGGGCGTTTAGCCTAGTACGTTTCTGGAAACAGAAACAACTGTTTCTTCTCTGAACAGCCATTTCCTTGGACACCATATATGTTTCCGGCCTGTAGTGTACTTGAACCTTGGATTCTACAGGGTGGCCTATCAGGTTTCTTTTTGTATGAAGAATGTAGCTGGTGCTGTGGGCTTTCCATCTGGTAATCAAGGACACTAAAATCTTTCATAGATGTTTGGGAACCTGATGGTAGTGCGGTAGTTAGGGGTGAACCAAAAAATCTCTGTTGCTGGTAACACCGTTTGTTTCTCCTGAATGAACATGGCCTGCGGAACTTATCAATCCGGGCCTTGCATGACTGACAAGCCTCAAACTTTCTGTCTCTGGATGTAGAGTCTGGTTGGGTAAGGTGACTTGCACCACGGATGTGAATGTGCCTATCCTGTTTATTGGCCCGCTGTTCTACTTGGTTGACTTGTGGTGAAATGGCAAGTTTGCTCCTGCTAACTAATTCGGAGGGGTGAGACTTGACTGTTTCTCTGGCAACCTGCGGGGCCTCTCTACATCGAGAGCTAACATTAATAGGCAGATGTGATGGCGTCATGTCTTTTATAGTGTGCTTGGATTTAAAAACGTCTTGGGTGTCTCTTACTCCTTGTCGAGAGGATGCGGTTTGATGCACTGAAGGTAGCTTAATAGTGGAGTTTTGGGGAATTTCCAGCTTTATAAATCTTGATCCAAGTACAATGTCATACAATGAGGATTCTAAAACAGCAGCTGTAATAGTACCATGGACAAAACGGGACTTGACATGCACTTTAGCGAGAGGTACTGTTTTGGGTGGGATGTCTAAGTCAAGAGATTGAAGGGTCACTGATACATCCATAATGTCTTCAGGTCTTACAAAAGATCTACTGACAATGGCATCAAAAGAGCAGCCAGAGTCTAATAGACATTTAGCCCTACGTCTATTGATTAGCACTTCCTCTTCAACCTGCGGATTGCATCCAGATGAAGATGGGTTGTTCGTGTATCCAGGAAAAAGGGCCGCAATTGTGTGGATTGGCTGTGATCTGCATTCATACAAATGGTGTGAGCGGCTGTTGTGAAAATTACACCATTTTCCTAACTTCTGCCTTTTAGGTATTGTGGGTGGATTTTCCGAAACAGGGGGCAATAGACCATTGACAGAACAACCTATAGCACTTGAGTGAATCAGAGTTTCAGGTTGTGACGATTCCAGACATTGATTCGCCACATGTCCAGACTTCCAACAGTTGATGCAGACTGGTGCTCCATCCTCAGCATATGGGAAGAATCCCCTACTTGTTTGCGCCCAAATCAGTCCTGCAGGTGCTGTGGGGCGGTTAACTGCCCACTGAACTTGGTGACTTGCCTGTGTTTGGGGGAGAGGCTGGTCGAGATATGGGCTGCTCTGCCCATTTGCTTGTTGAGTGTGCTGTAAAGCCTCTAATAACTCCCCGAACCTGTTCAATTGGGAACTTACCAGTTCGCACCACTGGTTTTGTAGTTGGGAGTTTCCTCGGTCCTGGCTTTCCCATTTGAGGGCCTGGTTTCTAACTGCAATGAATGTTATTGCTGGTTCCTCCTCCACCAGTCTCAGCAGTTCCCTACGTAGTGCAGAGTCGTTCAGCCCGTGGACGAATTGGTCCCTCAGCCTTGCCTCGCTGAAGCACTCAACTCTCTCCCGCCTTTGTTGGCTTACCGCCACTGAGTGTTCGCAGAAGAGCCGGTGTGAGAAGTCTCGAAGGGACTCTGCTATCTGTTGACGTGATCTCAGGAAGACCACCTCAGCTTCTCGCACCGGCATAGTCTGAGCAAACGCCTCAAGGAGGGTTTCCAACAAGGCTTCCGGGTCGCTCTTTGTCCTTGAGGTCTGCAAATCGAGCTCTTTCCTGGCAGGGCCGCTGACATTGCTCATAATGACTGCCACCTTTTCCTGAGCAGAATAAGGCCTGAGCTCCCAGACCTCCCTTACCTCCCTTGCAAACTCTTCAGCTGTTGGTCCATCGGCAGTGCCCCTACCGCTAAACTGGTGTATCCGTTTTGTCTGTTCCGAGATTATGAGAGGCCGTTGGCAGGCCAGTTTCAGGGCCTCTAACTGAGTCCGGAGGGCAGCGACTTCGGTTTGGTCCACTCCTGCTCCTTCTGTCTCTCCTTCGCTGCCCAAAGGATCGACTTCACCCCAATCCACCGCATTGTGTTTTGTCCTGTTCTCCATTGGCTGCAGGTTTTTTGTTTTTGGGTTACCTAATACAAGTATACTTAAACTAACTAACTACTTTAACAATCCTGAAAGTAAAAGAGACATGAATATCTAGAAATGATACAATATAATGAAAAAAAGTACTTGTTCAACTTCAAATCCGAAGGCTCCACTTATCGTCTGACAGGGAGGTCTGGTAGACTGTATCTTCGGATCCCACTTCTGACACCAAATTTCTGTGGTGGGTTCCACACAGAATCACAACAACCAAAATGACAAGGCAAGTCAGGAGGCTTATTTCAAATTTAATGTACCCAAAAAAAACCTGCCAAAGGCAAACATACAACATAATTACTAGTGAGCATAAAATAAACATAATTATACGGCCTAAATGAACAGACCAATTTGTAAACACATCAGGTATAAATACTAGATCTAGCAAAAAACAAAAAAGAAAATCTTATAGTGTGAACCAATCATCTCTTTTATAAACACAAGAGAGATATGGAACACCACTTAACATGAAAATAAATGACAAAGTAATTTTCCAAAAATAAATCAACTAGTTCTACATAAAACTAACATACATTGAAGAGCTCCCTTTCCTTACAAAAACTATAACAATTAAATAGAACAAATCTATACACTGTATGTAAAGAATTATAGAATACATAACTAAGGTAGTCGGACAAAACCTAGGTAGCAATATGCTATATAAAAAATAAACAAGAATATATGATATACAAGAAACAGTAAAAATGTGTTTACCTGCAGCCTTAGCCAAAACAATGAACTCAGGGAGAACACAGCAGGATCAAACAAGGTGGTATTGGAGTAGGTGCGCGGATGCCAGCAGGAAAAGGAATTCAAATCCCAGCTACCGGGGCAGAGGTCAACTTGAGCCTTTGCTGACCGGTGCTTGGTCAAGTTCAGCCGACCCGTATATCAGGCCCTCCCCACTACATTTAAAAAGTTGTGTGTGTGTTTTGACGTCTTTGAAACATTGCGTACCGATTGTGCTTGTTTTCGACCACGAAGAAGGATGTACGTATGTTTCTAGATTTTTTTTTTACCTTTTCCTAACCCTTTTAGTCTGTTGGACAATATTTATATATAAGTAAGTAGGTACTAAGAAGAAGAAGAAAGTTTTGACTGAGCTGCTTCTGTAAGCGTCATTCTAAACAAATAGTACAGATAACCCGCGAAAATTCATGGTCAGAAATGAATAGGCACCTATTGTAAAATCCGTGGGAATCCCTCGCACGCCCCTGCATTTTTTCTTATTAACAGGTAATCCAAAATATCCTCTTATGTACGATTATCTTTTTTTTTTATTAAATAGTTTTTGAAAGATAAGGGAATAATTAGAATTTTTATCAAATATTTAAAAATTCGAGTGTTTTAAAAAATTAAACTAAAATATTTTAAAAATGTAAGTAACCTGGAATAATGATCCCCTACTTTCGGCAGCCTGCACACATTGCACAATAGGTAGCGGCGGCCCTGCTCTCTGTCTTTCCAGCTTAGATAGTAATTAAAGTCAATATCAAATATATAAAGCTTTAAATATTAATTGAAAACCCCTAGATTATTTTTTTTGGGTTGCACCTAATCATAATTGCCATACTCAATGTCACAAATATCTTGGAAGGGGTGGGAGAGGGTCTTTCAAAAGTGCTCATCTTGAGGTCTACAGAAACAAACAGGGCATTGAAGAGGAGCAATCTTGCTCACAGATTACAAACACAGAGCCTGAGGTCACGTTAAAGTCAACAGACGATAAACTCCAGTGCATTGTGTGGGGAGACCGCACGAGCTGGGAACACGCCTAAAGTAACAGTTGTATTATTTTTTTTGTTGGCAAAATAGATTTAGCGAATATATAGAACGAAATTCTAAATTTATATAATTTTACAAAGTTTATATTAACTCACTCTGTCTGTCTGGTAAAAAAAAGTTTGTACACGTTATTTCTCCGACACGTTTTTTTTTTGTTTTGTTTGATCTTTTTTGCTATTTAAATGTAATTGCATCTTATTTTACTCTTGTTATCAAATAGATGCTTAAATGATAATTTTGTTATTTATCTTTTTTTTCTGTCTGCAATACACAATTATACTCAATTCGGAATATGGTATACATTTTGATTTGGTGGTGTACATGTTGATAAAATGTTGTACATACTGATTAGGTCAAGTACACCAATGTTGATTAGGTGGTAATAACCTTGGTTAAATAGTGTGCATGTAGATTACATGATGAACATGTTGATTTGGTAGTGTACAAGTTGATTTGATAATGTACAAATTGATTTGGTAATGTACAAATTGATTTGGGAGTGTGCATGTTGATTAGTTAGTGTAATGCTGATTAGGTAGTGTACATGACAATTATATTGAAATATTGACCAATTATTTAATCAATCCAACTAATTAATTAATTTCGTTTGATATAGAGGCAGTACTAGTTAACATTAGATAAGCCTTGTTTACAGAATTAGGTCGTCGCCTACAAATTTGAAACTAACAATAAATAAAACATTCTATTTTCATAAGCATTTGGCTGACTCAGTGGCTTGTGTGTTGGCTTGTGTGTGGGCTTGTGTGTCGGCTTGAGCCCTCAAGTTCAAATTCAAGACAAACAACTTTGTAAAAATGGCTTTAATATAAACGCCAACACGGAAACTTTTTAATTCATTAGTGCATAAGCCATTGGGTATGCTCAAAGCATGAAATTGCGCTAAACAAATCAATTGATAAAAATTTTTCCGATCGTACAGGTTTTGTTAATGTTGGTCTAGATCTCTAGATCTATTACAAATGATATACACAATTGGTTAAAAAAAATGATACTATTACATATCAAACAAAATTTGATTTAGTAAAATAGGATTTTTATATTATACTTGTGTTTTTTTTTTAATAGCAATATTTCCTCTGTCGTGTTCCTTGACATACCTTAGTGACCGTATACTTGAGTTTTGTAGCTGTCGTGTTCCTTGGCCTAGCCTGGTGACTCTAAACTTCAGTTTTGTAGCTGTCGTGTTCCTTGGCCTAGCCTGGTGTACTGTATACTTGAGTTTTGTAACTGTCGTGTTCCTTGGCCTAGCCTGTTGACTCTATACTTCAGTTTTGTAGCTGTCAAGTTCCTTGGCCTATCCTGGTGTACTGTATACTTCAGTTTTGTAGCTATCGTGTTCCTTGGCCTAGCCTGGTGTACTGTGTACTTGAGTTTTGTAATTGTCGTGTTCCTTGGCCTAGCCTGGTGTACTGTATTCTTGAGTTTTGTAACTGTCGTGTTCCTTGGCCTAGCCTGGTGTACTGTATACTTGAGTTTTTAGCTGTCGTTAATAGTTATAGTAACTATTTCTAGTATTTGATTGACACTGTACAGTAAAAGTTAATCGAAATGTTTCTATTCCTTTTAAAAATATAAAAGGAATATTTAACAACATTGGAAAAAATGCTTAATTAGGAGAGACTGTAAATTACACTTTATTATGAAAAACAATAGACTATGAAGTACACTAGACTAAGATGTACACTAGACTACGAAGTACACTAACATACAAAGTACACCAGACTACGAAGTACACTAGAATAAGATGTACACTAGACTACGAAGTACATAACCTACAAAGTACACCAGACCACGAAGTGCACTAGACTACGAAGTACACCAGACTACGAAGTACACTAGACTAAGTAAAACATATTATTAAATAGAAGAAAGTTTTAATGGAAAAAATATCTTAATAGTTTTGAAGTTATCTGCTATTATTACGTTGAGGATTTTTTTTATTGTTATAATACACAAGCAGATATTGTGTGTGTGTGTGTTTGAGAGAGAAAGAGAGAGAGAGAGAGAGAGAGAGAGTTTCTACTGAACACTACATTTGTTGACTTGTGCTTTGCAGTGTTCCATCCTGCTGAATATGTGTATGTGGCTATGTGCGTATGCTGATTTTGGCTATGTGTTTATGTGTGTGTGTTTATGTAAAGTGAGGATGTGTTACCTTCGTATTGTTGTCTGGCACCCAAGACTTGATGTTATGACTCTGTGTTTATATGTGTGAGTGTGTATGTTCCAGTGTGGATGTTGTAGAACCCAACAAATGGAGAGACACACGGCCATGTTATTCTTGGGTTAAAAGGTCCTGGAGTTGTGTCAATGTGTGCAAGAAAACTTTTAGCACTTAACGAGATGGAAGACTAGCTCAGGAAAGGAAAAAAATCTTATCTTATCTTATATAATACAGACGTTACTTCAAAAAATAAGATAATTACGTCCTACGCGTCATGCATTTAGTCATGCATATTAACCAATGACTTAAATTCTGCCAAGTCACTGGTTTTCCTGGCTAGCTCAGGTAACCCATTCCATGCTCTAATAGCACTAGGGAAGAAGGAGTATTTGTACAAATTTGTCCTAGCATATGAGACGAGGAATGTGCCTTTATCTTTGTGTCTTTTAGAGTATTTTATTAAATTTTGTTTTTGTATTGAAGATTATGGTTCAGTGTTTTATGTATAATTGCTACTTTACTTTTGAGTCTTCTGTCCTGAAGGCTTTCTAAATTTAGTGATTTTACTATAGGTGTTACTCTAGTCAAATGTGAATATTCATTTGTTATGAATCTTACTGCTCTATTTTGTGTGTGTTCCAGTTTCTTAATGTTATTTTGAGCTGAGGTGAACCAAGCAAATGATGCATATTTTATTATTGGCCTAACATAGGTTAAATAACATTTTAGTTTTATGTTCTTATTTGATTAATAGAAATTTATATTTTAATAAACCCTAATGCTTTGTTTGATTTTTTTAATAATTTCATCAATATGGGGATTCCATGACAATTTTTCATTTATTATAACACCTCGGTATTTTGCGTTTTTAGTTTGTGTTACTGGTTTACCATGAATAAAATATGTGGAATTAATCTGTTTTAGTTTTTTTGTTACTCTTAATTACTGACATTTTTCTAGGTGAAAAGACAGGCTCCAATTTGATTCCCATTTCTATAATTCATCTAATTCTCTTTGTAAAATTTCTGTATCTTGTGTTGTTATTGTTTTATATTTTATGCAATCGTCTGCAAATAATCTGACATGTGTTCCTAAACTATTGCAATTCGGTAAATCATTTATGTAAATTAAAAATAGTAGTGGACCTAAGACTGTTCCTTGAGGTACACCTGAGTTTACTGTTATCGGTGTTTATTTAGGGCTTTTTTTTTATTACAGTTTGTTCGCTCCCTATCAGAAAATCTTTAATCCTTGGATGCAATGGACCATCAATGCAAAAATATTTTAATTTTTTAAACAAACTGTGGTGGTTAAGTTTGTCAAAAGCCTTGGAAAAATCTAGTATGATAACGTCTATTTGCTCACTATCATCTAGGATTTTAAATGTGATGCGGGTAAGTGATACTGGTCTGTAGTTCCTGGGTCAGATTTTTCTCCTTTTTTAAATTTGGGGGGGGGGGGGGGGGATGACATTAGCTTCTTTCCAGTCCTTTGGTACTCTGCCCTGGTTAAGTGAAGCCTGAAAGAGTATTTTGAACACTTGGGCTAGCTCATTGCTTAGTTCTTTGAGTTATCTAGCTGGAATACCATCAGGTCCAGACGCTTTATTTGGTTTGGTGTTGGCTAATAGTTTTTAGATTCCCTTTTTTTGTACTTCTATATCTCCTATGTTGTCTACTTGGTTCAAATTAAGTAATATGTCTTTGTCTCCTGGGACTGAGAATGACTTAATATATGACCATAGGTTTTTGTTGTTATCTTTAGATATTACATGGTTTATTTATTCACTCTGCAGCTGTGTGCTTACTTTTATTAAAAAAATAAACACGGTTTGAATTAAACACAATCTCTTAGGCGGCCCCTGCGGTACTGACACATGAGGTGTACAGACAATCTCAAACAAACTTGTAACATCGCATTCGTTCCAAAGAAACGAACGGATGTACAGACAGAAAGCACATACTCAATAATCTTTTTCCTGAATGGATTACTACAAATAACTAAAATGCAAGGTCATTTTCACAAAGCTTATATCAACTCACTCTGTCTGGTACACATTTTGTAAACATTATTTCTCCCACTTAAATCATTGAACAGTTATTTCCAGTCCTTAACATCACATAATTCAATCAATATATATATATAGGTTTTTTTTTTATATTTATAGAGTTTCTTTTTACACATGCAATTAGAAACTCTCACCTGTGGAACACTCAGTATTTCAAAAGATTTCAGAGAGCTAGTCAGAATACTACAAGAGACAGATAGTTCTACACAAGAGACAAGTAGGTCTATACAAGAGACAAGTAGGCCTACACAATAGACTATTTGGCCTATAAAAGAGACACGTAGGCCTATACAAGAGACAAGTAGGTCTATGCAAGAGACAAGTAGGTCTATACAAGAGACAAGTAGGCCTATACAAGAGACAAGTGTCACGAGCCGAGTCTGTGACCTATTTCAACCAGTTTCTAGAAGCGAGGTCAAACCAGTGCAAGTGTCCAGCGTAAACAAGTTAATTTTAGGTATCCAATCAATGAAAGGGATTAAGGGAAAAAATAGCACACGTCAGCTTCTAGAAGGTCAAAGCTAGTAAAATAATTAGGGGAGAAGTTTCCATGATTCTGGAATGTATGATTAAGAAAGGTATAAATTGAGGGAAAGTCAGTTAGACGGGGTCCTCGCTTAGTAGTAGTTCTTGTAGAGCGATGGTCCTCGCTTAGTTATCGCTTAAGTCCTCTCTTAGTAAAGGTTTAGTTAAGTTTTGTGATATTAGCGGCTCCATTTAATAAAAATTTTATTAGTTGAAGTAATATTATCTGGAGTTATATTATTTGAAATTGAGGTTGAAGTTATACTAAGTGAAGTTTTATGTATCTTTAAGTTTTATTTATGAAGTATCAAGTCAAGTTGTTATTGAATTGAGAAGTTAATTTTATGTGAAAGTTGAAGAAGTATTATTAAAGAAGTTTGGAAGTAAATACAGAGAGATGTTTCTTCATTTCATTGAATTATCAAGTTTGATAATATAATCCCCGGCAAGTGTGTTCGTCACAACTAGTAGGCCTACACAAGAGACAAGTAGGCCTACACAAGAGACAAGTAGGCCTACACAACTGACTAGTAGGTCTATACAAGAGACAAGAAGGCCTACACAAGAGACAAGTATGCCTACACAAGAGACAAGTAGGCCTGCACAACAGACAAGTAGGCCTATACAACAGACAAGTAGACCTACACAAGAGACAAGTAGGCATACAGACGAGACAAATAGGCCTACAGTTTCCTTCTCCCTTATTTCTTTTCTTTTTAATCATGGAACCATTTCTTTTAACAATTCTGGAATGTCTCCATTAGGAACACTTCTAAGGTTAGTAGGAAGTGATTGTCTTCTCTTGACAAAGAAGTTATTTCCCTTTGGTTTGACATTTAACAGTGTAATATGTATTGCACACACATTGATGAGAAAAACACGAGGAAAGGTTTAGCCTAAAATGTTTTTGGAAAGGTTAAAACTCAGACATCATGAAGTTGTCAGCATTGTCATTTGCTTCGAGAGAACCACTTTAAAAAGTACAAAATTTAAAATAATATGAGATACGGCAACAGCAAAATAAAATCCTCTGTGAAAATCATAATTGAGAAAAGGGGAAATAAATCCTGTAAAAGCTAAATTTTTTGGACTGACTCGTGTTTTGTTACGGCAATGAATGATTGTGCAAAGTGCTAGCTTGGTCCGAGAATGGGAAGTTGGACGTGTACAAAATTAGTACGTGACAGACATACAGACCTAATAATAATTAAATAATTAAATATAATGAAATTAACTCAATAATAATAATAATAAAACAAGAACAAACGATAAAGAAATAACAAATAAGATGATAATCTAATATGGCATCGTACCCCTTTCGAAAACCCAGTTTATGGAGCTCATCTTTTTCTATGACAACCGTCATATTGGGTGTCGGTGTCATGTGGCCAGTACAAAGAACAACCGACTTTACTTTCTCAGCGAATGTCAGATATCTTTTAGAGTAGAGTCAATAATATTTTTTATTCAATTTTTATATATTTTTATACATTTTTAACCCCCTTTTAACGAGATTTTTTTATATATATATAAATATTTTTTAACAATATTTTGTTAAATGGCATCTTTTCTGCCCCATGTTTTGATTTATTTCGTTGTAAGCACAAGCCCATTATTTCAGACTCGAGCGCGCGCGAACTTCTCGAGACAGCAGAGATACGTACAAGTGTCTGATGTCGTAGCAGACTGAGCAGAGTGGGAAAAGTACAAGTCTGCTTGTGTGTCAGCAGATGGGGCGTTAAAAACGTTTATTTTCAAGTGTGAGTGTCTTGGGTAGACAAGGTGAAGGTCACAAAGACTGTGAATGAAATTGAACTAGATAAATCTATTTTGGTTGCTAGGATCTCCAGGTGGCAGTTTAAAAGAAGTGAAACTTAAGAATGTGTTATTTTAGTTGTGTAAAGTTACACATTAAGTACTCCTCTGCTTAAATTCCATAGCACTCCTTGGCGCAAAACTTCCTATTATAGACATTGTATTACAAAAATATTTTTTTCACTAACCTTATATCATCAACTTACTCCATCAACTTAATCCATCAACTTAATCTATCAACTTACTCCATCAACTTACTTCATCAACCTTATTCATCAACTTACCCCATCAACTTACTTCATCAACTTACTTTATTAACTTTCTTCATCAACTTACTTCATCAACTTACTTCATCAACTTACTTCATCAACTTACTTCATCAACCTTATTCACCAACTTACTTTTTTTTCACTAACCTTATATCATCAACTTACTTCATCAACTTAATTCATCAACTTACTCCATCAACTTACTCCATCAACTTACTCCATCAACTTACTTCATCAACTAGCTTCATCAACTTTCTTCATCAACTTACTTCATCAACTTAATTCATCAACTTACTCCATCAACTTACTCCATCAACTTACTCCATCAACTTACTTCATCAACTAGCTTCATCAACTTTCTTCATCAACTTACATCATTAACTTACTTCATCAACTTACTTCATCAACCTTATTCATCAATTTACTTTTTTTTCACTAACCTTATATTATCAACTTACTTCATCAACCTTATTCATCAACCTTATTCATCCACTTACTTTATCAAATTACTTCATCAACTTACTTCATGAACTTACTTCATCAACTTTCTTCATCAACTTTCTTCATCAACTTTCTTCATCAACTTACTTCATCAACTTACTCCATCAACTTACCTCATCAACTTACTTCATCAATTTACTTCATCAACTTACTTCATCAGCTTACTTGATCAACTTATTTCATTAATTTACTCCATCAACTTACTTCATCTACTTACTTCATCAACTTACTTCATCAACTTACTTTATCAACTTACTTCATCAACTAACTTCATCAACTTACTTCATCAGCCTTATTCATCAACTTACTTTTTGTTCACTAACCTTATATCATCAACTTACTTCATCAACTTACTCCATCAACTTACTTCATCAACTTATATCCTCAACTTACTCCATCAACTTACTTCATTAACTTACTTTATCAACTTACTTCATCAAATTACTTCATCAACTTACTTCATCAACTTTCTTTATCAACTTTCTTCATCAACTTTCTTCATCAACTTACTTCATCAACTTTCTTCATCAACTTACCTCATCAACTTACTTCATCAACTTACTTCATCAACTTACTTCATCAACTTATTTCATCGACTTACTATATCAACTTACTTTATCTACTTACTTCATCAACTTACTTCATCAACTTACTTCATAAACTTACTTCATCAACTTACTTCATCAACTTACTTCATCAACCTTATTCATCAACTTACTTTTTTTCACTAACCTTATATCATCAACTTACTTTATCAACTTAATTCATCAACTTACTCCATCAACTTACTTCATAAACTTACTTTATCATATTACTTCATCAACTAACTTAATCAACTTACTTCATCAACCAACTTTATCAACTTACTCCATCAACTTACTCCATCAACTTACTTCATAAACTTACTTTATCATATTACTTCATCAACTAACTTAATCAACTTACTTCATCAACCAACTTTATCAACTTACTTCATCAACTTACTTCATCAACTTACTCCATCAACTTACTTCATCAACCTTATTCATCAACTTATTTCATCAACTTACTCAATCAACTTACTTCATCAACCTTATTCAACAACTTATTTTATCAACTTACTTCATCAACTTACTTCATCAACTTACTTCATCAACTTACTTCATCAACTTACTTCATCAACCTTATTCATCCACTTACTTCATCAAATTACTTCATCAACTTACTTCATCAACTAACTTTATCAACTTACTTCATCAACTTACCTCATCAACTTACTTCATCAACTTACTTCATCAACTTACTTCATCAGCTTACTTGATCAACTTTTTTCATTAACTTACTTCATCAACTTACTTCATCAACTTACTCCATCAACTTACTTCATCTACTTACATTATCAACTTACTTTATCGACTTACTTTATCAACTTACTTTATCAACTTACTTCATCAACTTACTTCATCAGCTTACTTCATCAACTTACTCCATCAACTTACTTCATCTACTTACTTTATCAACTTACTTTATCAACTTACTTCATCAACTTACTTCATCAACTTACTTTATCTACTTACCTTATCAACTTACTTCATCAACTTACTTTATCAACTTACTTCATCAGCTTACTTCATCAACTTACTCCATCAACTTACTTCATCAACTTACTTCATCAACTTACTTTATCAACTTACTTCATCAACTTACTCTGGCAAAAAATGTGTACACGTTTTTCTCTTCCACACCTTCCACTATCTCGGATCAAGCTGAAATTTTTTATTATTATTATTTTTTCCCCGACATGAATCAATAAAAATTAAACCATAAGTTAATAAACTATTGGTAGTTAATTATTTTGTTTGGTATCTTGAACAAGGGCAGGAAATCAGATGTATTGGTATAAGCTGAAATAGTCCCCTTGAGGTCTCTTGAACCCTTAGTGAACATTTTTCTTATACATTTAAAACAAAAACGATCATGTAAACCTTCACCAAGATACCTCCTTCCCTCCCCAACAGGTCCAGACCATTGATAGGATCATTAGGCAATGACAAAGCTAAAAGCTAAAGAAAAACTAGTGGTAAAATATTTCTAATTGCACAGATTTATTATGTCTGAATTTGCTGTAATTATAATTTCATAACCGATCTAAACTAATAATCATAATTAAAAAACAACTAATTGATACAATTACACTTAATATAAGCTTTTTTTAAAACAATTATCATTTAAAAAAATATTTTTCTTGTTTGTCAGATGAAGGACACATTGACCAGGTATATGTTTATGTGTGTAAAAATTATAAAACAAAATGAAATGTTGGTTTAACTCTATGAATCTCTAGGGAGAAGTTTCTTGAATTCTTAGGTGAAAGAGCGTTAGTAATAACAAAAAAAGGCTCCGACCAAAAGCAAAATAGAGCATATGAAATACTTTGATATTGAATTTAAAAGTGTTACGTATCTAGGTAACAATGCCTAGATACTATTGTTTTTTTTTCTTGACCTGTAGGTTGTCTGCCCCTTTGTGTAATAAGTTTTTTTTTTATTTTATTCTTCAAGAGTCAAGCCACACAGACAGTGACCGGTCCTTGACCTATGTGTGTACCTCTGGTTGAAAGGAGGGTGGTTTTTTTTTTCTTTTCTTCTGTCTCTTTGAAGAGCGTTCTAGATCTGGGTGTTGATGACTTTCTGTTCTAGAAATTACTAGATATCGACGCGCGGTAGATTATATAAAGACCGCTCGCGTAACGTTGACGGACAGACATACGGAGACAGCCGTGAGACAGAATAGCGGAGACATTGCGTGACCCGTGCGTGGTATACCAATTGATCGTGTAAGTTAAGATTTTTCTTTTTTCAAGGCCTTGCTTGTATTTGTAATTATATTTTCAAACTATTGTATTGTAATATTTTTACATGCCATTTTTGTAAAAGGGTTTTGGTCAACCCTTCCATTTTGTATTGAGTTATATTATGATTAAACATTAAGTTGATATTTTACCTTCCGATTTCTTGTGTCATTTTTTTTTTTGTTATTCATTGTAAGTCTCTGATTAAATTCAGACTTAAGATAAGTGACACAACTACCTTTTTCTATTGTCACGTTCCCCTAGGCAAGCCATTTAAAAGTAGAATTCAATTTGTAATACGTGACAAAAGCCAAAGAAAAGTCAGTGACAGTGTGGATATTTTTTTTTATTTTTAGGGTTAGTGACAGGGGGAGTGAGAAAAGTAAGACTAGAATGTCCAGGCCAGAAGTAATTGTTTCAGACTGGGAGGTCGATAGAAGCCGATCTAATTCAATGTCGCAGAATATAAATCGTGGGTGAAAACGATGTTAGTGGATCCTTAAAATTGTGGGTGGGGAGGGTTCGATGCGCAGAATACACTTTTCAAATATATATATCTAATTCTCTTCATGGCTCAACCATTCCTGACACCACCAAGAAGTCATGGAAAGATCACTCTTTTATTTCTGCTTGTCGGACTAGAGTTACCACACGTAACTTTTGCGTCGAAAAAAAAGAAAGGGCGTAAATAAATAGCAGGTTGGACTTTATCAATGCGGGGCCTATGCAAAACGGATCGCTCAGGGCCCAATTTGGGTAGGGATACAGATAATAAGTGAAAATTAAGAGTATTAGAAAATAAATTCGTCTTTTAACCTTATTCATTCTTCACTACGAACAGAATTACTTAACGAACGTTGCGTGTAGCGAAGACATGCGTATTTCATAAAAATTATGTTTCCTACATAGATCACGCTTAATAGCAAGAACTACTAAATATTTCCATCTATCTTTGAGAATTGTTGACCTCAAGTAATTCTTCGTTAGTTTGAGGCTCGAGAAGCTTCTTTCACCAGATTCTACAATTACGGTTATTCCGTTTTTTTATCGCGCGTAGGATTGGCGTTTTCCATATTGAATGAATTCCCCAAAATGACAATGTTTGTCTATTTATTTCAGGAGATTTGTATGAGTTTTCAAAAGATTTTAATAATTTCCGGAGATTCCCGGGAATTTTTCGTATATTTTGCAATTTCGGGAAATTTCCATGTGCTCCTGGTAAATCAGGAGGCCGCGGAAAAACTGTTTTAAGTTATAAAATGGTTTAATTAATCTAGGATTAGCGTGGGGCCTATGAAAGTGCGGGGCCTACTGCGGTCGTTAGGTTGCAGTGCCCAAAAGACCGGCTCTGAGTTGGCGTATTTACAAATGTGTAGCAATGTCATTTACATTATTTAATATCATACTCCATGTTTCGTCATACTTTTCAAACTGTCACGCAAGTAGAAAACAGAAAAGTTAAAAATGCAACTTATAAAGCTAAACCTTTTGTTGGCAAGTTAAACATAAAACACATTTATTTTATACTATGTACAATTACCTAAACTTTGACTTCTATCAATGAAAATACATTTGCCATAGATCCGATATAGGCATTACGATAGCAATTTTATACATTAGCAAATTTACATTTACCAAGGCCTATGAGCGAAAAAAAAAATACGGTTGGGGGTCACTGCTTAGTGAAGATTCGTATTAGGCGGTCGCGGCACTAAAAAGGTTGAGAACCACTGACCTAGACAATGTAGGGGGGAGCATTTAATTAATTGGTAAATCAAGAAAATGTTGTATTGATGTGGTATGTAGGTATTAGTACCTTCCTCTGAAAACTGACCAGAATATTCCTAGTATGTTATGGTCCTCAAAGATGTCTGCAAAGTCGTTTGACATTACCCTTACGTCCAATATCAAACAATGAATATTGTTGACAACTTCCATACTAATTTAGTTATTGTTGTTATTATTATTTATTGCAGGTATTTACCTGAGCTTGTTGTATAGATTTGAAAATAATTGAATTAGTCACAAATACATTTTGACAGTGGCATTAATCGATTTTAGACTCCCACAAGCTAGACTGGTTTGTACATTCCTAGTTATTTGGTTGACAGTTAAACACATCTGCAGCCCATGCAGGTAAAGAGCCTGGCGGACATGACCACGCTCTCCATTTACATCTTTTCAAATCACTTGGAGCTACAGGCGTCCTCTCCATATTGTTATAACTTTTGTCTTTGATAGATGAACATGAGCTCTGACCTCCAAATGAAATGCTTATGTTTAACATAACCTTGATACAGCATTGTAATGTAAATATATACCAATCCCCTTGTAATAAGAGGTCACATTTAGTCTGCTCTAAACATGGGGTTTTCTGCTCTTGAACTTACTCGACAGAAAGATTAAATAAACAAGTTTAGGATAAAAAACTCACGGGAAAATTTTGAATTGCACTTGGAGTTCGCTCAAAGAATGAATTTCCTTTCAAATAATTCGTTTGAGTTCTAAAAACTAAAGAACTTTTACAACAACATAATCACAGACATATTTGTAATAATTAAATATCAGAACTAGATCTTATCCACATATTTAGGATGGGCATAACATTTCCCCAACACCTATCTTATATTATCAGACACACACAGACACATGTGGACACACTCATATATATATATATCCAACATTTTGTGCTCATAAAAGCATTTTGCTGTTGTAAAAAAATTATTACTCATCTAATGTTCCTACTGGAGAATGTCATACATGGGAGCTAATTCATAAATAACAAGCTTTTTGGTGTATACACTACTTTCCGGTGTACAGGATACGGAAGTACATATGTTTAGTCAAGTGTTTTAATAAAACACATTACTGTAGAATAAAATTTCTAAGCCCTTTCGCCAGTGGCGCAAAGTACGTTTTATTAGTTATTGGCAACACTCGGCAACAGTGGTCTTATATAATACGTCCATGACATCGTTTAGTTTGTCTATTTTAAAATGTACTTCAACGTCTAAAGTCTTAAAAATAACCTTACACTGTAGTACCTCCATCACATTTCCACATGTCACTTGCTCTTTTTTCTTAAGCTTACATCTACTATGTCTGTCTGTCTGTCTGTCTGGTAAAAAGTGTGTACACTTTTCTCCCACACCCATTCTCGGATCAAGTTGAAACTTAGCATAAGTATTCATTGACATAGACAAGACATGAATCAATATAAAAGGTAACCAACTAGACAATATTTTACTGGCAATTAACTATTTTGTTTAATAGCAGCAAGGGAAACTATTACTTCAGTATTCATAGATATGGCTACATTTGTTGGGTTTAGTCTACTTGACTTTTTTTTCCTTCCCCTTTAGATAAGTTTTGATATCAAAAAATAATTTTTATATTTTGCTTGTTTTTTTGTTTTTCACCTGATAGTTGGTTAACCCTTTACAGTGTAAGTGTTTTACTGACCTTTTTGTAATATGTAATTTTATTCTTTGCAGATTTTGTTGTGAAATTACGGGTTAAAGCATTATTGCTAGTATTTATTTTTCAGTTTTGATATAGTTGTCTTTATGGATAAATTTCTAAAATCTGGCCAAAGAGAATTGTGTTGGTTTGAAAAACATGAATATACTGGACCAACGTAAAGATTTTGTTGGCGCAAAAATTTTTTGCTGAAAGTTTCATTATACAGCAGTAACCAGCAGTATAAAATACCCATATCCGATAACTGTATTCTATATAGTATTTCTATTCAAATCACTCCTTCATGGAAACCGGGTGGGCGAGCGCTGATGTCAAAAATGGTTCTAATAATTTTCCTATAAATTTAACAGCTGATGAATATCGCTGAGAAAAGAATTACTAGCTCGTTGGCTACACACGGAAAACTCTAGTTTGACCGTTATATTTTTTTCAAAGTAAAAAATAAATGTATGTAAATCTAGGTCTAGATCCAACATCTGTTTTGAAAGGACTATCGCGTTCTTGTTGATGTCCAAGGGCTGAGCCGATGGCTCTTCGAACCCTAAGTTTGAAAAAAAACCTGTTTGGACGCCAAACAGTAAAAAAACAAACAAACCTGTGTGAACACAGTTCTATTTGAGAGAGACCCGAGTCAATGCCTATGTAAAGCATAGCTGTTTCCAATGCCTTTGGCCCCCGACGCATGCTTGGCTGCACATGGCCGAAGGCCGAGGACACCGGGAGCCTCCGCCATTTTCCTTCGTTGTACCAAGCTAACTGTGCGGGACCCGCCATTTATGTAACGGTCCCTTTGCGGAACAGCGCATGGATGTGGGACGTGTTCGTTGGGACTTTTTTACAACCCCGCCCATGCAAGGGGTAAACTCTCGTCTACCCGTGGGCATCCCCACGGGAGTTATGTTTCGCCATTCATTTAGCCTAGCTACCCCCTCAAGTAGCCGTTTCCACCCAGGTGCCACGATGAGGCAGAACAGCGTACCCGGGCTATCGCTTTGAGGAATTTCTGAGTGTAAGGTATTATATATATATAAAAGCCGGAGGGAAATTGCTATATCTTCATTGTTATCAATATCAGATGATTATGAAATGTGTAACTTTCTTTTGTACTCTTTAACAGCATTCTTGTCCCATTTGGTGAGTTGAACATACTTTACTTTATTGTTTATGTGTTTACTTGTACAACCTTCCAGTCAGGAGACATATGTAGAGTTTTGCTATATTAGGGGTGGTTTTTTTGTATAATCATATGTTTGAAGTTATTTCTTAAGATTCATACTTCCTTAATTATTTACATTTGTATACAAAACAGAAGTAGAGTGTGGCCTTGGGGCGAAACACATGTGACCTAATTATCTTAATAGAACAATACACTATATAACAGTAAACAGTTTATTAGTTGTCTACGCATGTTAAAGTGAGATGTCTTTCCTTCCTTGCAGGTCTCAGCAGATGCGCATTTTTCTTTGAGCTTTCATACAATGAGATGAAGCTCTTACTTTCAAAGCGAATGCCAGCATGATAAAATGTATGCCGATTTATCAAAAGTTGTGAATGTCTAAGAAGCAAGCTATTCTATATGAATCAAAAAGAGAGACTTCAAGGAATATTTATTTCACTGACCAGGGATTTGGATCTTTCTAAATGTTTGTATGTAGAATAAGAGAAAAACAAATAGCCCGGAGTAAATTTGTTTTAGTTTCATTGTTATCAATATCACATGATTGTGAAATTTGTAATTTAACTTAAGTCTGCAACTCTTGGGTTTTAATAAGTTTCGTTTGTTACTTAGTTTGGGTTTTTAAATAAATGTCGAATTTAAAACATTAAAAAAAATACATTTAAAACACTTGGTCACTGCCTTAGTCTTTAGATGGGAATATTAAAGCACTAGTGTTTCAGTATTTATCGTATCTATTAAAAACAAAACATAACAAAAAGTTACACCTTGACATTTTCGTTTATTTTCCATTAGTATAATTTCAAAGATAATCATTGCCAAATCTTATGAGGCCATCGACTCAGAGTCAGTGCCAGATCTTTTGAGGTCATCAAAACATCACCAATGTCAGGTTTTAAGAGACCATCCAAAACAGCTTCAGGGGCTAAACTTATGAGGCCTGTTGGTTTCATTTCTACAAAAATTCAACTCTCTTGAACGAAATATTTCGACTAGAAATAGGACTAATCCATCCATCCATACCAGTGGCGCTTACAAACCATGGAGGGCTCTGGCCTGCTTCAGCTCATCTTTCCATTCAGATGTCGTCTCCACGCCCTAACCTCAAGCTGTTGCAGATCTGCCTCCACATCATCAATCCATCGTATTTGAGGTCTGCCTTTGGGTCGGCTGCCTTTTGATTTTTGTCTGCATACAATTTTCGCTCCCCTTTTCTCTGACATTCTCTCAAGGTGACCTTGGACTAGGATTAATAGTCAGAGCTAGACCCCAGCTGTTAGTTTTGAGTCTCGGCCTTCAAACAAAAAATCAATCATTAAGTATTAAGATAATAACTGGCAGATATAAACAGGTCAATATGTTAACTTACATGTATGTTTGTAATTAAAAGTTGTCTGGCTGCAACAGTTTTAACATCACTGTTAACAGCTATTCTCTGTCAACATTGTCTAGGAATGTGATCAAACATCAAGTCACTGTGAGTCGCAGAACGTCTAAACACTGATTTTAAAACAACTGACACAACTCATTATAAAATGAGACTTTAGTCAAAACATCAACATCTCGACACATTACGAGACATCTCGAGACCTTGCGAGACATGACTCTGAGCTAACCAAGATAGATGTACTCATGACACCCACTACGTGCAGCCGGTGTTTCTAGGTGAGTACTATCGGTAGACCTGACGACTGCATAGCGCACAAGATAACACAAATCATAATGTATAACTTATCTTACCTAGAGTTTGGCAATAATCCTACCACTCGTATCTTTTTTGTTCTACTTTTAAAGATAATTTTTATTTTTCTGCCTTCCTTTTCCCATACTCAGAGTTATCTCCCCATACTCAGAGTTATCTCCCCATACTCAGAGTTATCTCCACTCATAAATAATAATATTCTTTTTTTTTCATTCATAAAAATGTACATTATATCAAAACAAATTATTAGAACTATAGAAGACCAAAATGGACGTTCACACCATACTGACTCAAATGATGTACATTGCATTTGTTTGAAGCTCATCTCTTTTTGTCGTACTTTCTCTTTTGGTTCATCCAATGAGCATCTTGTTTCCTTTCATTCCGGCATGTTTATCAATTACTTATATTCATGACTGGCTAATAAGATTGTACATGTAGACTAAGGTTTAGACTATTTCTTTTTTTTCCCTTTCTGTTTCTTTCTTTTTATTTTCTCTCTTTTTCGTTTGCTTTCTCTTTGAATTCTTTCTATTCTCTGATTTGTTTCAGTCTTCAACTCAGTTCTGTTGTTAATATTTCTACATTCGCTTTTAGTTTCTTCCAGCTTTGGCTTTCTTTATGCCCTTTGTCTCAATGTCAGTCTTACTAGTTCTGTCTCTCTGTCTGTCTCATTAGTACTGTCTCTCTGTCTGTCTCAATAGTACTGTCTCTCTGTCTGTCTCATTAGTTCTGTCTCTCTGTCTGTCTCATTAGTTCTGTCTCTCTGTCTGTCTCATTAGTTTTGTCTGTATGTATGTCTCACTAGTTTTGTGCCTCACTATTTCTCTCTCTCTCCCACTAGTTCTGTCTGTCTGTATGTATGTAGTTTTGTCTGTCTATCTCACTAGTTTGTCCTTCTTTCTCACTCTCTTTCTCACTCTCTTTCTCTCTCTGTCTCTGTCTCTGACTGTCTCTTCGTCTCCTCCTCACCTTACCCTTACCTCCTACTTACATGTAATCTCGTCTCATTACCAGGAGAACAAGATGTAATGGCACGCGTGTCCTGCCCTGTGCTCACCAAAGTACTAGGTGAATTCGACCCTCACCTCCCCCCCCCCCCCCCACCCCGTATCTCCATTAAAAACTTGAGCTTCTGACACGATAACACACATGAAACGTGGAATGGGGGGTGGGTGGGTGTGAGAGCAACATACACCTGAGCTGGAGAGAGAGAGAGAAAGAAAGATAAAAGAGAAAAAAAAAGTGAGTTCGAAGAGGAAATTCCCACCTCAGAAATAAGATTTTTTTTTTCTATCCCCCTCTTTGAGTGTCTATTTGTCTTGTGTTTTCTATTCTGTGGGCATTAGTTGCTGGAGTCAAGCCTGTGCTGTTGTGATTGGAGGTAAGGGGGAACTACCAAACATTGTATGCGTTGCCTGACGTCTGGTCGTGCAAAGGGGGAGATAATTACAAGTGTGAGTACCATGTGTGAGTTGTCTCGCCATTAGTGTAAAGAAATGTAGAACTTTTCTTTCTTTGTTGACTTTCTTTCTGTGATCATTTCAAGGTTTTGTTTGTTTGTTGTTTGTTGTTAACTAACTTCCGTCATCAGCGAGTGTCAACAATTAGCCGAGGGGGTGTGTAGCGTGCAATCGTGTGTGCGATTCTTCCGGAGTCTATAATGTAATGTTTTGAGGACAAGTGTGTTTACAGGTAATTGTGTTCACGACTTTTACAACTTCTATACAGTTGCATATGTACACGACGGTTTATTTTAATTTGGGTGACTAACTTTCTACTTCTGAACAGAGAAACACTTATCAACATAAATACACTTTTTCGAACTCGGAGCCGTTAAGAATCTTGTTTCCTTTCATTCCAGCATGTTTATCAATGACTTTGACTCATGACTTTGACCAATAAAAGTGAATATGTGGACTCAGGTTTGACCTACATATTTTGAAACATTTCAAGCAGACAAAGGTTTGGGTCGGAGTTTACTGTAAGACTATGACAGAACAACTGTAGGTACATGATTGCTATTATAATGGTAAAAATGACAATGTCTTCGATTCCGACTACGCAAACCCAGTGTAACTTCTAAATAACCTTCAACTCAAGATTTTTTTAATTGCTTTTATACAGCGCAACATGCTTATAGCATGCTTAGTGTGTTATCGTCCAATTTCTTTTGTCGACCTGTGTGGTAGAGTGTGTATCTGGGAAAAGGTTTTCCGTGCAGCCTTTAAGCGATAAGCAAACATAACTTAGCTCGACTCGGGTGTCGAACTGGAGCCCACCTTGATAGGTAGTCAAGCGTCTACATTTTCTCAGCCACACATTCCTTATCAATAAGAAATAGAAAATAAAATTACCTGTGACGATCTAGATTCTAGAGGTTAACCATAAACAAAGCACACTCAGACAATTAACAAGAGTAAACCTGAGTGGTTGATACTGGGATATATATGATACAGAGTATTAGACTATCACAGCGATATAATTTTTAAATAAATTTTGAATATTACACCTTAAATATTCACCTTCAACCAATTGTTCTGAAACATTTTTTCTTCAAATTCAATGTCTGTCAACTACATGTCTGTCAACAATTTGTCTGTCAACCACTTCTCTGTCAATCACTTGTCTGTCAATCACTTGTCTGCCAATCACATATCTGTCAATCACTTGTCTGTCAATCACTTGTCTGTCAATCACTTGTCTGTCAATCACTTGTCTGTCAATCACTTGTCTGTCAACCACTTGTCTGCCAATCACTTGTCTGTCAACTACTTGTCTGTCAACCACATGTCTATCAACCACATGTCTGTCTATCACTTGTCTGTCAACTAAATGTCTGTCAACTAAATGCCTGTCAACCACATGTCTGTCAACCACTTGTCTTTCAATCACTTGTCTGTCAATCACTTGTCTGTCAATCATTTGTCTGTCAACTACATGTCTGTCAACCACATGTCTGTCAACCACTTGTCTTTCAATCACTTATCTGTCGACCACATGTCTGCCAAACACTTATCTGTAAACCACATGTCTGTTAATCACTTATCTGTCAACCACTTGTCTGTTAATCACTTGTCGGTCAATCACTTGTCTGTGAATCACTTGTCTGTCAATCACTTGTCTGTCAATCAGTCTGTCAACCACTTGTCTTTCAGACACTTGATTGTCACTCACTTGTCTGCCAATCACTTTTCTGTCAACCACTTGTCTGTCAACCACTTGTCTGTCAATCACTGGTCTGTCAATCCCTTGTCTGTCAATCACTTGTCTGTTGTCCGCTTGTCTGTCAATCACTTGTCTGTCAACCGCTTGTCTTTCAACCACTTGATTGTCAATCACTGGTCTGCTAACCACATGTCTGTTAATCACTTATCTGTCAACCACTTGTCTGTTAATCTCTTATCTGTCAACCACATGTCTATTGGTCACTTGTCTGTCAATCACTTGTCTGTCAATCACTTGTCTTTCAACCGCTTGTCTTTTAACCACTTGATTGTCAATCACTTGTCTGTCAATCACTTGTCTGTCAATCACTTGTCTGTCAACCACTTGTCTGTCAATCACTTGTCTGTCAGCCAATTGTCTTTCAATCACTTATCTGTCGACCACATGTCTGCCAACCACATGTCTGCCAACCACTTGTCTGTCAACCACTTGTCTGTTAATCACTTATCGGCCAATCATTTGTTTGTCAATCACTTGTCTGTCAACCACATGTCTGTCAATCACATGTCTGTCAATCACTTGTCTGTCAAACGATGTTTTGGTGTAATATTTGTGAATTGAACTTTTTGTCGAAGAAACCATTTTCTAGTGAAACCTTTGTGAACCAATTGTCTTCAACTGGGTGAACCAATGTTTGAGTTAATCTATTATCAAGTGAATCATTTGGCAAGTTAATTATTTTCCTGTGTACCATTTGTCCAACGAAGCAGTTATCAAGTGAACCATATGCTGAGTGAATAATATGCCATCCAACACATTCAATGCAATGATTATAGCTGAATTACATTGTAAGAATTTTAATGTGACGAGGATACATGAAAATGTGCTCTCATTTAATAATTTAATTAATAAAATAAATATATGTTTCTGATTTGGTATGTTCTAGTCCCAGAGCTTTACATATTTTGTTAGTTTTTAAAATTTAGCAAATATGGATCATGTGTAAACCATCACTAAATACGGTGTCCTTGGTAACCTTTCGTGATGATTATTCATTCTCGTAAATGCTATAAGAGAGATGATTGGTTCTTGTGCTACTGATCACACGTGATACAATCAGAAGATATTAAAATCTTTTTTTTTAATGAAATACTTACGTTACTTCATAAGAGAAGATACGCGTGTCCCTGTAACAATCTTGTCACGAATTTTAAAGTCTGCTAAGTTGTACGTTTTCTTGACTGATTTAGGAAAACCAATGCCATGCTCTAATGACAAAAGGGAAGAAGGAGAACTTGTAAGGTTTTGTCTTAGCAAATGGAGAAAGAAACGTACCTATATCTTTGTGTCTTTAGAATATTTCATTTAGGCTTTGTTTTCTATTTGTCAATTCAATGTTTCATGTATTAGCCTATACCTACTTTACTTTTTAATATTCTGTCCTGAAGAGTCCCTATCTTTAGTGATTTTACTCATGGTGTTACTCTAATCAAATGTGAACATTTTGTTTGTTATAAATCTCACGGCTCTGTTTTACGTCTGTTCTAGTTTCTTTATGTTTTCTGAGGGGTCTCGAACAGAGGATGCATATTCTAATATTGGGCTAAAAATGTATACTAACCAAGGTAAAATAGCATTGCAGTTCAACGTTCCTGTTTAATTCGTAAAAATGTCTTTTAATAAATCCAAATGCTTTTGATGGATTTTGAAATAATTTCGTCAATATGGGGATTCCATGATAACACTTGTGTTGACTGGACAATTATAAAAAGAGTTAGCTATAGTGACAATATATACATCAAAGAAAGACATAAAAATACTTAAAATAAAACTTATATCACGCGTAATTGTATCAATTGGTTGGAATATTAAATAACATCTTGATTCAAAGCTTATATCAGCTCACTCTGTCTGTCTTTCTGTCTTAAACATTGTGTAGGTTACACGTTGTTTCTCCCACTCATAATCTCAGATCAAGCCGAAATTCTGCACACTTATTTCTTTTAACAGGCAACACAAGAATCAATAAAAAAATAACCAATTAGTTTATTGACTATTGGTCAAAAATTATTTTGTTTGGTATCTGGAACAATTTAAAGTAATTGTAATTGATTGAAGTAGTGGTATTAACTGAATTAGTCCCCTTTATAGGTCGTCGTGAGTCTGAATGAACACAATGCTGAAAAATAGGTCGAGACTATTGAAATACTAGATAACTATACAATATTCCATGTTCATAAGCTCTTCACTAGCTGAGTGGTTAGCGTGTTGGTTCGAGAAGCCTGAAAAGGCTTTAGCCATGAATTCGAATTCAGGTCGTTTCTCTTTTTAAATTTTTTTATAAAAGCTTTTTTATTATTATTCTAGACCTATTACAAATTTAATTGCATGACTGATCCAACTAATTAATATAATTACGCTTAATATAAGCATCTTTTACACCACTTTACGTATAATACAGTCACTGGCCGATCGCCTCACCTAGTACAAAATATGAGACCAAAAAGTAAGGACCCCTTTCAGAGCATGCGGTCTAAAGAGAAGATAATCTTAGGTCGTCTGGTTCTATAGCCCACGGTTAACGAGGAGTTTATGTGACCATCCATCTTTAGTTTGTCACCAACTAATGTCAGGTACCCATTACAGCTGGGTCGATTCAGAGGCACCCTAAAGAGCCCGAAATTTAAAATCTCAGTATTCACCTAGATTTTAACCCAGGACCCTCATGTTTGGATGCCAAGCACTTTACCACTCAGCCACCGCGCCTAACAAGTCACCTGTTCTAAAATTACGCAAACTTTTAAAACTTGTTTCTATGAAATTAAATTTGAAATGTTTCTGACTTCTTTTACAAGCCTCTCTCTGCCTCTCTCTTTCTGCCTCTCTCTGCCTCTCTCTCTCTGCCCCCCTCTCTCTCTGCCTCTCTCTGTCTCTCTCTCTCTCTGCCTCCTCTCTCTCTCTGCCCCCTTCTCTCTGCCTCTCTTTGCCTCCTCTCTTCCTTTCTCTCTGTCTCTCTCTCTGCCTCTCTGCCCCTATCTCTCTTGATAGAGAGAGCGGGAGGGGAAGAGTAGAGAATGAGAGGTCAAGAGAAAGAGAGAGAGAGCGGGTGGATGTGAGGAAGAGAGAGAGAGGGAGGAAATGGAAAAAGTGATGGGGAAATAGAGAGAGTTTGAAAGAGAGAAGGAGAGAGAGAGTTAGATGGAGAGAGAAGGGTGAAAGATGGAGGAGAAGACATAGAGAGTATTTCTAATTGGAAAACAAAATTCTTAAGTAGAAAAGTTTGGCAAAGACATTATTTGGCTTCGAATAGGTTTCTTTTTACTTTTAAACTTTAATTTCAAAATTTCTAAATCACATTTATAGCGATGTTAATCTATGTGAATAGAATATAAATGTGCTGAAATATTCTCCTTTGTCAAGATACTAGTAATGTAGTATTTCGTTAAGACATAAAACTCTGGTTATGACAAAAGTGAATGATGTCTTTGTTTTAATTTTCAAAGCTCTGTAGTATTTGCAATTTAGTTATCATTCACAATTTTGGAATTCATCAAGTAACAACTATGGACGTTGAAAACAAAAAAGTATGAGTACAAATTAATTAAATTCCACGCGTAGTAACTTTCACATTGAGTCATTGAGAAGGGGGGTGGGGAGGGCGCTAGCAACAAAAACGATTCAAAAGTAGTTTTTACAAAGAAATGTTTACAATAAGTCTTCGCCAGTGTGATTCTAGAAGTACACAGTTAAACCTTCTCCAGAGTAACTTTGAGTTGCTGAGTTAATATTGTTTTGTACGAACAAAAACAGGTCCACTATCATACGTCTTGAGGAACAAATGGATGAGCTTACGACGGTAAATCCAACTCCAAATGCAGCCAACTCCAAATGTAGCCAACTCCAAGATGTAGCCAACTCCAAATGTAGCCAACTCCAAGATGTACCGTCGCTCATATCGGTCCGTCCTACTTGCTTGAAGTGAGAGTGTGCCAGGGGAAAGAACTTTGGAAGCTGAAAGAGCAGGACAACGCTTGTCATCGTTACCTGTTGTGAAGCTTGCCTCGGAATGGGATGAAATGCACTGATTAAAAAAACAAATTCAAGACAGGTGAATTAATGATGTAATATATCTGGGGGGGTTTTCGGCGTCTCCCATGAAGTGTGAACATGATAATAATTACATTTAAGACACTCAAGCAGGCTTTGGGGAGAGGGCGCTATCGTAACTTTTTTTTTTTGGAGGCGCTGGGAAAGGTTGGAGGGTTTTTACGTCCGGCAGGCATTGGCCTAAATTGAGCTTCGGCTTTTGGTGTATTGCTTAATATAATCAAATATTATTCAACAATCCTCACATCTTCTGTCATTTCTGGTTTTAACACTCAATAAACTCAGACTTAAATTAAAATAACAAAAAGAAAAACAAAAATAGTTCTAAAAAAAAAAGTTTATATTAAGTGTAATTGTATCAATTAGTTTGGATCAGTCATGCAATTGATTTACCGAAACATACATTTAAAAAAACGATTATGTAAACATTCACAAAGAATACCCTTTTTCACAACTGGTCCAGACAAGTGATAGGATCGTAGCGCACTGAGAAAGCTAAGAGCCTAATGCGGTAATAGCTAAAAATATTTCTATCGCACAGATTTATATGTCTATCATATTGTTATAAACCTGGTGGTGGCACAGATGGGTCTATCATATTGTTATAAACCTGGTAGTGGCACAGATGGTGGTAGTGGTGTGTGTGTAGTCAGCCGACGCAAGTGTCAACATGAAGGTTCGAGAAGTATCGGCGTGGTGAACAGAGCTCAGGAGCGTCACGAGGGATGTAGTCATGTGACGAAGCTAGAAACGTCCAGCGACGTTCTGTCCGGCTCTAGAAGGCCAGCAGGGACCCTATATAAAGAGAAGAGATGTCGCAGTCAAGACGGTTCAGTCAGAAGGTTCACGACAGAGGTTCAGAACACGGTCGACTACAGCAAAGTTCAACGGTGTGGTTCTGTACGGAGCATTACGACGGTTCAGTGCGGAGTACTGTCAAGTACAGTTGAGACGACTGGCGTCTTGATCTTGGTCTGCGACCGAGTCCGACACAACGAGCCTAGTGTGTGAAGTCAGTCCTGAACTGTTGAACCCAGTGCAAGCCCGGAACGAGACGGAGAGGCCAGTGCAAGAGTTGATACGGCGGAACGGTGTTATCGGAGAGATATTTGTACAGTGTACGTGTTGCCAATTGTACAGTATTGGCTGTTATTTATTCAACTATTAAAGTGTTACGTTACTCTGGAGCCCTGAGTTGTCAAGTTCTTTACGTTGGTGGTGTATGGTGAAGTTTGCAGAGAGCCTGCATAGTGAGATTCGTAACAAAATATATAGATTATAGTTACATGACTGATCCAAACTAATTGATACAATTACACTTAACTTAAGCCTAGTATTTAAAAAAAAATATTTTTTTATGTTTTTCTAATTAAAATTTATTTTGTCTTTCGCCTTTCTTTTTTTTTAAGGGTTTGGACCTCCTTTGTGTCTTCCTCTGGGCTTTTGGGTGTCTGGGAACTCTAGGAGGGTGTCACCAGTTTTAAATCTCATGTATCCTGTATACATGTATCTTTACATCTATATCTGGCAGGTGGAGGTAGCTACACTTTCTGATGGTGGTTGATGAACACAAATAACATACAGGAAGTGACGTCATTTCCCGGAGCCTTCAGAATCTAATCTCCACAATTTGGTCCAGGCAGCGGGAAAGACTATGTACAGCCGTCGCCCCTCCTGGGACCATACTAGTACTTTCAAATCGGTAAGTCTAAATTAGCATGGGTAAAACACAACAAACAACAGTCTGGATATAAGGAAGGTGCTTTGGACTGGGGGAGGGAGGGGGGACTGACTGGCGCTCTGATGTACATTAATAATGGCAATGTCTTCGATTCCAAATATTAAGGATGAGTACCTTTATTATGAGACATAATGCAGACAAAATACATAAAGCCAATCTCTTTTAATATAATAGCCAGTTCCCAGGATGCGTTTTTACTTTGTTCTGATTATCACTCCAAAATAACAAACACCCAACTTGTGACCCAAGTATGTTTTGTGTAGGACGAACATTAAAAAGAGATATAACAGTCTAAAGATGCGAAGTTTATTTATTTTATTTACTTTTTTGTTTTTTTTGGTCGCTCCACTGTTCAGTTTTTTAAAATGTCTAAACACGATTGAAAGATGTATGTATCTGATAAGTTTCTTGTCGGTCGATGTGATTTGATCTTTCCAGGAACTGTTTCTTCTCCCCTTCACTCGTAATGCAGTCTGTCGAACTTAAACATGGCTCTGCGTCATGTCTATCAACACGTGGCTAAAAGCATGCATTATTTGTCCATTGTATCGAGTGACTTGTTCATTCACTTATTACTTCAACACAAATATATTTTAGCCTCAAACAAAAAGCCAAACAAAATACTAAAATGTTTGTTTAAATAAAATGTATCCAAGGGAAGAACTCTACATTTACTACTATATATCTCAGTAATGTAGAATATCTTTCCCCTTTTTTCAATATCAAACAAAGTAATAAATTACCAATAATTACTTGACCAATTAGTTAATTTTTTAATTGATTCATGCTTTTTTTTTTTTAGGTAAAATAAATGATTTTAGAAAGTTTGAATTTGATCCGAGAATGGGTGTGGGAGAAATGACGTGTACAATTATGTAAGGGGACACAACCCCCACATATTTAGACGCATGTCTATTAATATTGAATTTTTTTTTGCCATTGGTATCAAACAAAATAAATAATTACCAGTAATTGCTTTATTAATTGAATATATTTTGTGTGTAAATCCATGTAACTTACAATAAATAATTGTGGCAAGTCGATCCAAGAATGTGTGTTTGAGAGATAACATGTTCAAATTTTGTTTTACCAGATATAATCATAGTAACAACAACAAAAAAAAAGCTCTGATTCGACTCGTACTATTGTGTGGGTCCATTTATTTGAATGTGAAAACGTTGTAGAATTCTTTCGCCTGCCTCGATTGTCAATCAGCTAGAGTGTTTAACCGAGGTCAACTGTCATCCAACAGTCATTCAACTGTCATTTAACAGTCATTCAACGATCATTCACCAGTGATTCAACAGTCATACAACGGTTATTCACCACTCTTTCAACTGTCATTCGACAGTCATCCATCAGTCATTCACCAGTCATTCACCAGTCATTCACACAGACATCCAACAGTCATTCAACAGTTATTCAACTGTCATTTAACAGTCATTCAACTGTCATTCACCACTCTTTCAACAGTCATCCAACAGCCATTCAAAGGTCATTCCCCACCCTTTCAAGTCATTCAACAGTCATTCATTCAACTGTCATCCAACAGTCATTCAACAGTCATTTAACAGTCATTCAAAGGTCATTTAATGGTCATTCACCACTCTTTCAACAGTCATTTAATAGTCATCTAACAGTCAATTAACAGTCATTTTACAGTCATCATCCAATTTTTGAAATCAAACTCTTTCATTGGTCTTTTTCCTTTAGTATCTAAAAAATGTTTTAAGATGAGGTGATACGTTTCTTCCAACAACCCCCTAGACATTACTTCCAGATGGTCAACCCCAAAAAACCCCCCACAAAACTTAAGGATGTACTACCCAAGTGTTCAGATAAAGCAGTGTAGATAGCAACACTTCCAAGTGGTTAGATAAAGTCATACTTAGATAGTGGCGTGTCTCAGGCCAGGTTATGCTAGTAGATGTGTGTGTATGTGTGAGGTGGAGGTGAGGCTGTTAGAAGTTGCGGGAGGAGGGGGTATGGGCGATAAACAGGAAACAGCTGGGAACATTTCTGTGGACCAGGTACTCACGGAATATAATGGTCGGGATTAATTTATTCTCTGATGACATTTAATTAGCGTGCATTTAATAAGGTCTCAAATTGATGAATCCTGGATACACCAAAGCCATGTACTCAAGCTAACGTTCTTTTAAATAGAAATATCAAACTGCTGTTTATCTTATAAGATTTTTTTTTAAAGCTTCCTTTTTTATAACTATTTATTTTTATTTTCTTGTTGTTATGACTAAAACGGCTAATAGCAACTACCATTCCTGTCCTTAGGAAGAAGTCAGACCCTTTGGTGAAGTATATCGAGGTGCATTCATAATGCATTATTTCCTTTTTTTCTTTAAATCTGTAAATTAGTAATAGCTCGTACGACAAAAAACACATAACTTAAATATTTATACAATTTTTAACTTTAGTATATCAACTGAAAAGCTGTAAGGATAGAAGTTAAACAGATTGACTATCAATCATTTTATTTCAGTGTCATGTTTTTTTTTAATTCATTTCTTACTATTTACTTTTCATAGTTTATAGTTTTCAAAGTTCTATTATATTTTTTAAAAAGGGGCTACATATTTAATTTAAAAAAAAAGATTCGCTTCGGAAGAGAACAAGTCAAACTGTTGCACCAGAAGTTTGCAAGCTGCAAAATATCATGAAGTCAGATTTTTAATCTTTTGTCTAGTGTTTGAGTTCTTTACTGAACTGATTTACTGACAGAGCTGCCATAGCATGAAAAACTAATAGCCGCTTGTACGTAATAAGCCAATAGTTTTCTTTTTCACAAAATTTAGAAGTCTATAAAGGGAAAAAAAATCCAACTATTTTCTGATATTCTAGTAACAAAATTTACATCATGTATTACAGATAGCACTTTCCGCTTTTCGTTTGAATCATCTAAATTTAGCCCATAGAGATAGAAGCAGCTTAAAAAAACACAAATTTATGCAGGTGAGTTCGAGCCTCGTTTAATATTTGGAATGATAGAGTTAAAACTTTGTACTTTTGTTTGTTTCTACCTGTATAGACCGGTAGTAGTAAATGTGTGTGCTGGTGAACATCCTGATAATAACGTAACACCAAGTGCAGCTGCTATTGAACTTAAAAACAGTTGCGGCCATAGAAAACCGCATCAAAGCACTCTAAATTAGAAAGATTTTGATGCAATTTTAAAATTATAAATAAATATTTGTTGTTTTTAATTTGTAGTCTATATATCTCTATATCTACCTATCTATCCATTGACTTTTGGAGGGAGAAAAAATACTAAAATTTAAACCTATTTCTAATTTCTATAGGATAAATAAATTATATTTTTTCTCTCGTTTGTAGCGCCATTGGATGTGTAAAGTTCTAGGGGTGGTTGAGCTATGGATAATAGGTTAGGTTGGGCGGGGTGGAATACAGTAATGAAGATTGTTATTGTAATTATGTGAATTCTACTGTGTCCTAAGAATGTTTATTATGCCATAGTTAAAACAAAAAGTCCACGCATGACTTTAAAAGTCACAAAAAGTATTTATGTCGTCTTTTTTTTTTCTTTTCTCAGCAAACTTTTCACTAAAATCAAGAAATATTTCTGAATACTTTTATTTTGACACCTGACAAAACGTGATAGAACCTTTCAAGGGACACTACTTGCAGATACCATTCTCTGACTTAATCATATGTCTAGTTATTTCCCCTTGTCTTTACATTTGGTACTAACACATATTTTCATTTCATTTTTTTTTTATTTAACACACAAACAATTTAATAATGTAAATAATCTAAACAATGTAAATAATATTTTTCCTTATTTTCTAGACCAATAGTTGGTACTTTCAAATCAAGCTTTGCGTATCATTCAATCTCCAACACTGAAAGCTAGTGGGAAACTCTTTCAATACAAATGGTAATCATCTAAAAACCTGTCATAATGGTGTCATGATGGTGTTTTCAAATAGTCGATGGATTCTAGTTTGTGTAATGCTTACAAATTGCATTGCTTTATTGGTGCTAACACTTGAGACGCTTTTCTTGTGCTCATTCTAGTTGCTTCTTTGCAGTTGGCTTGGGAGAGAGAGGGCGGGGCTAGTTGTTGTTTCTAACCTACTTGCTTCTCCATGTAGCTAATGCTGTTTATCTTCTTATCTTATTTTATCTTATCTTATATTTCCAAATGTTCGTGTTTCCGCATTTATGTTTCTGTATGTGTCTTTCCAGCTTTGGATTGGATCTATGACCCAACCTATTAATGATTTATTTACACTCAGATTTAGCTCTTTACAAAAACCCCACAACGAAACAATTATCTTATCTTGTCTTATAATTACACATTTTCCTTCAAAAGAAAAGATTATTACGTCCAATACTTAGTCATACATATATTAAACATAAATAAATAACAGCACCAGGGACCAAGTTTTTAAGAGAGAAAGTAGTAAAGTAGTAGGCTAGTTTCCTTGGTGCGCTATCGCTAGGCGGTGGTGTCGAATCCAGAGTCACAGGTTCGATCCTCGGTCGGCGCATGCCCTTATTTTCGTAGCATTTTAATTCACTACTTTCTCTCTTAAAAACTTGGTCCATGGTGCTGTTATTTATTTATGTTTAATATATGTATGTATCATTTGTTTCAGCACCTAGCTTCAACTCTATGTTTACAATACTTAGTCATGCATGTTAATTAGAGACTTAAGCTTTACTAAATCATTGCTTTTCCTGGATGATTCAGACAACTTGTTTTAAGTCTGTTGAAGAAGGAGCATTTGTACAAATTTGATCTCTGATATATGTTGTAGTTGTGGATGTGCCTTTATTTTGTGTCTGGGTATTTATTACGTTTTGCATTTGTAAATTAGGTTGAGGGTTTTAAGTATAAATGCTTCTTTACTTTTGAGTCTTCTGTCCAGTAGGGTCTCTTAAGTTGAGAGATTTTACTAGCTGTTACTATAATCAAATGTGAATATTCGTTTGTTGATTTTCAATAATAATTTATAAAGAATTGAAAGATGCTATCTTTTTATCATATGTTTCTGAAACTTAAAAGAAACATACGAATCCTTACTCGGAATAAAAATGTCAAAAATTGAATTTACTCCTAACTCTAGAAATATTAAATGCATTTTAAATTATTTTTGTCTATTTTAGCAGTGTCTATTTCAAAGTCAACTAACTACTTTGAAATGTTCCACTTATAAGTCTATATCGTTCAAATGTATGTTATTTATATGTATGCCATTGAAATAATAGTGTACTAATTGACTAATAACTTTTGTTTAAATATGATCCTGTTACATAGTATTTTAAGTTAAACCTGCGCTTTTTTTAAAGTCTTATAGAATTCATATGTAGCAAAAGTAGCAATTATACATAAAACACTGAACCATAATCTTCAAATACAAAAACACATTTAATAAAATACTCTGAAAGACACAAAGATAAAGGCACATTCCTCGTCCCATATGCTAGGACAAATTTGTACAAATACTCCTTCTTCCCTAGTGTTATAAGAGCATGGAATGGGTTGTCTGAGCAAGCCAGGAAAACCAGTGACTTGGCAGAATTTAAGTCATTGGTTAATATGCATGACTAAATGCATGACGCGTAGGACATAATCATCTTCTTTTTTGAAGTAACGTCTGTATTATATAAGATAAGATATGTATTTTACATGTTTTTAATTAATTATTTTTTTACTTTACTTTTTAAAATTATTCTACAAAGTTACTTTAGTAGTTTTTTAATGAAATTTTTTTTATTCAATGTTGTAAAATGTGATATTTTGTATAGTTCATCTGTCAGTGTCTGTCAGTGTATGTGAGTTTAGAATTAAGTACATTAGCTTGGGCTTTTAGGTATTAAGGTAAAATATTTTTATACATAGTAAAATTTCCTTTTTTATTTTTTAAATCCTTTTTCTACTTGTAATACAACAAAAGGGAAGGCCAATACGGAGAAAAAGTACATGTACTATTGTCTGCAGCAGAGTTTCAATTCTTTGACCGTTGTTAGTTTTCATTTGCCACATTTTGACCTGATATTTTACCTTAAATATCACAATTTATATAATAATTGGTGCAGTAATTGACAAATCCACGTATACTCAGCTATAATATACGATAGTGTCATGTTTTAACGCAGACAAACAATAAAATTTTTACAAATATCTTTATCAATTTTCAATTAGTAGACATACTTTTAATTTTGATATATATATTTTTTTTAAATTTTACTAATAATATAAACTAATTATTAAATTATTTTTTACATTTTTAGCCTTCCTACGACAGATATGGCAGCTTGTCCAGTGGCAGGACCTACGGGACGGTGAGTAGCCTTTACGTCATGTCACAGTCAGGTTAAAGATTGTCACGATAGTGAATGACATGTCAGTGTATATTATAGTGTGAATTTGTTTGACCCAAGGTGGATGTAGTGTCTTACTTCAGACCATGTACTAGCAAGATATTTAGATGTACCTGTAACTATATGGCAGTGACTTTTATTATTGTTATCATTGTTGTAGCCGCTAAGGTGTAGCGGGTAGCCCAGAAAGATTATCAGCCTAGAGCAGGAACTATCTTCAGACACACTATCGGAATTGGGATTCATAATACATAATAATTTTAGTGTAACAAAAAACTATCATTTATATTTAGCACATCATACGTATATGTTACAATATTTAAACTATAACAATACATCCAACGATGAAAGAAATATTAATTATATATTACACTTCAATTTACTATTGAGCTTATATTAACATCTTACTATATAAAATAGTATCATCTTATCTTATAGATTACAGACGTTACTTTAAAAAAGTTGTTAGTTTCGTCCTACGCATTTCATGTTTCAATCTAGTCATGCATGCTTATCAGTGGCTTAAACTCTGCTAAGTCGTTGGTTTTCCTGGCTGATCAGACAACCCATTTAATTTTCTAATGTCACTAGTGAATGACAAAAAAAAAAAATAACTTAGTGAATCAGCAAACTTCTACCAGTAAAATCGACGTTACATTTTTAACAATAAAATCCAGACTTTCCCTGATTTGTATCAGTACTCTAAGTCAATTAATATCTTTCACTTCTAAACTCACGTCTTCCGGTCACATGATAGTCTTCAAAATCTTTCATTTCTCATGAATAAGCTCCAACTATAATTCAATTTTTTTCTATGTCATTGTGCCTTGCTTTATAGTTTTATCACTAACTGATATTTGTACACAGCTTATATCGACTGACTCGGTCTGATGCAAGTTTTGAAAACTTTGTTTCCCCCACTTCTCATTCGGGGGTCACAAGTTGAAACTTTGTAAAATTATTCCTAGTTCCTAACAAAACATGAATCAATTAAAAAGAATAAAAATAATTAGTCAACAAATTAGTGTTTATTACCGAAAGAGGTAAATAAATCTTACAGTATTGAGAGCTATGGGTGTAAATGTCCCTTTGGATAGGCCATTTTTTTTTCCACAGTATTAGGGAATAAGTCCATTACGACTTCCATTTCTTCGTTTAGAGACAGAACTCTTCAATTTGAGTTTGTTTTCCGGCATTGTCGCTCAGCGTATGAAGCACCACACGATTGTTTGTCTGTAAGCTTATATCAAGTCTGTCTTTCTGTCTTTCTGTTATTTCTCCCACACGACCACAGCCAATCTCGGATCTAGCTGAATTTTAGCACACTTATTTTTTTTTTACCTGATAAGACAAGAATCAATTAAAAAATATTAACCAATTAGTTAATTAATTATTGGTAATAAATTATTTTGTTTGGTATCTCGAACAAGGGAAAGAAATTGTTCTTGGCTTAAGTAAACTGAATTAGTCCCCTTTATTGGTCTTCGTCTGAGTCTTGGTGAACAAAACATGAAAAATAGGACTAGATTATAGAAACAATTGATAACTATAGAATCCTCACTGTTCAAAGGTTCTCCACTAGCAGAATGGTTACTGTGTTGGCTTTAGAGGCCTTAGAAGGCTTGAGCCATGACTTTAAATTTAGGTCATTCCCCCCCCCCCCCTTTTTTTTTTATTAATGTTTTTTTATTGTTAGTCTAGATCTTTTACAAATACAATTGCATTACTGATCAAAACTAATGGATGTAACTCTGCTTGATAAAAAAAATTTTAAAAGTTTTGTTTTTGTGTACTTTCTTGTTTTTCTTTGAACTGTAAAAAACCCGGTCCAATGTTTTGTATTGATGTTTTTGTAGATACAAAATCTTTTAGACTGTTTAATATGATTTTTAACAAGACTTCGTTGGGTTGACTTAGAGCTGGACAATACTGTAGTTTTTGCACAGTTGCAAATTACTTTTCTTTGGCAGGGTGATGATGAGTGACTGGGCTTAGGGCTTAGGCCATTTTCCAGGTTGCCAGATCTTGTAGGAAATCATAGTGATTTTCTTTTTATCAGGACTTTCACTACTGATGCTACTTCCAAGCGAAGAATTGGATAGTCGTCGGTGTTGGGTACTGCATGGACGTTTAGTAACTCTGGAGCTCCTTACATTTCAAAGTAACTCTAAACAGAAATAAATCAGACATTAGCAACACATTTCAATATAATACTCTATGACATTAAGCCATGATACGTCGTTCTTAGTCTTGTGAAGATGTGAAATAAATCAATAAACATGCCATCCTAAATAGGCGTGTGACTATAGATCTTGATTGTAAGTTCGTCTAACATTCTTCCTTAATCTTTAACTTTAAGTACAACGTATTAGTATTAGACATGGAACACACAGACTGTACACATAAAGGTGACACGACATCAATGATCCATATCTTTGTATTGCGATAACTACAGAGCTGCAAACAGACTTTTCATTCTAAGAAGAAATGTCAATTACAAATTACTACACACACACACATACAGGTGTGCGTGCATAGAGCGTAAATTGTTGGACACATGGTGGCCTTCTGTTGAACTTCTGTAGCACTTGTTATGAACCCGCTGCATTGTCCACCTGATGAGTTAACAATTTCCCCCCCCCCCCTTCCCAGTTTCTTTTTCACCCACCACCTAGGCCACACACAAAATTCACCCTTAGTATGAAATACATTTATCGATGCAGCTGGTCCTAGAAAGCACAAGCGTTTCAGTATTGACTAACTCACACTCACACAGGCCAAGAAAGAAACTTTAAAAGAAATGCACACACCCAGATGTATACTGGCTGTAGCACACACACACACACACTGTACTCACACACTAGCACACTTGCACACCTAAGCCATATATTAAGTGCACAGAGATGCGGGGACGCCGGGGAGCAGGGTTGTTTTCGGGGGCCTGTCAGATATCAAGAAGAATAAATAACTTCCTCCAACGCTTTGATACTGTTGCCAAGGTAACGGGCGGAAAAAAAAGGTTGGACTAGAAGACGTAAGGGTGAGGGAGGGAGGTCGGGTTCCTTTTGATGCTGATTGGGGGGGGGGGGGGGGGCGGACAAGGAGATGAGGCAACTGGAAACAGGTGCGTATTGGTAAGGTAAAGGTTTGCACTAGATAGTCGGTAGAGTTCCAAAGTTGTGTTTGATACCAAGTTAATGAAGGAAAATAGACATGGAAACAACTGAGACTACTTGATGAGACCTACTAAAAGAAAATTTGTGGCGTAGATTTGAACAAATCACATATATATATATATATATATATATCACATAGATATCACAAAGACCTTGCGAAGACCTCACATTATCACATAGACCTCATAATGACCTCAGACCTCACTGAGACCTCACAAAGAACTGGTACAGACTTGGTGTAGCGCACACATATATGTGGACAATTTAACAACATGCAAGATATAGACCAGCCACAAAGCTCTACTGCAGTTAATTTGATAAATAAGCTAAAAGTACTTTTGAGAACATCCTAGACTGTCATTGAATCAATCAGGCTTGTTTAATCTTTCTGTTTCTGTAAAGATGGCGTCCTGCTAGAGGCATGAGTTCTGATGGAATCTCATCTTCTTCTAATGTTGTCTACACAGTGCCTATCATTCCTGAGTTCTCTTTCCATGTGCTTGGATTATTATCATTGATAAAGAGTTTTTGGCGGTCGTTCACTTCTATGCAACCAACTGCCCGGTAAACAACTAAAAGGATAATTGGACTTATAAAATTTGAGATAACTTCAATAACGACTTTGTGAACAAAACTAAATAAAACTTTATTACAATCTATACACAAATTCCACTTGATTTGAAATAAAATAAACTAACATTTAAACAAATCTAACACATAAAAAAAAAAAACACTTCTTTACACTCTGGCATTCTGGAGTCGTCTGGCGTACTTAACACAGCTTACGACAGTTCCAATTATCTTGCATCATTCTACAAGACTAAAATTCTAAATTAATGCTCTCTCTCTCTACAACTAACAATAAATACTCCCTTTCCATATCACCTTGGAAACACCCACACTCCCTAACAATAAGGATGTAACTGACATTGCCCGATTAGTTTCATCGCATCTTCTCTCTGTAAACTTCTCTGCTCAAGCGAACCAGCACAAGTATCAACTTGTTCATAATAATATAGCCACAAAAACATAACCGCCCCCTCTCCGTCTGATCAATAGTTTTAGTGACATAAAAACTACTTTGAAATATAACCAATGGATGGGGAGAAGACTGCTAAAGGATATGTATGATAGATCAGTACTAAGCTTAAGTTGCATACCTGAAATCAGTACTCAGCTAAAGCTAATTACGTGAGATCTGCACCAAACTATAACTTAAAGTAAATAAAGTAAAAACAGTAATCATCTGTTACAGTTCTAAAGGTAAGAGCAGTAATCATCTGTTACAGTTCTAAAGGTAAAAGCAGTAATCATCTGTTACAGTTCTAAAGGTAAGAGCAGTAATCATCTGTTACAGTTCTAAAGGTAAGAGCAGTAATCATCTGTTACAGTTCTAACGGTAAGAGCAGTAATCATCTGTTACAGTTCTAAAGATAAGAGCAGTAATCATCTGTTAGAGTTCTAAAGGTATCTCCCCTTGACCCACGCTTGTGTGTGAGTAATATATTTACCCTATCTTCCATGACGTAGACACGTGAGTACCCGATGAATCACTCACAACTTTGATGGCGTCACAGGACGAGCAACTCATTCAGGTGTCTTATCGTCTGCTTGTCTTTCTTAAGCGCACAACTCTTAGAAGAAAACATCTTTGGAGAGAAAAAAAACTTCACATACATTTACAATTTTTTCTTATAGTCAATCTTCAAGGACTCGGCAGGTGAACGCTGTAAATTCATAGCTCTACACACATATATATTTATTACGTTTATATTCGTAAAGAGTTATAGTCCTATCGTTGCTACATCTTTCACTCTATTATATGTAACACAACTGACAAATTTTATTTTCGGATTCTACTTTAGAGGAGACAAAGGCTTTTGCGTCTCAATTATGCAGACTGTTTTATCTATAAGCTATACTATAAAGCATAAAGTAAGGCGTATGTATGTATGTATGTATGTATGCATGTATGTATGTATGTATGTATGTAGGTACGTATGTATGTATGTGAATTATAGACATCAAAACCACTTGACCAATCTTGATAAAACTTGGCAGGAATGTTCCTTGGGTACTAACTTAGACCGTAGTGTATGCATTGTAGCGCTAAAACTAACTTAAGACCCTCAAAAAAAAATTAAGTTGTCCGACTCTATTAAAGCTATAGTATTTATGGATCTAGGCCATGGTTAACAATGTTGACATGAGAAAAGATCGAAAGGATTTAGACCTAGATCTAATTTTAAGAAATACACTTTGCGCACATAGTTTTTTACTTTGACACATGAAAATACAAAAGAAGATCCATTGATTTCATTATGTAATAAAATTAACCTTCAATTTTGTGTTTCAAAAGCTTTTTTTACATAAATTAATTCCTGATATCTGTGACTACAGATTTCCTGGCGAACATTCTTTCATTAGACAATACCGTAATGAATCGCGTACTAAAAATTAATTCGTTAAATTGTTTACTTTATAATCCCATCCCTAGATCTAAAATTCTAATTCAACTCTATAATGATAAAACTTCTCTTTGCACAGATAGTTTTATACTTTAACACATGAACATACTAATTATGGTCCATTCCTTTTATATTTTGATCAAATAAACATTCAAATTTGGTTTTCTAAAGCATTCGTTTAGGTAAGCTGCGAAGCCGAGTTGAGATAAAGATAAAGATAGGCCTAGATCTATATTCATTCATGAATCGCGCACTAAAAATTATTTCGTTTAACTGTTCACTTTATAATCCCATTCATTTAACAAAGCTATCGCTCTTTTCATTTTTAATTGATATGAATGTATCGGCTCCGGGTAAACCCATTTTCGCAAAACTAATTTTATTTTCGTAGCGAAAGAGAAAAAACTTGAAAGGATCATTAGCTAAGTTTAACATACATCTAAATCCAATCCACTAGATTAGTAAACACAAACTTAGACCCGCAGGCCGCGGGTAATGTCAGGCTAGTATAATATAAAGCAGAAAGTAAGGCCTATGTATGTTCCTAATAAAAATCAAAACCGTTTGACCAATCTTGATAAAATTTGGCACAAAGGTTCCTTAGATCATGGCGTAATGTATGTTTAATGATCCTCCTACAACCTGGGGTGCCTATAAATAGACAAAAAGTACCTAATTGTATCTCTATTAAATAACGAACCTTTTTTTGTACAAAGCGGGCAAACCCGTTTTCACAGAAATGTATATTTGATATGAAAGTGTATGCTGAAGGGGTAAACTCTATTTCATACTCTACTTTTCTTTTCGTGGCAAAATAACATACAAAAAATGTGAGGGGAACCTTCTCCAAGTTTGACATAGATCTACATTTAATCCAGTAGAACAGTAATACTTTAAGTAAGGCTCGCAGGCCGCGGATCTTATTCGGCTGGTTGTTTATACTACACAGAAGAAATAGAGTTGTGGTGGGCAGAAGGTTTTCTAAGAACTGAATTTCCAAAAATAAAATCTTGCAATAGTCAAAGGTTTCAGTGTTGCTAAGCATCATTCAGTCATCGAAAAACTATGGGGGGAAGACAGCGAACTGCGCAGTCATACAGATGTCCGGTGCCTAAGTTCGGCCTCTGAAGTGGGTGATTTACACGTTTGCTTGACCATCAGTCATTGGCAGCACCATTCAATAAAACATTTTTTAGCTTTATTATTTTTTTCCTATTTATTTCAACCCCATGAAACACAAGACAAACACTGACACTGTTTAGGTCCCCCGTAAGAGCCAAGCAAACGTTAGTCATAAATCTATCTATCTATATATATATACATATATATAATTCTCTTCATAGCTCAAGAGTTTGGACAAGAAGTAAAGGAAAGATCACTCTTTTATTTCTGCAAGTCAGACTAGAGTTATCTTACAAAAAAAAAGAAAAGGGGGGGAGAACAAGTAGTATTCACCCGTCACAAAATAGCAGGGCCGGACTAAACCGTTGTGACCAAGAAGCCAGTGAAAGATCACTCTTATTTATTTCTACCCCACGTAGTTTTAGGGGCGAAAAAAGAGGGGGAAGAAGAGCAAATAATCTACTCTGTATTCACCCGTCACTAAATATCAGGGCCGATCTCAACCGTTGTGGGGCCCTATGCGAAAGAGAATTCGCGGGGCCCAGTTTGGGTAGGGATACTGATTATACGTGAAAATTAAAGAGTTTCTATTAGAAAGTATATTCGTCTTTGCATTTTATTTATTCTTTACTACGCATAGAATTACTTTACGAGCCTTGCGTGTAGCGAAGTTATACAGTATAGCATAATATTCTGTTTCCTACATAGATCAAGGTCAATAGCAAGAATTACCAAATGTTTTATCGCGCGTAGGATTATCGTTTTCCATATTGAATGACACCCCAAATGAAATTTTTGTCTATATATTTCAGGAGATTTGTATGAGTTTTCTAAAGATTTTAATAATTTCCAGATATTTCCAAGAATTTTTCGTAAATTTTGCAATTTCAGGTAAAAGGACAGGAGGCCGCGGGAAATCTGTTATAAGTTATAAAATTTAATTTAATTTAATAATTTATACACCTAGAATTAGCGCGGGTCCTATGAAAGTGCTGGGCCCACTGCGGTCGCATAGGTTGCAGTGCCAAACGCCGGCCCTGCAAACAAAATGACGGCGTCAGCTACGCCGCCGGTCGACTAGTTGTAAATTATTCCTGGTTAATAAGATTGTCATAAGTTACGGCTTGCAGACACTTTCCAACAAATTTAATGTACACATTCCGAGAAATATACACTAATCAGCGGTTATCCTTAAACGAGGTCCTTTGACAAGAGATCGCTTAAAAACAAAGTCATCGCCCCACCAACAGTCTTTTAAAGACTTTACACCGCACGTACGTGTTTTTAATTTTCAAGTTTAATATCGTATCCAGGGTAAATAGTGTTTAAAGGAACATATTAACTTGACTGATTACCTTTACAAGTTGACAGAATAGGATCAGTTTTTTTTACAAGCCATTACTATAATCGAATTTATTATATAGCGACCCTCTGCCATGAAAAGGTCGACTTCGACTTTGAAATATGCAAAATAATGTGAATTTTTTGAATGGTTGAAATGTCTTTGCATATCAATCTTCTTGTTGGAATACCTCCTATTATTACATTACTTCAAACTCCTCAAGAAAACTGTGTGGACCCTGGACTCTGGATGGGCATTTCAACGGGTATCTCGAAAACGGCTGTAACGATTTTCGTTGTTTCTACATACAGCTATATTGAAACAGAAAGCTGTCTATTTATAATTATAATATTAGTTGTATTTTAAAAAGATGTCTGCTCAAGTTGATTTCAAGTTCTACATTAACACTATAAAACGCCCACACCGATGTAGCTGTACAAGCTGTCTGGAGCTACAATCTAAGGACTGAGAATCAAAAGTAGCTTTGGATGAATGACATTAGAGATTAAGACTAAGAGGGCATTATCCATTATACTGAATTCACGGGAAGAGCAATATTTGAATAATGCTAATTGTGTCGTATAATTGGTTATCTTATATGGCTTTTTTTTATACAGAGGAATTCGGGTAATGGGACCATCGCTTAATCGGACCAGTGACTAATTCGACCGAATTCTAAAGTAATGAAACCGTCAGAGAGCAGTCGTGTTTGTTTGAGAGCAGTCGTGTTTGTGTGAGAGGAGAAGTGTTTGTGTGAGAGCAGACGTGTTTGTATCAGAGCAGACGTGTTTGTGTGAGAGCAGACGTCTTTGTATCAGAGCAGACGTGTTTGTATCAGAGCAGACGTGTTTGTGTGAGAGCAGACGTGTTTGTATGAGAGCAGACGGGTTTGTATGAGAGCAGAAATGTTTGTATCAGAGCAGACGTGTTTGTGTGAGAGCAGACGTGTTTGTATGAGAGCAGACGGGTTTGTATGAGAGCAGAAATGTTTGTATGAGAGCAGACGTGTTTGTATGAGAGCAGACGTGTTTGTATGAGAGCAGACGTGTTTGTATGAGAGCAGAAGTGTTTGTATGAGAGCAGACGTGTTTGTATGAGAGCAGAATTGTTTGTGTAATCGAAAGCTCAAATCATTAGGAACAAAATGAATTGCGCTTGATGTGGTCCCTCCAAGTTAACAGAATCAGAATGTATTTAGATCTAATTACTCAAGTCTAGACCATAAGTTATAGAAAGCCTCAACAGACATCAACCTGTGACAGACCTGTGACGTGCCATAGAGCTATTGGTCTCCACTGCCCACAGGTTGTGACGTTGAAGGTCAATGTTTAATCTGTCTATGAAGATTGGGGGGAGGTAGATAGAACTCAAAGTTAACATTCGTTCCTTATTTCAGCATTATTTTCTAGTATTGTCACTTTGATTGAAAACTTTAATAGAAAAGTGATCAAATCTGATTTATTTGATAAAGTGCTTAATCTTGTTTTTTAGCGGCCCCCGAAAGGGGAATAGACGCTATTAGTTTTGTGTGGAATGTCTGTCCGTCAGTCAGTCCGTCCGTCCCGTTTAGATCTCGTAAACTAGTTAAGGTATTGAAAATCCGACATAATGATATGTTAGATCATTCAAAGCTCTGATGCAACGGCTACTTTTTTATTTTCTGAAAGTGAAAATTTGAATTTAAAAGCAGTTTTTTTTTCATAAAATTACACAATTTTTACAACTATTCACTATTAATAGTAACAAACACAGGAGGCTAATTAGTAAAAAAGATGACTATTTACCATATTTTTAACAAATTTATGCAAACGGTTTAAGATTTTTGTCCAAAAAAAATATTTTTTTATTTACAATTGTACTGCTAAGTCAAGTACTTTCTGTCATACTAACTAACACAATTACAGAAAGAAATGCTTATTTTTATTTTAGATGAAAAAATCTTATTTAGTATGCATATATGTGGAACATAATTTAAAACAACAATTAATAAGTAGTTTTTCATGTTATCGCTTAAACAGCAATGCAACAATGCTGACATATAATACTGAACTAAAGAAGGCGAGAATTTTTTAAATTTTTTTTTACGGTAATGTTTTTTTTTCTTGAGGCTTTGAATAAGAACAATTAGATCAATTAGATAATTATTATAAGACATTAGTTAGGCTAGGTTCACAACGAACTTCTCCTTCACTTTCACCTATCTTTGGTCTGCTGAAATTTGGGGCACCACAACAGATCTGTCAACCTTCTTTCTCCATTCCTCTCTGTCATTTGTCTTTGATAGAATTTCCTTCTAATATTCTTTCTGAAAATAGTGAAACCCGCCTTTTTTACCGACTTCGGTGTATCACTTCAGGGGCCAATATTGAGTTGGTGTTCCCACACAAACTATATTTGTAACCTTGTTTTCAAATACATGTGTTATTATTTCCCGTTTAGAGATTAAATCTAACCTGAATAAAATCTGCTTTGTAAGTTTTAACCTGCGTTATATGTGGACTGGAATACGTCTCGAGAAAAGGGCTCTACATTCACATGAAAGAGTGTTCTACGAGACCAACCAAAGTGTCTAGGTCTGCAGGAGACCAACAAGTAAATGTAAGTGTAACTTTTAATCCAATTACTTGCAGTGTAAATGTAAAGTAACTTCTACACCATTACCAGCAGTGTATAGACTATATATAAAAGTCCTAATGCTAAAAACGTTGAGTGTTTGTGTGTGTGCGGAGGTGGTTGAGGTGAATGTACTTCAGGAAACGGAAATATAAAAGATTCTATTAATAGCCTAGCACGTAGATTTAAAAAAATGGTGTGGTCATGGGTAGATTTATGTTTGCAATGATAGCTTGTTGATCTGGAAGCTGCTGATAGCTACTGGAGATAAAGTTTGAAAGAAAGAAAAAAAAACAACTCATGATTGAAATACAATTCATAAAATACTTTTTAAAAATAATCACTCGGTAACGATGAAAATACAACGGACCTTACTCACCACTCGTAAACAAACAACATTTAGCCACGTGGTTCTCCATCTCTTCTATACAAATTACTATCTAATTTTTAATACGCAATGGCTATCACGTGACTGTTTTTTCATTGGTTTATCAATATTATCACGTGACTAAATGTTGTTTGTTTACTATTGGTGAATGAGGTCCATTTAAAAAAATACTATACAAAACAGTCACTTTGTTTATAGAGTGTTTTATCCTATCTTGTATGTTACAGACGTTACTTCAACAAAAAAGATATTTATGTGGTACATATTTCATGTGTCAATCTTGTCACGTATGTTCACTGTTAATCAATGACTTAAACGTTGCTTAGTCGTTCGTTTTCCTGACTGATTCATGCAACCCATTCCATTCTCTAATGGTACTAGGTAAGAAGGAGCCCTTGTATGGATTTGTTCTAGTGTATGCCCAAACACTGTGGCCTCTGTGTCTTTGTGTCTTCCTGAGTAATTTAGTAGGCTTCGTTCTATTTATTTGTCCATTTTTTGTTTAGACGTTTGAATGTATTATTGGCACTTGACTTTTAGTCTTCTGTCCTGAAGTGTCTTTAAGTTTCAGTGATTTTACTATTGGTGTTACTGTAATCAAATTTGAATATTGGACAGTTATAAATCTCGATGCTCTATTTTTTATATGTTCAAGTTTCTTTGTGTTTTCTTGAGTTGAGGGATCCCAAACAGAGGATGTATATTCTAATATCGACCCAAATAAATTTAAATAGTTAATTTTAGTTTTATGTTCTTATTTGAGTTATAAAAATATTTGTCTTAATAAATCCTAATGTTTTGCTTGATTTTTAAATAATGTCATCAATATGTAGATTCCATGATAACTTTTCATGTACTATTTCACCTAGATATTTGGAGTTTTTAGTCTGAGTTACAGGATTACCCTGAATAAAATATGTAGTTTTTATTGGTTTTAATTGTTTCGTTACTCTTAATAACTGGCATATTTCTGGGTGGAAAGACGTGCTCTAATTTGATCCCCATTTCTGTAATTCTTCTAATTATTTTTTGCACAATTTTATTATCTTGTGTTGTTTTTAATGTTTTTAATGGTGTGCAAATAATCTTACTTTTGTTACTGAACTAATACAATTTGGTAGGGCATTTATGTAAATTAGAAATAGCAGTATTGTAGAGTTATTGATTAAACTCTAAAGTTATTGTCAAATACAACACCAACTTCTTTTGTATCTTTCTCTGATCGATGCTAACTTGGCGACTTCTATTTCTGATACTGACCGTGTTAAAACCAGAATAAATAAAAGACTACAATTTTTTGTCGAAGTAATATCTTTAAAACTGTATGATCCTGATTGCACCAAACCATTTCTAATATAAAATTGTTCAAAATATCAGTGGTGGCGTCTAAGTGTCTCTAGCGTCAAACTCTGGAAGTCTCCACCTCCCGACTTGGCAATCTGAACGTGAACTGTGGAGATATACTAATATAATTCTAGCACACTATAAATAGCATCATTTCATCTTCCTTTATCAAACAGAAGTTTGTTTTAAATTTTATTTTTAGCAGCCTGAATTTTATTGATATCTTATTTTTTATCTAGTGTTGCACGTGACAGGGAGTGATCAGTTTTATTTAAAGCTTTCTTGGCTGGTTTATGTTGGGAAGTGGGAGATCCATACGTCTTCTGTGTGTGTGTGGCTAGCGTAGCGTAGTCCAAAGTAGCGGTGTTTTCATTCACGAATCTAGTTTATGACCAACCTTCAACTCAGTTGTTCACTTCCTGTTATTGTATCACTGTTGAATAGACTCCAAGAGAGGTAGAAACAAGAAGATCAACAACTCGTGAAGTAGCACCAGGGCGTTGAATAAAATAATGTTTCTACAAGAGTCTCTATTTGTCTAACAACAAGAAGTGCAAAATCCTGATAGACCAGGGTTTAAATCTAGGATCGTGACTCCAACGCGCTGGAAATTAATCTGTAAATTCATTAAAATAACTTGTCATTTAAATATGTATTTTGACACTTTGGAAAACTTACAAATCTGTTAAAAATAGCAAAACAATAAATCTTACAAGCACAAGCAATGTATATTGATCATTCTGAACATACAATCTATTCTGTAGGATTTCTATTTAGATCGATTCTATACAATAAAATCACTATTTAAAAAAAATAATTAAAGATGGCTTTGGTAATTAATTAAATTTGTTTTATGTAGCAAAAGGAGATATATATTGCAATATTGAGTTATATCGCATTAATTGTGCAGTTCTTTCCCTTAATGGCCTTTTTAAACTTTTGTTTTTATTTTGATTGTTTTATTTCATAATTTTTTTTTTATTTATAGCCATGTTTTTTATTTATTTATTTTTATTTAAAACCAGACCTGACACCTATCATTGATCATTCTGCCCAGTTCTGTCACTTGTAGGAATGAACATTGCCAGACATAGTGTCCTAGACCTAGCCATATCACCCCGGTTTATTTACTTTTTTTTTTACACTGTCAAAAGGTCTTCAAACTTTGACGAACATGTGACAATCACATTGAATACCAAGGGACATATTAATTTCATCTTTGCCTAGCGCTATGCTGTTTTCTTGTTTTTTTTACTTTTGCTGTTGTCGCAGAGGTCTAAGTGGTTTAAGTTCAAATCTTGACGTTTCATCTCAACTTTTTAAACCTTTTTTTTCTATCTTCCGGTTTCGGTCTCCGAATTCGACATCGAATTCGTCGGTGAAGTATTGGACACTTTGGTTCATCGTCTATTTGTTTCTGTGCTTTGATGTGTCAGTCCCCCTTGTAAATGAATATGGTTCCTTTAGATCTTGCTACAAGATGACCTGTAGGCATATCAGTATTGCTGTCCGGAGACTGGACATTAATCACAGGAACTACTTGCAGACGTGATCCTCAATAAATGACTACTTGGTTAACCTACTGTTACATGACTACTTGGTTAACTTACTGTTACATGACTACTTGGTTAACTTACTGTTACATGACTACTTGGTTAACCTACTGTTACATGACTACTTGGTTAACCTACTGTTATATGACTACTTGGTTAACTTACTGTTACACGACTACTTGGTTAACCTACTGATGCATGACTACTTGGTTTACTTAGTGTTACATGACTACTTGGTTAACCTACTGATGCATCACTACTTGGTTAACTTACTGTTGCATGACTACTTGGTTAATTTACTGTTACATGACTACTTGGTTAACTTACTGTTGCATGACTACTTGGTTAACCTACTGTTGCATGACTACTTGGTTAACTTACTGTTACATGACTACTTGGTTAACCTACTGTTGCATGACTACTTGGTAAACTTACTGTTACATGACTACTTGGTTAACCTACTGTTACATGACTACTTGGTTAACTTACTGTTACATGACTACTTGGTTAATTTACTGTTACATGACTACTTGGTTAACTTACTGTTGCATGACTACTTGGTTAACCTACTGTTACATGACTACTTGGTTAACTTACTGTTACATGACTACTTGGTTAACTTACTGTTACATGACTACTTGGTTAACCTACTGTTACATGACTACTTGGTTAACCTACTGATGCACGACTACTTGGTTAACTTACTGTTACATGACTACTTGGTAAACTTACTGTTACATGACTACTTGGTTAACCTACTGTTACATGACTACTTGGTAAACTTACTGTTACATGACTACTTGGTTAACCTACTGTTACATGACTACTTGGTTAACCTACTGTTACATGACTACTTGGTAAACTTACTGTTACATGACTACTTGGTTAACCTACTGATGCATGACTACTTGGTTAACTGACTGTTACATGACTACTTGGTTAACTTACAGTTACATGACTACTTGGTTAACTGACTGTTACATGACTATTGGTTAACTGACTGTTACATGACTACTTGGTTAACCGACTTACTTCTTCCATTGTCACTTAACTAGTAAAAACTAAACTCTCTCTGTCTCCTACGTCCCAAGTGTTCACATATTATATTTTCAACAAGGTTCACCTAAATATAACAAAATACAATAAGTTCACTATTTTATCTGTGACACACATATATACATTAACGCCCAGTAGTTTAAGTTTTCTCCTGTTCATCCTACACAATCTATGTCGTCTGCTTAACGCAACAGTTGATACTCATTCTTCTCTTTTTAAAGGTCAGGATGACTTTTAAAAAGCCATAGGGTTTATTTAAAGTTAAATCAGGGTTTACTTAAAGTTAAATCAGGGTTTACTTAAAGTAAAATCAGGGTTTACTTAAAGTAAAATGACTTTTAAAAAGCCATAGGGTTTACTTAAAGTAAAATCAGGGTTTACTTAAAGTAAAATCAGGGTTTACTTAAAGTAAAATCAGGGTTTACTTAAAGTAAAATCAGGGTTTACTTAAAGTAAAATGACTTTTAAAAAGCCATAGGGTTTACTTAAAGTAAAATCAGGGTTTACTTAAAGTAAAATCAGGGTTTACTTAAAAAGGTCTGCGGTAAACGTTGGAAAAGTATATGTTGAATTTTAAAAAGCTAATAACAATTAAGTTATAAAAGGTCCGTATTAACCTTAATAAAGGTCAGTATAAAATGTCAGGGTTAATTCAAAATGATCATAAAATTAATTTTTTTCAATGGCTATTTTGAAATAGGACGCCAGGGCTTGTCTTGTGAATGCGCCAGTTCTGCAGTTTAAACCTTTGAAACAGCCACCGCCATTGTATCAGATTCCCTCTTTGTGTCTGCGTAGCGTCAATGAATATATTTGATCAAGCCAGATAAGTTAGCCACTTTGTGTCTGAGGATCGCCCTGGGAGGTGGGGTGGGTTGAAGAGAAAGGTGTGGCAAAAAGAAAAACAAAAACACAAAACAAACACTAGTTGTTGAGTTGTCCGCTAATGTCTTGGAGTTGTTGAGGTGTCCGCTAATGTCTTGGAGTTGTTGAGGTGTCCGCTAATGTCTTGGAGTTGAGGAGGTGTCCAGACAAAAAAACAACAACTGATAGTGGTGTGAGTAATTAGAACGTAGAGCACATCTCGTGGGAGAGTGTAACTAGGGAGAGTGAAGAGAAAGGTAACAAGAGACCGTGCTCTCTATCGCCCCGCTATCTATGAAGGCCATCACTGTGGAAATATTCTTCTCTAGTTATGATAATGACTCACTAGTTATCAGCATTTTGTTACATATCGTGGCGTGTCGTATCGTGGCATAGAGAATGATTCACCTTCCTTCACCTATCCCTTAGTCTGTTAAACTGTTGGGGCACCACACAAGACCAGTTGACCGTCTTTCTCCATTCCTGTCTGTCTTTTGCCTTGAATAGAACTTCATTCAATGACAGGCCCGTCCATTATTTTATCTTGCCTTCCCATCTCTTTCTCTGACTGCCTCTTCTTTTTCCTGGTGCTGTTCCCTGAAGGAAGGTCTTTGTGAGCCCTGAGGACCATGTGATTTGGCCAAATAGCTTACTTTACGTTTTTTGACAGTGGTTAGCAGGTCATAGTGGGGTCCATTAACTGTATTAATCCTGTTTCTAATCTCTTCATTTGTGATGCTGTCTTTGTATGTGATACCTAGGATCTTTCTTAGCCTCTTAGTTCCATTGCTAGGATCCTCTTCTCCAGATATACAGACAACGTCGAGATTCGCAAGAATATAAGAATGTGGCCGTGACCAGGGAGCGCATCAGTCTGATTTTAGTATCATGGGCTATATTTATGTCTTTCCAGATTCCCTTTGTTTTAACATAATGATTGCAGAATGAAAAAATGATTAATAAAACAATGCCAAGGGCACAAGCCTCCTCAAGCTAATGCACTGACTTAGCGATGCCCAATCCAATTTGACCTGCGGGCCATATGACCTAAAAGGTACAAAAAAAAACGAAAAGATATTGACCTGAAACAATTTTATTAGAAAACAAGTACTTACATTGATTAATGGGTTATCTGAAAATTTTTTATTTTTTTATTCGTCGAAAAATGGCTTCAATTCTCTACTTAGAAAGTAAACAACATAGTAGCTAGCTTACAACCGACTATTATTTTAGCTGAACATGGCATATAATCATGCTCGTCTAACTGACTAAAGATCCGTTCACCTTTCCTGGTAGATTCTAAATTCAGAGTCCACTTGTACTTTCTTCTGCTCTCTCATTTCATAAACGTGCAAATGTTAAAGGTCATAGGACCATTCTATCAGCGAACAAGTGAGTGCCTAACGTAGGTTACGGAGGTAAGATACATTTTGAACTTTTTTTTTCTTTTGGAAAAAGAGGGGTGTGGGATCTCTATGCCGTATTTTGGGCATCACTGCACTAATGTGACTAGCCACTCTACTAGCGAAGTGCCTATGAAAATAGAAGGGTCTATAGTTATCTACTGTTAGTTTCAAACGAACTAATTGTCTAGAATTATGGGGACTAAGTCAACTTATACCACCACTTCAGACAAGTACTATATTTCTCCTTGTTCGATACCAAACAAAATAATTAATTACTTAATTAATTAGTTAATTAACTAATTGGTAAATTAATTATATTTTTATTCTTGTGTTGTCAGGTAAAAAAAATAATTGTGCAAAATGTCAGCTTGATCCGAGATTGGGTGTGGGAGAAATAACGTGCACAAACTTTTGACCAGACAGACAATCATACAGAATGACTTGATAAAATTTTTCTAAAAAATATTTTTTTCTTTACTAGTGACGCTATTGTAGAATAAAACCCACAATATGTTTCAGTGAGGGACCTATTGGTATTTTAAATGTGCCCTAGAGAAATAGATCAAATCGCCAAAAATATTCAAAATAAGCGCGTATTGATACATTCTATGAAGTGTATTTGTTGACCGTAGAATACTTCTGCTGAAAATTAATTAACTTATCGTGTAATATCCTACATTTCTTTGATATAATCACATTATATTATGATGTAAAAATGTAAAGGGATTATAGGTTTTTATACTGTATAGAGCATTTTTTAAATTCGCTCTAATGACCACCGTCAAACTAAAAACATTCCCAACATAAATTCGACTTTTCTATTTGCGAATCTACTCGAGATGTAACGGCTGATATAGTGCAGGTCAATTGGTCAATAAAACAAAACCCTCTTGAAGGCATAACGTCCAACTTCCTGAAGACATAACGTCCAACTTCCTGAAGACATAACGTCCAACTTCCTGAAGACATAACGTCCAACTTCCTGAAGACATAACGTCCAACTTCCTGAAGACATAACGTCCAACTTCCTGAAGCTTGAACGTCGTTGACTTGTAGTACCAAACTTCTGGTAGACAACTAAATCGCTGTAGGAGTAGAAGAATTTAGATTGACCAATTTGAAATAACTTGAATAACTTCTATGTGAAAATACAAAATATAACATTTATAACAATGTCGACAAAATCAAATTGAGATAAAATCAAATAAATGTAGTAGACTTTAATAAATGCTGTTTTTTTTTAAACTAACACACTACAAAAAACGTCTTTTCAGTCTGACGTTTTGAAGTCGTCTGTCCTTATCTCGCATCATGCATACTGCATAACTAATTTCTTCCTACCGTCACCCTAGAAACACACACACATATTTCATAACAAATGGCCATCCTATTGAAGCCATAACTGTCATCGTATTACAGCCATTACGGTCATCGTATTACAGCCATAACGGTCATCCTAGTGAAGGCATAACGGTGAACCTTTGGAAGCCATAACGGTCAACCTAGTGTAGGCATAACGGTCATCCTGGTGAGGCCATAATGGTCATCCTAGTTAAGCCATAATGGTCAACCTAGTGAAGCCATAACGGTCAACCTAGTGAAGCCATAACGGTCAACCTAGTGAAGGCATAACGGTCAACCGAGTGAAGCCATAACGGTCAACCTAGTTAAGGCATAATGGTCATCCTTGTGAAGCCATAACGGTCATCCTAGTGATGCCAAAACTGTCATCCTAGTGAAGCCATAACTGTCATACTAGTGAAGCCATAACGGTCAACCTAGTGAAGGCATAACGGTCAACCTAGTGAAGCCATAACTGTCATCCTAGTGAAGCCATAACTGTCATCCTAGTGAAGCCATAACGGTCAACCTAGTGAAGGCATAACGGTCAACCTAGTGATGCCAAAACTGTCATCCTAGTGAAGCCATAACTGTCATACTAGTGAAGCCATAACGGTCAACCTAGTGAAGCCATAACGGTCAACCTAGTGAAGCCATAACTGTCATCCTAGTGAAGCCATAACTGTCATCCTAGTGAAGCCATAACGGTCAACCTAGTGAAGGCATAACGGTCAACCTAGTGAAGCCATAACTGTCATCCTAGTGAAGCCATAACTGTCATCCTAGTGAAGCCATAACGGTCAACCTAGTGAAAGCATAACGGTCAACCTAGTGAAGCCATAACGGTCAACCTAGTGAAGGCATAACGGTCAACCTAGTGAAGGCATAACGGTCAACCTAGTGAAGCCATAACGGTCAACCTAGTGAAGCCATAACGGTCAACCTAGTGAAGGCATAACGGTCAACCTAGTGAAGGCATAACGGTCAACCTAGTGAAGCCATAACGGTCAACCTAGTGAAGCCATAACGGTCAACTTACTGAAGGCATAACAGCCATACGTTGGGGAAATAAATCTTGAGACTCCCACTATGTAGTGATAATGTATTTACACCAGTAGCTCCATAAAGTCGCCCAATAAATTGACTTCTTGTAGAGATCAGTTCCAATGTAATAGACCAGACTTTGTTTTCTTCGCGACCTCCTGAAAATTCCAGCGTACTTTAGCACCGATCTCTATCTCTGGAGGGGGGGGGGTATTCTTGTTTTTTTGGGGGGAAGAGGGGAAAAAAAGAAGAACGAAGGAGAGAGCATTTGGCGGAGGCAGAATTGGAAAAGACAAAACTACAAGGGAAGCAAGGGCGATAACTTGTCCAATTCAACGCAGACTACTTTCGGAATCAAACGGTGTTCGGTTTGTTTGTCCATTTTTCATCTTTTTTAGGTAAGCAATTTTCTTTTAGGTAAGCAATTTCCTTTTAGGTAAGCAATTTTCTTTTATGTAAGCAATTTTCTTTAATATACTGGTGACTACCAGTCTGATATGAACTGGTGTCTTTAATTCTAAAAATAGATTGATGTTGGTTCACATTTGCTTTTTATAACGCGCCTGTATTATACATTTTCATGTATGATAGAATAATATCTGAAAAAAATAATTCAGGTGAACAATAGCCCTTAACAGGACATTTGTGTTAATAGATATATGTCTCATGTAAGTCGCAGTTAGGTCTTTCTGGCCACAGGAAACGTCATATTCCTCACTAATCTTCTGACCTTTATTTATTTATTTATATCATGAAAATAATTCGATTGGCTAATATAATAATTGTTTTTAAACGTAACAAAATATTTTAAACGAAATATTTATATTTATATTCTGTTTGTAAACATAAGAACTGGAAACTCCGTGTTGTATTTATTGATCTGTCTTATTTCAATTACTAACTATAGATATACTGGCTTCCTGAAACTTTGTATAAGTTACAGTTTATATTATGAGAGTTATCTTTAAGATATTTGTGGTGCTCTTAGGGTACATCATGCCTTGATGTTTGCAGAAGAGCCAGCATTCCGCCAGTCAACCAAAATAAATCTATTGAAATACATTAAATCTGTGCGTGCATTACACTTCATTACAGTATTTACAAGAAATACAGGCAACGTGTAGTGCTTGTCTTAGGTTTTATTTCCTTTTCTATGCATTGTTTTAATAGACCCAATTTACTATTTGACTGAGTACAATGAAGTAGCCTGACAGAAAAGTGTGAGTCATTCACTGAAAAGTACCAGGTTCCTTTCTAAATCCTATCAATGAAATGAAATTAATTTAGTTGTGAATCTGAAAGGAAAATAAATGCTAAACAAGCTAAAACAGACAATTAGTTTCTAGATATTGCTGATTGCAAATATTTCTCCGACCTATAAAGTAACTCACCATTAGAAATTTTAAAATAAATGTGGAGTATTCAGAATTTCGAAGTTACCAAAAAAAAAAAAAACAACTAGATCTCCTTACTTTGCGCTGCAGTTTAGGCTCCAGGCTAGATTACAATAATATCGATAACTACGTTTGAAGTTAATTTGAATCAGAATCTTGGTTTCCGAACGTAGAGTCCTGGGTTCAAATCTCGGTGAGGACTGGTTTTTTCTTAGATTATATATTAAGGTTATTCAATTAGGTTATATTCTTAGCTTATTTCCTTTGGTTATATTCAAAGGCTATTTACTTGGTTATATCCTTCGGTTATTACATGGAGTTATTTTTCAAACGTTATTTTCTAATCTTTCTAAAAGGTTACCGGCTTAGTTTGTACGTTTCTACGTCCTACACTTATTTGACCCCAAGGTTATTTTCAGAAGTTCATTTGAATGATTATTTTCTAATATTGATCCTGGAATTATTTTCTCAGGGTATGATTTTAAATAATTGCCTAAGCTTATTTTACAACCTGTTTGCTTTTATTGTTAAAAAGTAGAAGTACTATATCAAACTGCTCATACATGTCACTAAACACTTTACAAACGTGATGTTTCAGCTAAAGGCTAAATACAAAATGAATAACAACATTAGAGCATTTATCTCTCAGCGACAGATAGTTGATAAATCATCAGTGCAGCTTTACAATTTCAGAAAACATTCACTCGTCAGGCTGACGGATGCGCAAGCATCAATGCAGGTTATTATATCAAACCCAGGCTTCCATTAGACTTGGGAGATGATCTTTGGGAGAGTGGAAACCCAGGCTTCCATTAGACTTGAGAGATGATCTTTGAGAGAGATTGGAAACCCAGGCTTCCATTAGACTTGAGAGATGATCTTTGGGAGAGATTGGAAACCCAGGCGTCCATTAGACTTGGGAGATGCTCTTTGCTAGAGATTTGAAAAACTTTGAAGAAAAGAATGCAGAATGATGTAGAATGTACATTCTAAATGTGGTTGAGAAGGTCAAGGCTGTTGCTATGAATGCATGCATTTAGGAATGTATTGTTGTTGACTTATGTGGACACATTTACAGAAAATTCTGCTGAATAAAACATGCCCGGTAGTCAACATCCAAAAAATGAAAGTTTTTATATTCTAGCACAGCAGATTCAAACTAGTTAGAATGACAGCCTTAGAGTAACGTTCCGTCATGAGCACAATGTATTATTATGTGCAATCAGATTCTTTGGTTTTCCCTTTTAAAACACAAAGTACTCTATTTCGGTAGGAGACTTTCGCTCTCTCTCTCTCTCTCTTTCTAACACCCCTCTCGATTCCACAACCTTATTGAAAAAAAAACTACATCCAAATGACATTTAAGAAATTTTAATTTAAAAATGGAGTAGCATCAAAGGAGAAACATAGAGACAAACAGAGAGAGAGAGGGTAGGGGTAGGATCGAAAGACAGAGAAACAGAGAGAGAGAGGGTAGGGGTAGGATTGAAAGACAGAGAAACAGAGAGAGAGAGGGTAGGGGTAGGATTGAAAGACAGAGAAACAGAGAGAGAGAGGGTAGGGGTAGGATTGAAAGACAGAGAAACAGAGAGAGAGAGGGTAGGGGTAGGATTGAAAGACAGAGAAACAGAGAGAAAGAGAGGGTAGGGGTAGGATTGAAAGACAGAGAAACAGAGAGAAAGAGAGGGTAGGGGTAGGATTGAAAGACAGACAGAGAAACAGAGAGAGAGAGAAAGAAATTTGCGTTTGTCTTGTTGATGGTAGCCTCAGCTTGTTGTCTGTCAAGATTTTTCTTTATGTTTTTAACGCTGATCGTCGTGAAAGAAATTTACAATATTGGACTTCAAGTTCCTAGCTGTGGTCATGTTGACACTAAAGTTGGACTTCAATTTCTTAGCTGTGGTCATGTTGACATTAAAGTTGGACTTCAATTTCTTAGCTGTGGTCATGTTGACATTAAAGTTGGACTTCAATTTCCTAGCTGTGTTCATGTGGTCATTAAATTTGGGTTTTCATTTCTTAGATGTGGTCATGTTGACATTAAAGTTGGGTTTTCATTTCCTATCTGTGGTCATGTTGACATTTAAGTTCGGTTTACATTTCCTATCTGTGGTCATGTTGACATTTAAGTTCGGTTTACATTTCCTAGCTGTGGTCATGTTGACATTTAAGTTCGGTTTACATTTCCTAGCTGTGGTTAAACTAGCGACTAATGCTGATACTAAACACTTTATGCTGGGTGTTGCCAGGAGAGATTATTAGCATCATTTTTAGGAAGGTGTGTATACGCCCTTAGATCTTTTCCAAGTAATCAGACGAGTGTGCACTAGCTTGATGATAAAAAAAAAACAGAAATGGTGAAGACGATGGATGATAAAGGTAACCGGAACCTGGTCGATATCAATTTCAATGTTGTGTTTTTATTTCTTGAAAGTTTCAATCTGTTTCAACCAATGAGTGGTGCTCTTTAGATCCTAGTTTATGACGCAATATTTCACCTTATTTCTAAACGTGGCTAAAATTAGGCAATTTGTGTAGACATCTCTTGAATCTAAGAACGTAAGCTTGAGTTTTAGACAAGGTGTGTAGCAATAAAGGATCCAGAACAATGGAGTTCAGGCAATTTTTTGCAAACTCTAATCCCAACCTTATGTAAACCCCCAACTCTATGGATAAACACATAGACACAGACACACACACACGTAAACACATATAAATTTGATATGAATTGAAAGCAGCGTCTTACGCACTTCGTCGAGAAGGAGCTCAGACGCCAAGAGCTTTTTTAATTTAATAGATGCGTAAACGCCTTCTCCTGACGTCTACAGTTCATTGTCCATCCTATTAAAACGACAGGTCAAATTGAGTAAAAAAAAAAATAAGATGAAGGCAGGGCCGGTTTTAGGCATAGGTTAACTAGGCAGCCGCATAGGACCTCCAATGGATAGGGGCCTCACACAGAACTCAAAACGATTTTTGTTAGAGAAGAAATAGCGACGACACTTATGCCCAATGTTATTGTTGGGGTACACTAGGGGGGAGAAAGTGAAATGACCTAATTGTAGTCTTTCGCTGTTTATTTATTTTTTTATTTTCATTTTGGGACACCAAATTCATTTCGCCTAGGGCCTTCAATTATCTAAAGCCGGCCCTGGTGGGGGGGGGGCACTGGACCATACAGAAGTGTGAATGACTATGTAGAGATATGTTGCATAAATATGTCTTTCTATGCCATAATCCTCGTAAGATTATCTTCATGTAAATTAGTAGTAGGCCTGTTTTGGTCAACATAAGACATCAACTGAACAATTGTAAAACGCTCTGTAGAAATTCAACAGTTTTAACCCACGTAAAACGGGTACTGAAATGTATTAAAAAATTCCAAGATAATTTATTGTACCCAAAAAATATGAATCAACACAAAAATATTAACCAATTAATTATTGGCAATAAATTATTTTGTTTGATATCGAAAAGGGAAAACAATTACAATATTGCGAGATATTGTTGTAAATGTGTGTTTATACCCCTAAGATAAACTTCGTAAAGATTGCTTCGTGTAGTTCCACCTTTTGACATCGATGAATCTACGACTTCAGTTGTGACAAATTGCTTTTCATGTTAACGTCATGTACTTTTAAATTCCCATTGCCTGTTCCAAACATAATGTCGTGGTTGTATTCAGGCACTTTCAAGAGATCACAAATATGTCGTGAAGACAATTCTGAAAGGGATTTTTTTTTATAAACTGTGAGATCTGAACAAATTGACAGGTGAAACTTTTAGTCTTTCTGAGATTTACGAGGAGTGAGATGGAGACATTTGGTCTGTTTACCGAAAATATTCTGAAGCGGTAAATTTAAAAAAAAAAGATGGTACAACTAGACTTTAGATAAGATCATTTCATGCAAGCAGGGATTACTAAGGGACTTATGGAAAGATCAGGTCACTGCGGTCATGAGCATTTCATCATGAACATTCCTAATTGTTGTTCACATTTCATTTACCCACTGGTACGTGCGCAGCAAAGTGTGAATGTGGAATGGTGCGAATGCATGTTGAAATGGAAGATAGAGAAGGATTAAAAAGATGGAGTAATGTAAATGAGGTATTATAGACATATTATCATTTGTTGATCTGAGATTGAAGTTCTCATAGTGGAGTACTCAAAGTCCCAAAGTCCCAATGTCCGTATGTCCCAATTTCCAAATGTCCCAATGTCCAATGTCCCAATGTCCAAATGTCCCAATGTCTCAATGTCCAAATGTCCCAATGTCCAGCCTTACAGAGATTCGAACACGAGATCCCTCGGTCCAGGAAGGCAAGAGTTCACCACTCAACCATCACGCTTCTATTTTCACATTTGATATTTTGTTGAATTCTGATATCTACATCCACTGCTTTGTACTGCACGCTTACATCTGATATCTACATACACCGCTTTGTACTTCACGCTTACATCTGATATCTACATACACTGCTTTGTACTTCACGCTTACATCTGATATCTACATACACCGCTTTGTACTTCACGCTTACATCTGATATCTACATACACCGCTTTGTACTTCACGCTTACATCTGATATCTACATCCACTGCTTTGTACTTAACGCTTACATCTGATATCTACATACATTGGGGGAAACAAACAATTTATATGTGTAGTGCAATGTTATTTACAACTTACGCTTAACACTAAGAATATAGAAGTTTTCTTGGTAGATTTGTAAAGTCGGTAGAGTTGAAAGAGTCGTAGAGCTGATCGAGCTTTGATAGAGTTGGTAGAGTTGGTAAAATCGGTAGAGCTGGTCGAATGGGTAGAATTGGTAAAGTCAGCAGAGTCGGTAGAATTGGTAGAGTCAGCAGATTTGGTAGAGTTGGTGGAATCCTATGTCCAGGCCTGGTTGTTGGATAAAAGCATTTGTAACAATCAATGGGATAGAGGCGCCTATGGCGCCGATTCCCTACTGGACTTCATTGAAGGTGGAGCTGATAGAGTTGGTAAAGTTACTATTGTAGGTAGAGTTGGTAGAGTTGGTACCCGGCCAATGTAACGGTGCTGAAAAGTACTGATTATGTCACAGGTACCTATAGTACCGCTTAATTAATGGAACCTGCGACCTAGTTTCTTGTGTAGTCATTACACAAGTGTACAATTATGTCATCAAGTGTACACAGTTCTAGAATGTACACCTGTTCACCAATCTTAGTTCTTGTTTAGTAATCTCGGTTCTTGTTAATATGAACTCACTATCATATCTCGCCAGCTTGATGTCTAGTGTGAATTCTCTATTTGAAATTTACATCTCATCATGGGCGTAGCCAGGATTTTTTTTCGGGGTGGGGGTTGGGGGGAATTCCCCCCCTCCGCCCATCCCCCGCGAAAAAAATATATTTATATGTATCTATGTGTGTGTGTGTACATAATCTTTATTACATCCTGACCCATCATTCTTTCGGAAGACGCTTATTGTGCCCTAGAATAGGTTCTTCCCGGAGTTAGTGGGAAAATTGTAGACCCCCCGCCATTGCCAGCAAGGGGATCTTGCTCCCCCAGCGCTGGGCGGAGCCCCGCCGCCAAGCACTATTTCTGATATTGAAAGCCAACAAAACGCATATTCTGAGGTATCTACATTGCATTTTCATGCAATTAAAAAGTTTTATTTAAAAAATCTAATGTGCTATTCTTACTGACTTACACCCTCCCAAGCCGTTCGGCGCATTTGCCGTCGTTTCCACAAAAATCTGTCACTGGTAATGTCTGAAGCGTCTTCCTACCTGCTCTGAGGACCTCCATGAATGTGTGGCGCCAAGTTGTACTAGGATGTCATCGCAACTCTTCTTATGACTTATTCATTTTGTCGGAGAACATGTCCCGCAAATCTCATGCGACGCTCTGTCACAATCTTACTAAGGGGTCGACTCCCAGTTCGGCATAAGATTTCCTTGATTTACACCCGATCTCTATAACTGACTTCTAAAATCTGTTTTAGCCATCTTTGTTGAGCCACATTTAGTGTTTTTCAATTTCGTTTTCCACCTCAAAGCGCTCTGTAGGGGATTTTAAACTCAAAACATCTGGAGGGGTTTTAAACTTTTAAAAAGGCCATCTGTAGGAGAGGGATTTAAACTCAAAACCCTCAATTGTCTTGGCTACTCTAAAATAATTTTAGTATGTAATTTGCTTTATTTTTATTGAAGAGGAATTTGTTAGCATCAAACCACTCTGAAAGGGGGTTTAAACTCAAAACTCCTTTTGGCAACTCTCATAGCATTTTGAGTGCGTAATTTGCTTTTTTTCTTACATTGAAGATGTATTTTTTAGCTTCAAACCCCGCTTGCGGGGGTTTAAACTCAAAACCCCTTTGGCTACGCTCATAGATTTCTGAGTGTGTAATTTTCTTTTTGTTTATATTGAAGAGGTATTTTTTAGCTTCAAACTCCACTGGAGGGGAGTTTAAACTCAAAACCCCTTTGAATACTCTCATAACATGTTGAGTGTATAGTTTGCTTTGTTTTTAATATTAAAGAGGTATTTTTTACCTTCAAACCCCACTGAGAGGGGGGGGGGGTTTAAACTCAAAACTGAGTCAAAATCCACTTAGCTACGCTCATAACATTTTGAGTGCGTCATTTGGTTTTTTTTATACCGGGTATTGAAGACGTATTTTTTAGCTTCAAATTCTACTGAAGAGGGGGTGGGGGTTAACTCAAAAACCCCTTTGGCTACGCTCATAGAATTTTGAGTGCGTAATTTTCTTTTTTTATATTGAAGAGGGGGGATCATCGTAAATTTTGGAGGAGGTTTAAAAATCAAAATCTTCATTAACTGTGCTCGTGAAATTTGGGGGTTTGTAGCATTTTTTTGGTTTTGTGTTATAGAAGAGTGAAATTTAACTGCTAAAACCCCTGGTAGGGGGTTTTAAACTCAAACCCCCCTGGTAGCGGTTTTTAAACTCGAACCCCTTGATAGGGGGTTTTAAACTCAAAACCCCCCTGGTAGGGGTTTTAAACTCAAAAACCCCTGGTAGGGGTTTTAAACTCAAAACTTCCTTTGCTGTGCTAGGGCAAGTGATAGTTTAGTCTTAAAATCTCACCTAAAATAAACAAAATCAAAGCAAAAAATCAGTCACTAAATTCCGATCCCCCCCCCCCGGGGGGATTTCATTTCGGGGGGGGGGGGGTCCTGGCTACGCCAATGCATCTCATGTACTTAATGGCTTCTTATTTTGGTGCATCTAGTGAAAGCATATGGGGTATGTTAATAAGCTATGTATTTGATAGATGTTGGATTATTTGGCACTTTTTAGCGCTGTATCATCAATGGAATGAAATTTATATTATATATTATCTTTTATCTATAGGTATTAACTATACAATTACATAAGTACCAAATAGAGAAAGACATTCTTTGTCCAATGGGGGAAATTTAATTTTTTACAGTTACGTACAGTAAGTTATACAGCATTATATCTGTCCTCATTTTAGCTGTAAAAGCTGACATAAATTCTCGACCTAGACCCAGATAAACTTCAAAGACAAAACAATCTACATGTTTCAAAATATTTACCGCCACTTGATTCGCGGGAAAGTTTGTTTAAAAAAAAACTACAAATATAATGCTATTGATAAGTCGAAGATAGCTCTTATCAAAGTACTTTATTTTAATTAAGAAGACGACAGATTACTCTGACAAAGACGTACTGCAAGACTGATAACTGTGTCTCACCATTTCAATGAAGCATTTAAGTAGGCAACAATTTTACTATAGTGTTAGTGTCTCATTTAACACCTGTTAGCAACTGATTCTTTGCTTTTCTATTTGGTAGTGGGGTCACTTGAGTTGGTGTCACCCGATGCGGTCCGCACCCCTCACACACACACACACACACACATACACACACGCACAGAGAGAGAGAGAGTGATGCCACTCGTTGTTATTTTTGAAAGTGTGAACATATTGAACAATATACCAACGTAAGGCTGAGTCTCAAGCTGTTGTAAAGTCTTCAAAGTTCATACAAAACCTAGAGAAAGAAAAGTTTAATAGATGGGACAAGGTTTGATACTTTGGGTTATACATTTAAATTTACGAATCAACTCAGTCAATTTGTTCGCCTTGTTAGGGGGGGGGGGGGGGGTCTGTCAGTTTTAGTTTAATTTTATTTGTCTGCTTAATTTTTTTTTATTATTGGGCAAAAAACTTTTGAGACCCCCCCCCCCTACTGGGTATGTCACGTGAGAACTCGTTATTTGTAATTCTTCACGTTTGGTCGATCTTCGTGTTTACTTTCAACAATGCGCTCATCAATAGCCTTCGAATTCGTTGTAATTGTTTTAAGAAGTTGCTCAAATATCGCAACCATTCTTACTCGCACATTGCTGACAATGGATGCAGAATTCGAATATTGACTCATACATTACGGACAATGAAATTTTTAAAAATTAAATTATAGCTTTTATATAGCGCTACTTTCATGCTTATAGCTTGCTCAGAGCGCTATGGTCCAATCTCAGTTGTGGACCTGTGGGGCGAGGGGGGTATCTAGGAGTAGTTTTCTGTGCTGCCTTTAGGCGCTCAGTAAACACAACTCAACCCGAGTCGGAGTCGGGTGTCGAACCTCAAGCCCCTTCATAGGTAGCCAAGCCAAGCCAGGTTCAAGCGTACTTAGCCTCTCGACCACAAAGTCGAATATTGACTCATACATTTCGGACAATGGAAGCAGTATTCGAATATTGACGTTTCAGTTTAGTTAGATGATTTGTAGTTCGTTTTAGTTCGTAAGACTGACTCGTTATTTCATTAATTCGGATATAACTAAACCTTTCATTACGTTCGGATAAAGTTATCGCTTAGTTATTAGAGAACTGTTTATTTAGATACATAATCTTCAGTAGTAATTACCACGGATGAAAGTGTGTGTGTGTGAGTGTACAAGTCAATGAACGAAGTGTGTACAACTCCTTGACACATGCAACAGTAGTTTCCTGAGGATCACATAAACTTTTATCATATCTTGGTAGATACTAAATTTTGTAGATGAATGAGACATGAAATTGTCCTCACATAGAGCCAGATGAAGTTGTTTTGTAGTTTCAGTGAAACTAATAACAAAAAAAATGGAGGAATAGAAGCTGGAGAACAGCTCGTCAGCGGTTCTAACTTTGTTTACAGACTGACGTGCCCGCAAGGCTGTGGATTGAAATGTTAGGCCGGGAGGGAGTGGGGAATGGGGAAGTTAATGGATAGAGCTGTGGAAATGTGATGAAAGAACAAGTGAGTAACAGGTAGGCTTATCAACTTCAACAGGGGGTTGGGCTGGTGTCTAAGGTCAAGGGCAGAGATTCTGAGAGACGAAAACGAAAGACTATTATAATCAATACTAGAAAAAAAGAAAAACCCAGAATAAACAACAAAGAAAGAAAATATATATATATATATTATGAAAACACAACTTAGGTGAATTTCATTATAGTCATTATTATAGATTGCCACGGATAAAAGTGTGTGTGTGTGAGTGAATATCTTTATGGACAATAGCCTAAATGGCTAAATTCTTATTTTTAATTTTCATTAACATGCTTTAGTAGATCTTTAGTTCTAGAGTTTTATTTTAAGGGCCTTCTATCTCTGTCCCTTACAATAAACGTAGTTAACCTAAAGCTAGATAAATTAACACAGCATAGACTAGGTAAGAAGTATTTTTAGTTTGGTGAGTTGATGAAAGCTCCATACTTGACTCGCTTGCAATAAACAAACGTCACATTAATCTGGATGTTACAATGAGCCAGACTTTTGTGCTACTTTCTGTATTTGTAGGCTGGAACCAGAAAGTTTCATGACTTTGACTACAATGTATAATATAAATTGGAATATATTCTTACACTATAATGATTCAATATAATAAAACTATATTTATGACAATAAAGATACGGTTTTAGTTTAATTTCGATTTTACTACTGTGCTCAGTTCTCGCAATAATATGTGTACAGACAGAGTGACAGATTAGTCTGATTCATCTTGTATTTGCTTGAGAAGGAAACACTATGATTGGTTAGAACATATACAGATTTGTTTCTAGACAAAGTGAAATAAGCTGCAAACTAATGTCCTCAAAATACAATGTTTTATTTGAAACTTGTATATTTTTAAAAAGCTTATATTAAGTCACTCTGTCTGTCTGTCTGTCTGGTCAAAAGTTTGCACACGTTATTTTTCACACACTTATTCTCGGATCAAGTTGAAATTGCACACAATTATTCATTGGCGTTAACCAGTGCTTTTGCAAACTGTGTTCCGCGGAACCCTCGCTTTCCTCAATGTTTGTTCCACGAACTACTGAAATAATTAGCTAGTAGGCCACCACGTGAATCAATATCTCTAAAAAATGCAAAGTGTTCTGTTAAAGTTTCAACTTAATCCGACAATGGGTGTGGGAAAAATAACGTGTGCAATTATTCAAGAGAACAAAACATGAAATATTGAAACATATCTGTGAATACTTAAGGATTAATATCCCTTGTTGGTATAAGAGAGAAGTATTAAATAACCGGTATTTAATTTGCATATTATCTGTTTTTATTGATTAATAATTGTCTACGCCAGCGTTTCCAAAACTTTTTCTTGAGTATTTAAGGGGAGGAGTCACCTCAGTTATATCAATTTTCATATTTTTAAAAAATTTTTCAAATATGGTTTCAAATTATTATCTATCCATGCTGTTTTTCATTATTTTTCGCTATATTAGATGTTTAAAAATATTTTAAAATAATTTTACAAAATATCTAGTGTTCTAATTAATTTAGCTCACAAAACATGAAACAATTAAAATATCAACCTACTAGACAGAGAAGTATTGGTAACTATTTATTTTGTTAAATATTGAAAAAGAGATATAGAAATATAGTGTGGAGTTTTCCCTTAGAAAAGCCTTGTTTTTTAAAAGGATTTTATTTTTATTATGCTTGTTTATATTTTGTTTGTTGTTTGGCTTGCTTACCATGTTACCACCCCTCTGTACCACACAGTGAAATCTAGGGCTATGTATTCCCTATGAATATTCCATTGCCTCAAGATTATGTCCTATGAAACCCACGTCTCTGCTGTAATATTATTATAATATTGTCCGAGTTTGTTTAATAAGACTCGAGGTTTTATATGAATATGTGTTTTATTGTGTATTGTGAGCGCTTCTCCTCTTCTAATGCACAACCTACTGACACACACACACTAACGATAATGTTTTAGAAGTGTCATTTTAAATGCACTTTTGACAGCCTTTAAGCCAGCCAGTACAACAACCCAGATTTCAACCCCTTCTATTCTCAAGTCCTTAATTATATTTTATGAGAAGGAGAAAGTTGGAGGAACATTTACTTTGCTCTCGTTTAAAGGGAAGGTACTCAATACTTGCAGGTAAACTTTGAACAAAAAATACAGTTGCTTCCCTTGCCAGACCATAATACCTCAACAGGAATGTGTGAGTCGGGTCTAAGAAATAGAAAAGGTGTGGGTACAGTGTATAGGAACATATGAAAGCTACCAAGCAAAGGATGATAAGGTCCACTCAAGTGGTTGAAATTCACTCAGAAAGTGGTTGGTGTAAACGGAACGTGGTTGAAATCGTTCCCTTTAGCAAGTTGTCAATACTTTTACAATATGATTGGACACTGTAGTGACATCACGTCAACTACTCTCACTTAATAGTCTGCACCTTTGTGTAGCACTATGTAAGATGTACAATGAATGGCAGTCGGAGTGCAAGTAATGGTCTTATCAAACAGTTTTAAATTGAGGAATTTTTTTTTAACAAATTTACCAAAACCAAATAATTTGATTAATCAGATTTATTCATTTCTTATGAAAAAGAAAAGTAAAGGTTGTATTATACGAATAGATAATTACAATGTCAGTGACTCTTTAATGATAAATTAGTGCTGTCGATATCAACTAAATACTTTTTTTTAAAGTTTCATTTTCTTAATGAGAGAATCTTAAACTGAATTCTTTAGAAATTCGATTATGTAGTGCTGAAAACAGGGTCGCCGCTACCTACAGTGCAACGTGTGCGTTGCACGCAGGCGGCCGACTTTATGGGGCGGCCAAATCATTATTCCAAGGTTCCTTTATTTTTAATTTAATTTTTTACAAAATTACTTAAATATTTTAAATACATTCTAATTATACCTTTAAAAATATAAACGATATTCGAACACAAGAAATTATTTTGGAAATTAGAACAAATAAAATAGAACAGCGTGCGAGGGATTCCCACGGGTTTTTTTCATAAGCGCCAACTCATTTCTGACCTTGAATTTTCGCGCGTTGTTTGTAATATTTGTTTTGAGTCGAAAATCCCGCTCTGTAAGTAGATCTATTACCGGTAATTAAAAAGTCAATTTTAAAAACATTTTTCACTGGGGGAGCGTCGCTAGTTCCTCTCATATGGAGGGGAAGGGCGCAACGCCCTGACAAAAGGGGTATTGCGGAGTGCGTGTGCTTCCTAAGCGGCCGTGAGAAGGCGATTGATTGGTGGTTACGCAGTGACAATGATGAAATTAACGTACCTTGTGCAAATGTGAGACGATCTTAAGACATGAAAGAGTAAAGACTTTATCTTTATTATTGCTGTGCGCTAGATTTTGTTTAAATATCAGTTTATTCATTACTATTAGATCTATAGCTCATCTCAGGTTATATCGTGAATAATATCAGTTATATTGAGTTTTCGTTCACAATTAAGTTATTGAAAGTTTATTTATTAAAAAAAAAAATAAAACGCCTTCATCGGTTCAGTTATACTAGCTGTTTGGAGCTACAAGCCAACAATCGACCAACAACGGGGTGGGTTGGGGGGGGGGGCGGAAAAAAAAAGGTTCAGACCCGTTGCCGACTTGAGCGAAAACCTGCCGTATCTTCAATTCTATCTCCAGGAATTGTTTTACAACGCTAAAAAAAATATGTAGGCAATACAATTTCCAAAAACAACAACGACCTTTCAGTGGACTTTCATGACGTCACTTTTGAATTCTATACACACAATTAAATTAATGTCAATGAAAAATAAAGCATTACAATTGTGACTAAGTTTCTTTTCTTTGTTATTACATTCTTAAAAAAACTCACGGACCTCACTGTGGAAGCCTTTATCGCTCCTCTGGGCTCCAGCTTCTTAAACAAGCTCGAACGAAAATGTTATCTAGGGAGTCGCCACCCGGGAATGTGAGAAATACTGTTTTATTTCAAGTCATTGTATAAGTGACTTGTATTTTGGATTATTTTCTTTGTATTAAAGTCAAAGAAAAATATTCAGCTCTGAGTTGCTTCATTTGTTGGTAAATTTATAGGCAACTTTGAATCCGTGTATGTCAGATGATTATGGATACAATGCACATCTGTCCAAAATGCTATGGTGATGATTATTATGAAAGTGTACAGAACGTTGAAAAGTTCCACTGTCAATGACTTTTGTATTTCGAGCTTTTTTTAAAAATATGTTTTAACGTACAATAACAACCAAGTGACTATATCCACGTCCAGACCATAAAACACTGTGAGCAGTCATCGAGATATTGTATATAAAGATCATCATCATTTACACTGTTCATTGTAATATAGTAATAATTATAATGTAAAACAGGAGCATAAGAGAGTAGTCAGAACGAGATTAGTTTTTGAAGTTTATCACAAAAAAAAACAAGTTGTCAGATTTCAGTAGGCACGTATATCCGAAATTGTTCCTAGTGCATGATTCATAGTTGTACTTGAAGGGTACAACAACTGTGCAAATATAATAGGGAAAAATGGAATGGTCTATAAAAAAAATGGATTTCAATTAAAGGCCAGTCTTAATGGAATAGGTATCAATACTTCATTAATCTGTACACCTGAATCTATATTCTATATAGAATCAATGGCGTTTGAATTCTAATTACATTCAGCAACGATGGCGACGCGTAATGAAACGTGTGGGTGTGCCGTCCATCTGTTTAGTCGGATGACGTCAATTGTGCAGCACCTGCAAGAACAGCTATTGTTGTGCAGCACCTGTCAGAACAGCCATTGTTGTGCAGCACCTGTCAGAACAGCCATTGTTGTGCATCAAAACGTCTAGAATACAAACACTGATGGTAGGATGTATTTGCATGTGGGCATCACAGGGTTGGGAGGAGTGGGAACTCGTTGGGGGGGGGGGGGGACAAAGACTTAGGTTTAAATCGGCACATATAATGGAGTAGAGAACTTTTTAAAAATTATTTTGGAATGTTTCCTATACTTCTGCTTTGACTTGAGCGGCACAAATTCGTATTTATGTACCACTCTCTTGAACTAGAAAACTATTTTGTTTTAAAATCGTGTGCTAAGAGAGAAGGGGAGAGTAGTAAAGAGCACTAACCAAAGCAATATGGGTAGGACTTTTACTTCCGGGAAAAAAAAATAAAGGAAATGTACGTATGATACTCAGATATTTAGTTAGCAACATCCCATTTGTTGTCTAGCAATGATCTACTCCTCTTTTATTGATGACTACATCAGCTGGCTAGGATACGTGTTAGTGTTTATTTGTATGACTTGGACGCATCAGTATGATATCTTCATAGACTTATAGATACTACTCTTTACTAGACATGCAGATATTTTAACACTACAAAAAATGTCGTGAAAATTTTTTAGAACGTTGGATCAAGGCGTTGCTTTGTAAAGTAGTTAAAAGAAGTAGAGTTGTTTTGTTTTTCAACCCTAACCTATGTAACATGTACTTTTAATTTATAGATCCAGATTTATAGAGCCAGATCTAGTAATTGAACATCAAAACTAGGAGTAGGCCTACTCTCGTCTAATAATTATTATTTTGCGGTCTTTAGATACATAATCTAGAAAGATCTAGGTAATCAATCTATTTAAATGTACATAAGATGATTTAAATCAATATGAATTATTTCGATCTACAATTTTTGAAACATTATCTCAATGGAAACAAACAGGAAATGGCTTTGTTTCATATTTTTGCGTGAATATCCGAGAAATGATTTTGCATTATTTCTAAACTTTGAAAACTAAAGAACATTACTTTTCTAAGACAGAAAGATTGATTGGGCCGACTCCCCTTAGAGCCTGAAAAAGAGTTTACGTACATAAAATATTTCGGCATTAATGGTCCACTGCATCAGTGGATTAAAGATTTTCTGATAGGGAGAGAACAAACTGTAATAATAAATGGCTCTAAACTCAGGTGTACCTCAAAGAACAGTCTTGGGTCCACTACTATTTTTAATTTACATAAATGATTTACCAAATTGCATTAGTTCATAACAAAAGTCAGATTATTTGCAGATGATTGCATAATATATAGTATAATAAAAACAACACAAGACACAGATATTTTACAAAGAGAATTAGATGAATTACAGAAATGGGAATCAAATTGGAGCATGTCTTTCCACCCAGAAAAATGTCAGTTGTTAAGAGTAACAAAAAAACTAAAACAAATTAATTCCATTTATCTTATTCATGGCAAACCAGTAACACAGACTAAAAACGCAAAATACCTAGGTGTTATAATAAATGAAAAACTGTCATGGAATCCACATATTGATGAAACTATAAAAAAAATCAAACAAAGCATTAGGATTTATTAAAAGAAATTTCTATAAATCAAATAAGAACATAAAACTAAAATGTTATTTAACCTTGGTTAGGCCAATAATAGAATATGCATCCTCTGTTTGGGACCCCTCAACTCAAGAAAACATTAAGAAACTGGAACAAACACAAAATAGAGCAGTGAGATTCATAACAAACGAATATTCACATTGGACTAGAGTAACACCATTAGTAAAATCACTAAATTTAGAAAGCCTTCAGGACAGAAGACTCAAAATTAAAGTAGCAATTATACATAAAACACTGTACCATAATCTTCAAATACAAAAACAAAATTTAATAAAATACTCTGAAAGACACAAAAATAAAGGCGCATTCCTCGTCCCCTATGCTAGGACAAATTTGTACAAATACTCCTTCTTCCCTAGTGCTATTAGAGCATGGAATGGGTTGCCTGAGCTAGCCAGGAAAACCAGTGACTTGGCAGAATTTAAGTCATTGGTTAATATGCATGACTAAATGCATGACGCGTAGGACGTAGTCATCTTCTTTTTCGAAGTAACGTCTGTATTATATAAGATAAGATAAGATAAATTTATATAGATAGGTCTGTGAATCGATCAGTCGCGGATAAGAATGTATTTCCGGTTTCTAGTCTAGTATTTAATATAAGTCTATGGTTATCTTAGTGTTTATGGTGCGTATTTTTCATAAACTCGTGTAAAGAAGAGAATCGGAAAAAAACTTATTCACGTTTTGTATCACCAAGGTTGTTCCAAGAGGTTTGTCAATGTATATATTTTTTGTACATCAAAAGTATAAGGAGAAATAAGTTATGATAGTCAACTTTCCTATTTGTTTTCAATAATATTGCACACTTTACACTGTCTTTACTGTACATCTCAACTCTCACACTTTCATTTTCGATAGATTTTTATGCTTGTAAAATATATTCATTAAATGCATGTTCAGGTAACACCTTTTCTTGTAATACATGTTCAGACGAGCTCCTGTAAACATAGTTGTCAGACAACAAGGAGTTATCTCTCCTTGTAAAATATCATCTGCAACGCTTTTTTTTTTTCACACTTTACTGTTGTTTTATATATATATTATTAGAGTTCTCCAGACATGTTCTTTCTACCTTTTCTTTCTACCTGCATAGAAACAAAGATCGAGATGAGAGGAAGAAATGGGTTCGAAGGGGGTAGAGGTAGATTTAGGTCATCGAAGGAGAAGTTTCTGAACCGGAAGGAATTTGTGCCATCAGTTACCTTATTTTCTTTTTTTCTGTTCTCGTCTCAGCTGAAGATGCAAGCACCTGCTCTGTGTATGTGTTACTACGTGTAGTGTGCTCGTGTTACTGTGTACCTGCACTTGTTTTCTTTCTTCTATAAAAACGCTATGTCAGCTTAAAAAAAAAATCTATACTCTATGTGCTTTGTGATTGACTTTTGCTTAAAACTTCTTAATTATCTCTGCTGAGATTGTGCTTATAAATTCATTGTGTGTAGCCATGGCTTCTAGTAGTTCAGGCAATGTGTCTGTGGTGCAGCTTCCTCGTGTGTTCACCGTGACTTGCCAGTGAGTGATTATTTGATCAATGTTTATAACATTAATGCTTCCTATGCTATATATGCCACATCTTGCAAAGCTAATTAATAACATTAATATTGCATATAAATGCAAGCTATAACAACATAAGGTACGTAGCACACAGTAGTCAAAACTTTACTGTTTTATAAATTGTAGAAGAAAAGCCTCGTGTTTACTATGTGCAGAAGCTGTTTGGAAATATGTGGTGAAAAACTATTAACGAACGTTGATATGAATTCCACTCTAATGTTCACACTAATTAGCAATCAAACTGGTATAAGGTATTGAATGAAACTGTTCATAAAAACAATACACTCCACGAGAAAGAAAGGACTTTAAAAAAAATTACTTTTGAAATAAAATGAGCAGCATGTTTTGGAAAATTGCTTTATTTACATTTAAATTTCAAAAGAAATCGAAACCATTTCCATGAAAACGGAATACACAAATTTGCTGCATAAATGAATATTGACAATTAGCTCTAATTTTTTAATTTCAATAGCGAGATGCGCGTGCATTAGAGGACAACAAGGCTCGCTCACGATGGATATGGTAGCCGCTTACGTCAGGCGCATATTTGTCAACGTGACCCGGGGTCGCGGGAGTCAGAATGTCTCAAAGACCAGCAAAACGAAGAAGAGAGACGACGCCGGCGAGAAAGTGGCAGTGGCTGCCCCAGTGGCTGCAGCGTTGGCCGCTAACGAAAGTGTTTTCAACGAGGCGGAGGATGACAATGTTGAATACCCGGATGTGTTTGACGACGAGACTATTGTTTGTCGTAACAACGACATCGACAGTTTACAGAGAGGGGAGTGCATCAAGATCCTCCCGAGATCCTCCGGCTCCTCCAGTCAGGTCAGCTGGACCGACGACTTGTCTGGAATCGTGGACCTAATTCCCACTTACCGCAAGGTCAGCGTCTACTCTTTCATACCCTCCGACGCTGAGCCGGACGGCTGGACGTTCAACTCGAACAGAAATTACAGCGTGTTTTCGGACTCTGAATACAGCGAAGTTCAATCCGGGACGGAAAGCAGAAAGCTGAGCGTAGTGTCCGGCTTGTCCGACGCGGACTTCATGTTTGAAGACGCCTGTGAAGATCAGACGGAAGTAACTAACCACGAGTTATTCATCCCTACTTTCAATGCACTTATAGAAAATAGAGACCAATGCTCTCTAATTAATGAGCCACGCGGTTTAAATCTGCACACGATCGACACTAAAGGTCACCCGCGTCACATCGTTTACCAAGAGGAAGTTGCTGGTAAACACCAAAACATCCCAGAAAAAGAAAAGCTTATCTCAGAAGGGCGGACACTGGATACAAAAGTGATGCCCCCTAAACATTCCTCTACACCAGCCAAGTCAAACGCAGACTTGATTTCAGTAGTATCCAATGACGTACAGCAGCGGCGGACACCTGTTGGGGCTCAGCAAAATATGTGTGATTGTAATTTGAACCATTCATTGACTGATTCACTTGTGATCCCATCAATTCAGAGACAAAAAGATATTGAAGGATGTAACTCTTTGAAAACAACATCATCAAACGTCTGTACAATTTCTGAACAAAATTCAGAGAATGTATCCACGGAGTATAATTATTGTGAACATTTTAATTCCAGCGTCGTCAATTGTCAGATGGATGGATCGGCATCAAATTCAACAAATGTGGATATATTTGAGACCCTCACTAGCGGGCTCAACCCTGATAAGATTGCTGACCCAGAAGTCATTCCTCTACCACTTTGGGGCAAAGACATTGCATTTAAATTGCCAGGACCAAAAGCTTTAAGAACAAAAGATCAACCTGAGTTATCTGCCATTAAAAACATCACACAGAACCATCCAAGCGCATCAACTCTTCCATGCAAAGACAACTTGGCAGAAGTAAGTAAACAATCAGCAGACGTTTTTCCACATTCCCTTGTAACGAAAGACGCAATGGTTGGACCCCACTCTTCACAACATCAATCAACAACCAACCAAACGTCAGCTTTCATTTATCAAGGCGTCGAAGATCAGCAAAATTCGGAGAGCTGCTCAACAGACCAAGGGCTACCCAATAGTCACCAAACAGCCAATTGTATTCGAGAAGAAAGTGACCACCCACATTGTTGTCAACATGACCTTATTGCCAATGAGAATGTAAGTGAACCGCAGAAAACTATACCTTATTGTGGTGACAACAACAACAGAGACCTGTGTTCAGCACAATGGAAAGATGAAACTCTCTCAGAGACGTGCAATAACACTGAATCTTTAGAAAGGCTAACAATATGCTGTAAACCAGCTGGTAATAATACTGAATCTCTAGAAGGGCTTACAACATGCTCTAGACCAGCTTGTAATAACACTGAATCTCTAAAAGGGCTTACAACATGCTCTAGACCAGCTTGTAATAACACTGAATCTCTAGAAGGGCTTACAACATGCTCTAGACCAGCTTGTAATAACACTGAATCTCTAGAAGGGCGTACAACATGCTCTAGACCAGCTTGTAATAAGACTGAATCTCTAGAAGGGCGTACAACATGCTCTAGACCAGCTTGTAATAACACTGAATCTCTAGAAGAAGAGCTAACTGTGAAAGTACCCAACAGCGGCGTGCAGTCGTCGTGCTCTAAGCCAGCGTACAATGACACTGAATCTCTAGAAGAGCTTACTACATGCTCTAGACCATCCAGTGATAAGAATGATTCACCTCAGAAAGAAACTATTGGATTATCAAACAGTAGCACTACCACATACAATGATGATCAATGGACAGGCACTAAGACAGAAAATATTTCTGTTAATATTGATAAGCGATCCGGAATAAATGACACTAAAACTAAAATAAATAATATTAAAACGGATAAAAATATAATTCAAACAAACAATCAAACAATCGAAGAGAGGAATCATATAATAGGTAATGATGAAACAATCAAAGATTGTAACAATACGCTCTGCGATGTTGAGACTTTTAATGAAGATAATCAGACATGTAGCAATGTTGAAACTTTTAAAGAAGTCAATCAGACACTCAGCGATGTTGAAACACTCAAAGAAGTCAATCAGACACTCAGCGATGTTGAAACACTCAAAGAAGAAGATCTTCTACATAAAAGAGATGGTGAAGTTTTTATCAAAGAAAAAGAATGTCACAGTAACCACTTAAGTCCTGATAGCAATACTTTTGCTACTCTTCATGACAAGGAAGTATTCTTGGGTACAAAATGTGTTAACAAAGAAAATAAAAATATCAGTAATTCAACTGATTGCGCCCAAACTAATAAAGATGATGTTGATAAACCCAATAGTAATGCTGATAAAGCAACTTTAAATTCAAACATTGGAACAAAGAGTGATTCGATTGAGTTAGCAAAAGTTGATGCAAAATTGTCAGAAAATGATGCAAAACTAACAAATACATCATCTAAACATAAGCCTGATAATAATTTGATACAAACGGATTTACGAATACTAATTGAGACGCCTGGAATACTAGAAGATAAAATAAAACAATCTCAAGTTCAAACAAGTACATTAGAAATGAATAAGGCAGACAATAGTAAGGTAAATAAAAGCAGCCAGGAATCTACTTTGGCTGAGCCTGTAGATTTCATCCTAGTTTGTGATACAGACATGTTGACTATATCTTGTGACTATAAAATATTTCTCCCAACAGACAAGGGCTCAGATTCTTCTTGTGTCGCCAATAACAACATTATTTCCAGTAACTCTGCATCTGAGTCCAGCAGCTGTGCCGAGGTTCGTCGACAATCGTCGACAACATTAGAGATTGACCAGTGTGATAGTAACTACTACACGCTAGGTATCCCTCTCAGCTTAAGCGGAAGTGACATAGTGGTGACTTCCGGAGACTCCGCTGAGGTGAGCGCCATCACTCTCAGCGATGAAAGTGATTCTTCAGAGTCGGAAAAAGAGGAAGACGAAGCAGTCTGTAGCGAGAGCAACGACTCTGAAGATGTAGACGATATCATCTTTGTTAACTTTGTTTCTCCCAGTACTACCATTCCACTCGACTTGATTCCGCGCCACCCCACTCTGACGTCTGCGAGTCCCAAGAAACCGGAACTAGACTACACGTGCTTCTTCGACGATCAGCTGATAGAAGAGGACGAAAACAGTAGTAGCTACGAAAGCGGCGACGACGATGACGACTCCTCGGAAGAAGAGTTCGTCAATGTCATGAAAAACACCAAGCTCAAAGTACTTCCGGTTATCTACGAGGACGATGCTGATCACTTTCAAAGCAATGACATCAGCGACGATGAAGAACTCGAACGATTCGAGGACGCGCTGAGTTTCAATCTCAGAGAACCGGTCGGGATTTCAACGCGGTTTAAGGACTATTTAATCGTTAGGTCAATACACAATGGACAGCCACATCGCCTGAGTGAAAAGGAAGAAGGCTCAATACACAATGGACAGCCACATCGCCTGAGTGAAAAGGGAGAGGGCTCCTCATTTCTAAATGACGAATTGCTCAAAACTGAACTGAAGACGAACAGTTGTATTAAGACCCTAGGCTCGAATGGAAAACATTGTTTCAAAGTCAACCCAGAGATGAGCAAGTTACTTAAGATCTTGTCCTTACTGGGCATGTCACGTGACCTTAGCCATCATCTTCCGGTCACATCCTTGCGGTCCGTCATCCGTATCCAGTGCAGACAGCTCGGGCTGATCCCGGGCAAAAATTTAACAACCACGGGGGGATGCATACTCTCCAAGTCAGCTCTGCATCCAGTTTTCTGCGTCCTTGAACAGGTTAGGGAGCATCCGAGTTCACTGACCTTGACCCTTGATAACCTTTAACCTTCCACATCCCCTAATGTTTGGCGTATGCGTTTTTTTAGATGATGCACTTGAATAGTGTAGATCCTTTTTTTTTTGTTTTGTTTTGTTTTGGCTCGTTGCTTTTTTCAACATCCTTTTTTTTTAAAAAATTAGTTTTTTTTCATTTGAAATCTCTCTGTGTGCTCAGGACAACCCGCTTCATTCCGATAGGGTCCATCTTCTTTTTAAATCCGTTTGTAAAACCAGATACAAACTTTTAAGTCTCTAAATATCTAATGTAAAAGGCGGGACAATAGGTGAGAGAGAAACAGGAAGACATCAGAATATTGAGTTGAGGGCGGATTGGGATTGAGAACATAGCTGAACTGAAATTCAATATGCTGGATCCATGCGATTACGATCTGCTTGTAAAGGTTGTGGGGATAGCCTTGAACATTTACAGAATATTTGAAAGAAAATAAACAAGAATAGAGTATTGGTGCTTAAACCTGTTCTGCCATTCAATTTCTGATCCTCCTGCCATGTGACGCATCAATAGAACCGAATCTGGGCGGCTTCGTGCACCTTGTCACGGATATGGCACGCATGCCCTCGATTAAGAATCACTGGGAAGGAGAGTTAATGTTAAGATTAATGTGTAGACAAATATGTAGATGTTTTTTTTTTGGTGTGTGTGTGGGATGAAGAAAGGTGGTTACTACTTTGGGAAGGCACGCAAGCATGAAACAGAAGCAAGCTGACACCATTGGATTGTGTTATTTGTAGGATTGAGATAAGGCCTTACAATGAATGTTTTCTTCGGGCAATCTTTTCATCTCTACAGAGGGGATGTTCTTTTTTTTTAAACCTAGAGTAGCCCCAATTTCGAAATATACCGCTTGAAACGAAATGTTGCTTCATATAACTTCAAAACCCTTACATGAACCATATTTGATAGAGCTTTTTGTTTTTTTACAAAGCTCTGTTTGTCTGGTTTAAATTTGAATTTTCCCCATTTCCCATTCTCGGATCAAGTAGACATTTCGCACAATAATCCATTGTCGATAACAATACATGAATCAATACAAAATAAAAGAAAAAAATTTATGAATTAATTAGTGGTAATTAAATATTTTTTATAGAAAAGGAAAGAAAGTTTGCAGTACTGAGATACATAGCTGTAAATGTGAATTTCTTTATATATATATATGTATATATATATATACAGGGCTTTTTTTGTGACGGTACGCACCGGTACGGCGTACCGGCACCTTTTTGAATGTGGGGAAAAATATTACTTTTCTTGTATTTTAATGTATATTATTAATTTATTAGTAGTTAAAAGTTAGGCAGTCAATCACTGAGTACCGACACCTTTTCACTGAGTACCGGCACCTTATATATATATATGTAGCCTAAGTCTATAAGCTGTAACATCAAATGAAATAAAAGAAGAAGAAAAAGCTTTGGTATAGTGCAACCTGGGTGGTCACGGTAAGTTTCGTGCGCTCTAGGAAATGGTTTCAGTGATGCCTTTAGACGCTCAGCGAGCACAATTCAGCAAGAGTAGAGTCGACGAGCTCTAATCCCCCCCTCCCCCTAAAAGCGTTGCCATTTTGTTCTCAGCCACACACCACACTTACATTGATGTATTTCTTGACTAACGCGAGATGTAATAGCCCCAACCTTGTGTACTTATCATTATTGACAAGTATTTCGTTTATGTATCCATATTACATTTGGACTGAAGAGTTACAATTAACACATGTTTTATAAGGGATAGGGGAGGCTGTACATAAAAATCTATATATATATAGGTCTGTGAATAGATAAATCGCTGATAAGAATGTATTTCCGGTTTCCAGTCTAGTATAATATATAAGTCTATGGTTACTACAGCATCTTTATTCTAGTTTTGTTTAGCGTGAAAATCTCCAATACACTATGAGAACTTTTTATTTACTGCAAACCATGTTACACCTAATGCTTATAGCACTATACTGTATGGAAGTAAAACCAATGTACAACGTGATAAACCTATTTTAAACTTACAATAGTAAATATATAAGCACATATACATGAAATTAGTAAGGAATGAATAGAGAGGATCGCAGAGTACATAGTTATATTTAAGCTATTTGAAATGTGGAGCTCCTTTTGATTATCATAAGGCAGGGGTCAGCAACCTTTTGAGTCGAAAGAGCCAAAAATGACAATTTAAAAAATTTTTAAAGAGCCACAAAGTTTTTTTTCTTTCCAACTATAAATAGTACTAGGATAAATAAAGTTCTTTGATGAATAAAAACGAATCTATTTATTTATAAGAAAAAAAATCTACTTGTTTATATATGACTAGTGTTTTTCACAACAAATTAGATAATATATAAATGGGATTATTAGATAATTACTTATTATGTATGTAAATAAAATTTAAAGGAATTAAACATTTACATACAACACTAACATTTTCATAGTAAGTTGGCTTCTTACTTTACTTTTATTTATATTCATACAAGAGAACACTTGCTCGCATGAATATGTAAATCCGAATCTAGTTAGCACTCCAATAGCCAAACTTTTCACTTCACTGTAGCAATCTGGAAGACAATTCCATGCGTCGAATATGAGTGCCTCATCAAGCGGCATTTCTTTGAAAGCTGTCCACTTTTGTTGCGTTACGTACATACATTTCTGGACCTCCAACTCTTCCAACTTGCCTTTCAAATCTGTGAATTCTCCACTCCAGAAAGCTTTACTTTTTAAAGTCCAGTATCAATACCAAAGGGCTCAAAATGGATTTCGTTACTATTTGTGTTGAGGGTTTACTATGAATGCTAGAATGGTTTTGATGGTTTTGAAATGCTCATATATCTCAGCAAATTCATCTGTAATTTTTTAAAATAACTGTGCTGAAGTAATTCCTGTCAACAGTTGCACAGGTTTTTTAGCGATATTGCTTTAGAAAGTGAAAATGAAGTCATTTATTGATCTGATTAAGTAAAGTTCCCCTTGCAGACCTTGCGATCTATAGGGCAGATGATGTATTGGTCATCTCTTTCTGTGGCCCATGGTTAACGAGGGTGTCATGTGGCCAGCACAACGACCAACCTCCTTTACTTTCCCCTACTTTCAGGTACCTATTAGAGCTGGGTGGATTTAGAAGCTCTAAAAAAATATCCAGAGATGAAAAATCACAGTCTTCAACAAGATTGTAACTAGGGACCTCGTTTCGGAAGCCAAGCGCTTTACTATTTAGCCACCGCTCTTATCTTCTACGAAAACATCGGCTGAATTTTCATTTTCCTATAGTTTTAGATTCAGCTCATTTACTTTTGCTGATATATCCATCATAAAGTAATGTTTTGCAACCAATTGTCGTTCTCTAATTCAGGGTGATTAATACGTTTCTCATTTAGGAATGTATTTATTTCATTCAAGCACAATCTGGAAGTTTCAACACCATACCTGTAGAAAGCCATCGCACTTTATTGGGAAGAAGGAGGTCGGAATCATAGACTTATATATACTACTATATAAGTCTATGGTCGGAATATTGAGTCTCCATTTCGTTTAAGAATTCTTTCAACTGACGATGGTAGAGTGACCAGCACTTCTTGCTGGAGTAGGCAGTGAAACGTAAGAAATACGTGGAGGCTCGCAGATTCTCTTTTATTTTTTTCCTGTCCTAGTTCTGGCTCCATCAGTTGCTATTGAAACGAGTTTATTTCAATCGATCTTATTGTCTTTAATGCATTTTTGCACGGCATTCGCTATATCTTCTCCCTAGTTTGTCACGAGAGCGCTAGCAATCCTTGAGAAGACATGTACCTGACAGAAAGCCAACTTGTGCGGTTGTTTTTTTATGACGCAAGACTTATCTATATAATTGATAAGACAGAAGAAAGTTGAGATCTTCTACCTACAAACATTTTACATTTGAAGACATGGGGAGAGGTGAGGTGAAAAACTGGTACAGTGGCTGAGAGATAGGATCGGTGCCTAGTCTTAGTTAATCGATTTAATTTTAATTCGATAAAATAAATAATATTTGATTATGGAAGTTAGGAGCTGCAGCTTAACATCCAAAGAGACGCATGTGGCTCGCGAGTCGCAGGTTGCCGACCCCTGACATAAGGGAATGTATTCTCCTCTATTTCTTCAAAACAATATTTGGGTGCCCCCAGCAAAATGAGGACAATGATCTAATACTTACGATGCCTATATATAAATCCATCGCTTCTTATTATTATAAGCAATACAATAAATTACAAAGCTGGTTTTTGCTTTGATCATATATAGTCTATGGTCTTGATTAAAAAAAAAAAAAGTACACTACTTTGGTGTGGAGGGAGGGGCGATTTCTTTCCAAACCCTAACCCTATGCATAAACGTACGTACAGCATATATATATGTGTGTGTGAGTGAGAATTTAAAAAAGCTGTGTTTCCCAACTTTCTGCGAAAAAAAAACGATCATATTGAGCTTTTTCTCTTGTTTGCTTATGGGTCTGGGGAAGCGCTGTAAGACTACTCAGCGGGTTTCGGGGCGAAGCCCCGACGTCAAAAGCGTTTTGTTGCATTCTTCTCTGCAGAAATTCATTCTTCTGACATTTATAGCTCATTATTCAACAGTGGGGTTCGGAGCAAAGCCCCGACGCCAATAGCGTTTTTTTTTACATTCTTCACTGCAGAAACGCATTCTCCAGACATATACAGCTCATTATTCATCAATAAGCGTTTTTTTAAATTATTCACTGCAGAAATTCATTCTCCTGAAATCTACAGTTCATTATTCATCAGTGAGGCTCGGGGCGAAGTCCCAAAGCCAAAAAGCATTTTTTTAAATTCTTCACTGCAGAAACGCATTCTCCTGACATTTATAGCTCATTATCTATTATCTATTTCTAACATTCTTCACTGCAGAAACGCATTCTCCTGATATCTACAGTTCATTATTCATCCAATTAAAATCTGACCTTTTCAATAATGTTTTACTTTTTAAAAAATATTCTAATATGAATTTATAGGCCTTCACTACATTGCAAATAAAACGATTTTAAGTTACCCGACATATTTAGATTAAGGCTTTGATGATCGCCTCCGAAAAAAAAAAATTTGAATAATATATAAAATAATATTTTTTTAAAAACCTCATTTGTAAGTGATACATTTTGTTAAATAGGCATGTTTGTAGCTTTGTTTTGTTTTAGAACAATAATTCAAAACTTTAACCAAAAAAATAGGAAGTGGGAGGAGAAATTAAGTGTACCAATTAGATTCTACTCTTAAATTTTTTGCATTTTTAGGATTCAAGCATAAATTGTGAGCATTATTCCTAAATTTATTTAACAAGAAAAAAAGCAGATAGTGTAAAGGTTGGAAAAGGTGACTAGGAAAATAGTATTTGGGTTCAGAACTCTTCTCAATACTGAAATATTTCTTATTAATTCTAAATTTTCCAAAGCAAAGTCTTTCTTTGAAAAATTGTGATAAATTCATGTGAAATTACATAATTTCTGTCGCTATGTTGACTATGCTAATGATTACATTTTGCATTAAAGAATAGGGTGGGGCGACTCGATATAATAATTTCATTTATAGTAATATCCAAATTATATTAGGGACAGTTTTCTTTTAGTTTTGTAATTTTTGAACTACATTGCCCAAACAGAAGGTATATTAGTTTGTCCGATGGGCGAAGGCGATGGCATGCATCGCCCCTTCCACCTGGTTCAATCCTTTTTCATTTTATATTTACTGATGATAAAATTTGAGATTACAGTGTGCATACCACCTTATATACAAATGGGTTCACATATCAATATGTAGCTTATATTATATAGATATTCAACTAATTTTGTTCACAAACTATGATTTCTCCATAAATACAGGACCGCCCACCCACTAAGAGGGCTAGAGTGGGGAGGGCAGTAGATGCAATCGCCCCCCCCCCCCTTACCCCACCGAATCGCTCAAGATACCAGAAGGAGAGTGACATTATCTAAAAATTATATTTTAATTCAACTAATTTTGTTCACAAATTATGATTTCCCATAAAAGAAGGACCGCCCCCCCCCCCACACTCAAAGGATTTAGGTGGGAAGGGCAGTAGAGGCTTTTGCCCCCCCCCCCCCCCAATCGGCCAACAGGGAACGACATAATATAAAGATCGGTTAAATCGCCAATAACAAGTTTTAATCATATAGATATTTAATTAATTCTGTTAGCAAGCTGTGATTTCTTCAAATAAATTGACCGACCCCTTCCACTCAAAGGCTTATGGGGGGGGGGGGGGCGTGATTGATGCCATCGCCCCCTCCCGACCCCACTAAATCGGCCAACATAAGAGGGGGGGGGGGGAAACCTAAAAATAGGTTAAAATATAAATAATTAGTATATATTATCAACTTAAGCAATAAATTCGTATAAAAACTGTGTGAATTTTATACCTAATTCGTTCGCCCCCCACTTCGGGTAGGGGGGTCGGCCGAGTGGGGGTGCGATCGCCCCTACCGCTCCCCCCCGGATCCGCCAGTGCTTTAGCAGTGGGCCCTCCCTCTCATAAGACCCTTCGGAATCTTTATTTCTTAGATGAGATAGAGAGAGATTTTAATTTAGTTGATGCTTACAGGACACTAAAACCTATGGGTCGTGACGGGGTATGACCTGTGCACCATGGTTGTGTCACGACCCATAGGACATGGGACCTATGGGTCGTGACACAACCATGGTGCACAGGTCATATCTACATTAACTCAGAAACGTAGGAAGCAAGAATATGAACATCTGAAATGCACATTATTACACACGGATGATGAAATGGTTGAAAGCAGCTGGACAAGACAGATGAAGATCTTTTAGGGAGTGCATTTACGCTAGACGAACTTAGGACTACTCTAGACTCGACTAAGAGCAATAAATCTCCCGGTCCAGATGGCTTAACCTTTGAATTCTACAAAACCTTCTTCCTCCTGCTAGGTCCTCTCTTACTACGACTATGTATCGACGCCATTGAAATGTGGCAATTTCCGGCAAATTTTAACGAATCATACCATCACTCTTTTACCTAAAAAATCTGAAAATAACACTTCACCTAGCGACTATAGGCCCATTTATATTCTCAACACAGATTATAAAATTCTCACAAAAATGAGTTTCCTAAGAATGAAACCACTCATTAACCAACTTATAGGACTGGACCAGTACTGTTGTAACCCTGACAGAAATGTAGACGGCATGACTCATTTTTACGGTATTTTATCATGTACAGTAAGGATAAAACCCTCAATGTGTCTCTTTTATCAAGAAAAAGCCTTTGACCGAGTAAGCCATAGCTTCTTGTTCAATGTGCTTGAGAAATGTAAAATAAGTTCCCTGTTAATCAGATATATAAAGCTTGTCTATACAAATGCAACAAGTAAATTGATAATTAATCATTCTCCCAGTAGGAGTATCCCCATACAAAGGTCTGTCAGACAGGGCTGTCCATTATCCCCCTTCTTGTATATCCTTTGCTT